>JBBDGP010000806.1:6052500-6092500 GCA_037952835.1 Lithobates septentrionalis | reverse complement strand
TTCTCGCATTGCACCAGTTTATCAATTTTTATGTTTATCAATTATGAAATATATTTTATTTTAATTTATTAATAAATATTTATACTTGTATACTTTATTAAAATTATTTTTTTAATGATTATAAATGTATTTTGCATTTATATGAATGGTGTATAGCTGCATTACATATGTGCATTACATTCATTTACTATACACCATTCACATTTAAATAAGGACATGTATGATCTTTAAATATTGATAAAAACAATGTTTTTTTATAATTAGGTTAATGTATATTGTGTAGGGGGAATTTAACGTTGTTATTTTATTAATATGTTGGGGAATGTGTGCTGATTTGTGTTACACTTTGTATTTTATGGTTCCTCATACTGTAATCCCGCTATATCACGCGAGATTATAGTGAGAGGAGCCGTTTCTCAGGAGTTCCTGGCATTTGTAGATCGCTTCTCAACTCAACATGAGAAGCCATCTACACACTTTCATAAATAGGCACTCAGAGGAGAGCGATCTCCCCTGAGAATGCCTGAGAACTGAATCGAGGTATTTTACCTCACTTTCATAAAAGGACACCAAAGTCACAAACCTATCTTCCTTCCTTTTTGATCTTAATTGGGACTATTTATTTTTGTACTATAGATTTGATCGATCTCCTTGGCAGATCTTGACGTCCAGCTCTCATCCTGTGTCTGGATGCACAAAAAGCATTTGACAGGCTGAGTTGGCCTTATATGTTCTTCACTTTAAGTGCTTATGGTTTTGAGGGTCCTTTCCTAAAGACATTGGAGGCTTTGTATTCTAAGATCACAGCACAGGTGCAGATGTCCTCTTTCTTGTCGCCTGGCTTCTCCATGACAAATGGCACTCGGCAGGGCTGTCCTCTATCACCATTACTTTTTATTTTGTGTTTGGAACCCCTGGCCGAGTATACACCCGGATATACATGGGGTGGTGATGCGACAGGGGGAGTATAAACTATCACTCTTCGCAGATGATATTTTGCTGATGATCACTAGCCCACTCCTATCACTTCCTTCACTACACAACTTACTCTCCACCTTTAGTGCCATCTCGGGCTATAAGGTTAACACCTCCAAAACTGAAGCTCTTACGATACATATCCCACCTTCTTTGCTATCCCAGCTCAAAGATTCCTATCCTTACAAGTGGTGCACTAATTCCCTTAAGTACTTGGGTGTCCTTCTTACCCCTTCCTACTCCTCTCTTTATGCTACAAATTACCCTTCCCTGTTCCTGGACATTAATAAATCCCTACAAAGTTGGACGAAACTTCCCATATCCTTTCTAGGCAGGATTAACGTGCTAAAAATATTTTACCTAGGTTATTATACCATTTTGAAACATTACCTGTCGCTATCCCCACCCCACAGCTTAAGACAATTCAAAGAAATTTTCTAAAATTCATTTGGAATGGCAGAGCCCATCTCATAGCGAGTTCGGTGGTTTTTGCCAAAAGATCTAGGGGGGGCTTGGGAGCACCGGATATAGTTAAATATTACTATGCCTCACACCTAAGAGCCATTGTATCCTGGTCCTCCTTACAGGCACCTAATCACTGGTCCCTTATTGAGAAAGGTGTGTTATATCCGGTCCATCCATGCTCATTAATATGGACTCCCTCCCCTTCCATAGATCCCATTTACAAACACCAGTGTACTGCTCCAATGAAATTCACCTTAGCTATCTGGCGTAAGTGCCTTAAGACCTTCTCTCTTATCTCACCTTGTCCTCCTCTCTTGAATGTCCTCTTCAACCCATCTATACCAGACAGCTTGTCTTTGGGTAGGGTACTCCCATGGATAAACACTTCCCTGTTTCAACTCCAGAATCTAGTTCATGCTATAACACGCAGACTACACTCCTTTGACACTCTACGTGAGAAATTTAAAATCCCAGCCCACTTTTTTTATTTCTATTTACAGGTCAGACACCTCTTTCGTTCTCACTCCCCATCCCTGACCCTAGATAAACCCACCCCCTTTGAGTATTTGTGTGCCCAGGGGTCACAACAACTTCATTTAATCTCATCTATACATAATATCCTCCATGAGTCAACCCATCTCACTGAGACTGCACACCTATATATATATATATATATATATATATATATATATATATGAGGAGATGGACTCATTTGATAGGTAGACCCATCTCCTTACAGATGTGGGATAAGATATGGTCTTCCACTTTTAAGTCCTCTAAATGTGTGCTCCAGAGGAAAACGTCAATTAAAATCCTCATGTTTTGGTATAAAACTCCTGAAGTTATTCATAAATATGACCCCTCGGCCCCAGCACATTTCTGGCGAAGTGGGACTGACACTGGCTTTTTATTTCATATCTTCTGGCAATGCTCTATGATCCAGCCCCTTTGGCATGAAGTAATGCGATTAATACAGAAGGTGGTGGATGTGTCTCTTCCGCTAGACCCCCTGTATTACCTTTTGGGCCTCCCTTTTTCTGGTATTTCTAGGAAAAATAATAGGCTGATTTCATACATACTTCTAGCTGCCAAAAGGCTTATCCCATTATGTTGGTTATCAAACACACCTCCTCCATGGTCCAGATTCTGGAACACTTGACGGCTTCAGTGCATGATAGCTTTCTTCAATTCAATAAAATATGGGATCATTGGGACCAATCGGATTACTTTACACCCTTACCAACCAATACGTCATAGAATACTACCCTGAGACCTGTGTTTATGTACAGGCTGGTGCCCCCCCTCTTAGAAATACCCTACTTATACTTGTATACAAAAATTTGTTAGTGTCTTTTATTTGTTTTTTGTTCTGTTAAATTGTCAATACCTATGAGTTGCTCTTATTCTCTGATATGGCATATAGGGCACCCTTGCGCTCTGTATTCATTGACATTTTTCATTTGTACCTTTATATCTCATGTTACGATTTAGATACCTATATGACTTGTAACAATGCTTTTTTTTTGCTTTTGAAAATAATTCAATAAAAATCACAATTATAAAGTCCATTCTCTCGTTGTTTAGGCTCTAAATGTTCTATTTCGGGAAGCTGGCACACTGCTATTTGTGTACCTACAGTGTCACCCTGTTTTACACATTTATTTGGGAATTTCCTAAATAATTATTGGGGTGGAAGCACCCATTTTTCCCTTCTTGGTGACTTTTTTTATAAATTAATTTTCAAATAAACTATTTTTAAAAACTATTTGTTGATACCCCGTACACTGATTAGTTTAGAGTTGTTTTCATTATGGATTTTGTAGGGATGGCCTGGCTAGGATATATTAATGAAATTCAAATGAGTTGCCATACCAATACAGGACAAGAAATAGGATTAAATAAATACATTAATAAAATGAAAAGACTGCTTAAAAAAAAGTCTAATCTACATTGACATGTGGACTTCCTCCAGCAAAATGCACGTGAAAATATCAGCCCCATTGGCCTTAGGATTCAATTATTTCCGTCTTTTCAGAACGTTGGTTCTGAACTAAAGGCATCTTAGGAAAAAATTTTAACTCAATAAAGCACTGAACTCATTAAACTCATTATTGCTCACTACCAAACTGAGCTGACCAATCTTGATCAAGAAATAATTTCCCTCCAAACCACTAGTGAAACACTCAAAAACCATGCACACTTTAACAAAAAATGGCAGGAGGTTAAAGATTATATCACCAAGATCAATAAGGATATTATCCTCAAAAAACAAAACAAATTAATTAAAGATAGGACAGTATTCACTGAGGGATTTGCTTATCATTGGCAGACCCCCTTCCAAGGTAGTGGGCCCAGAAAAACTAACTATAGAAACCAACGGGTAGGAAACGAGATGGGTACTACTGATGAGGATACTGAAATTGATTCTGATTTTTCTCTGTCTGCTTTCCATCCACAGCTATCAACGGGAAGAGGAATGAACATGACATACAATGACACTGGTGCACGTACGAGACAACATGGTGGAGGGCACTATACACCCTATCCTAAAAAGAAATCTGATAGCCATTATATTAGACTTATTGACACATCACTTCGTCATGGTGCAAACTCTGATAGAGGTGGTGGGAATAGTTCACAATCCAAATATATGGGACCCAATGCTCAAAAAGCACTACAAATACTCAATTCTCAAAGCCAAACTTACAATTCATCTGCCACACCTCACTTAATGGGAGCAGTAGGGGGAACGCCCAGTAACACACAACCTACTCATGTACCTATGAATACTGCACCCCAATCCAGTCCTTATAGTTCACAAAACACACTAAATCTACCCCATATAGTAGAATTACAGACCTTTAAGGAGCAAAGCACTCTTGATTCTCACATTAATCAAACAACCACACCTATTCTAAATTTTCCAATACTGGGGATTCAGCTGCCCCAAACGTAGAATTAGATATTATAAACCTCACTCCCTATCACTTCACTGAGCAGAAACTCAATGTACTCAAATTCGGCCTAAGTCTTTGCCCTTCACAACATTTAGATAAATATGAAACCATCAAAGATGTCTACATGTTTACTCACAACTTGATATACAAATTTTTATTTGATAAGGAACGCTTAAGAGCTAAAGAAGAACGTGACTTTTCAGAAAGCATCAAGCACTTTAAAATGGAGGACTTTCAAGCCCTTCGAGATCTGATGCTACTCCTAGATGAGAACGATGACACAAATATCACTGACACTACTACTTATGGTCGGATTGTCCGCTGGATTCAGTTTGTCAGACCAGTCCGGTCGAAAAGTCCGCTCGTGTGTACAGGGCATTATAAGCAATGCTAAGGCAGCCACTGCTGTTCTTCCTTTCAAGGAATCAGAGGCACATGGCAAAGATGTTCTTACACAGCACCCCCTCAAAGCGCTGTACTTTGAGCTCACTTTGGGATGGTGACACATTTTACCCTTGTATTTAAGATCCAATAGTGTTGTCACCCACTAGTGGCATCTTTCTTTTATCCCCAAATCCTGGGTTCTTTGCACAGGCATTTAAGCATAAAATCCACTATTTGCCACAAATTGCCTGCAGCAGATGACAAAGATTCCTCAGTTTTAATGAGGACAACACTATCCTCTA
The DNA here is from genome assembly GCA_037952835.1 of Lithobates septentrionalis. Lineage (NCBI taxonomy): Eukaryota > Metazoa > Chordata > Amphibia > Anura > Ranidae > Lithobates > Lithobates septentrionalis. The sequence goes on along the minus strand of JBBDGP010000806.1, from coordinate 6,087,417 downwards.
TGATATTACCCCATGCACATACAACTTTGAGGTTTGGAAGTGATGAAACGTCCCACTAGAAACCCTGCCCCATTTTCTCCACTTCACCGCCCACTCCAACCTCTTTGACACCCACTACTCCTTCACAGAATGCAGGAAGTAAGAAAATTATTCTTTTGGCCTTGAGACAGCAGAAAGTCCCCTCTTCTTTCTGCTGATGTGCCTCCTGTGCCCAATCCATAGAGTGCGTTCGACAGGAGAGGTACGAAAGGGATTGCTTTGTTCACAGCTAACCACTTTGATCACCTGTTTAAAAGGTGGCAAAAAGCTACATGAATATAGGCGGGGAAGTCTGCTGTCTAAACTGAAGGTGACGCACAACCACAGCGACAATGCAGAGGGAAAAGAAGTCATGAGTAACTTGGTATCTGTGGTCATTTGGATCATTTTGGACTTTTCAGGTGCTACTGTACAAGTACAAAGCTTTGTTTAAAACGGACAAAAATTTTATTCGTGTATACTGTATAATCTTTTAAAAATCATAATAAAACAGGTATAAAGCTCCATTGTACAGCTATTTTACATGATTATATTATAAACATATTATACGCAGGTTCCCACCTATATATAGCATCCCTCATAATTCCATGTATACCATTTCTTTACAGATTTACTTGTAACCCTGTTTGGATGAGTAATAACATGTCTGATTTATTGGGATGTAAATACAGTTCTTCAATTGGTTTCTTAGGCTCTGCAGACTGCTTCACCTGGGGGGAGGTGGAATACAGTTATAAAAAATCCAAATCTTACTATGCAATTTAAATACAGTTAATATATCTAACACAACTTTGGTCATCAAAAAACTTTTGTGTATGTGGAATTTGCTCCCATAATGGTGCATCTGAGTGTATGATCATTTAACAGTTAAAAACTAAGGATATAAATCACGGCCCCCAGTCCCTACATAGAAAAAGGGTGCTGGGTAAGGCCCAAGCCCAAGAGAACCCCAAGGCTAAAAATGTGAGTAGTGCATCTAAGGAATATGAAATACGCTTATTATACATATAGAGCATATAGTTTAATTATATTCCATAATTTCATAATCATGAATTTTAACCCCTTAGCACCAATCGGCTTTAAGGGGTTATACCGGGTTGATGCCTGAAGCTGCAGGCATCACCCCGGTACCGTATTTTTTAGAGCGGGCGGTCAGCTCTTTAGGAATAACAACCAATGTGGCTAAAGGAGTGGGAGGGGACGTTCCCCCTCCCGCCACCTTCCGCCGCTCTTCCCGGGCCTCCCGTCCCACCAGGAGACCCAATCCACAATTCACTTCCGCCGGCTAGAGTGAGACTGAAACAAAGCTGGAAATGGCTTAGTTTTAGTCTCCTATGTAAAAACACGGAAGCTACGTCACAATGTCACTTCCGGTTTACTCAGCTGCCAAAGGCGCCGCTGCAAAAAAAATGACAGTATTCAGAATCGCCGTTTTGGGTGGTCTGAATACTTTGAAGTGCAAAGGATGGATATGGGGTCTTTTAGATCCCCGATTCCTTCATAAAGAGTACCTGTCACCACCTATTACTGTCACATGGGATGTTTACATTCCTTGTGACAGCAATAAAAGTGATCAGAATTATTTTTTTTTACAATGTAAAATAAATAAATAAATAAGAAAAACATTTTTTAAAGTGCCCGCGCAGCAAAGAAAACGCATGCGTAAGTTGTGCCTACATATATAAACAGTGTTCAAATCACACATGTGAGGTATCGTCGCGGTCGTTAGAGAGAGAGAGCAATAATTCTAGCAAAAGACCTCCTCCTAGTAACTCAAACCTGGTAACCATTACATTTTTTTTACAGTATCGCCTATGGAGATTTTTAGGTACCGTCGTTTGTCGCCATTCCACAAGTGTGCGCAATTTCAAAGCATGACATGTTGGGTATCTATTTACCCAGCATAACATAATCTTTCACATTATACAAAAAAATTGGGCTAACTTTACTGTTTAGTTTTTTTTTTAATTCATGAAAGTGTATTTTTTCCCAAAAAAGACCGCTTCGCAGATACCGTGTGAGATAAAATATTGCAACAATCACCTTCAAAGTAATTTTCTAGCAACAAATACAGACTTTAACGTGTAAGCAACAAATGTCAGAAATAGGCTTAGGCATTAAAGGGAAAATAGTCCATAGTACCTTAGTAGAAAAACACCCATCTCCTGGGTGCCACTAAACAAACATTCCCACCTCTAGGAGCTCTGGTGAAGACCAGATGGTATCTTAGACTCTGCACCTCAATCCTCCTCAGGGCTTTCACCATCGCTAAGTAAGCAGCCAGCCAAGGCCTTTTGAATCCACTCTGTGGCTTTCACCACCATTTGCCCATCCGGTACACTAATGCAGCGTACACACGATCGGAATTTCCGACAACAATAGTTCGATGGGAGCTTGTTGTCGGAAATTCCGACCGTGTGTAGGGTCCATCAGACATTTTTTGTCGGAATTTCCGACAACAAAAATTTGAGGGCTGGTTCTCAAATTTTACGACAACAAAATCCATTGTCGGAAATTCCGAGCGTGTGTAGACAATTCCAATGCACCAAATTCCACGCATGCTCTGAATCAAGTACGAGACAGAAGCGCTCGGTCTGGTAAAACTAGCGTTCGTAATGACGTCACACTGCAAATTTAATAATCTTTTAATGCAGCACATTTTCTTCTTCTTTATAATGCTAGAATAATGAAGTTGTTTTGCTGCTGATATTCACACAGAGTTCTGACAAACTGATTTCTTATTATTTCTCGTGATCTCCTGAATAATATTTGTTATTTTTTTCATCAGATCTCCATAATAATGTTTAGAATTTATTTTTATAGTGATCTTCTTTTATTTTTTTTTATCAAGATCTCCATTTTTTTGTTTTTGTTATCAAGATCTCCTGTTTTTTTTATATTTTTTTTCTACTGATCTCCATAATATTTTTTGTCGTTTTGTGTGTCAAGTTGCCACAACACCATTATTAACTTGTATTTTTTAACCTCAAGGAGGTTGTTTTGTGATCCTTGTTAATTTGACATTTTATTTTTGAAATGTACCTGCCTACTCACAAACAAACTGTCCTTTTTGAAGTAAAACATATAGGAAAGTATTTGTGAAAAAAATAGCCATTTATTAGAGGTCATAACAAAATAAAGAGGAAGGCAGCGCTGGATAAACTGGTGAAATTGGCGTAGCCTTTGTACCCCAGGGCACACATCAACTATTTTACAGCCAAAATTGGTAGCATGAGGAGTCCAAATAATAGTGAGCACAATCCGGTCCAGGACTCCAAGAGATCAGAAACAGCAGCAGATGACATATATGTCCCCAGGATGTGGTCTTACCACAGCCTGCATCTTTTGTCAGACCAGACTGAACCCAGGCCATCACTTTCTTGTCTTCCTTCCAGGCTTGCTTCCAGGCTTGCTTCCAGGCTTGCTTCCAGGCTGTGGCTCTGGTGTTGGAGTTGTGGCAGGAGGTGGAAGAGGATGAGGAGGACGATGGTCGAGCTCACAAATCTGGCCTTGGCTTGTGAGTTTGCCCCAAAACCCCTTATTTAGGGCTTGTAAGATAATTTCCTCACAGAAGAGGCGTTGGCCCGCCTCCACTTGCTGCATTTTGCAGGCTGCCATGCATGCATAGTCCTCTTGAAGGGGGGTTCTGAGGGCCGCAGTAGCCTGCCAGGTTCCTCCCCTTCCTGGGCCTTTTTTTTGAAGGTGGAGGAGAGGGACCTGGGATTTGGTAAGACTACTGGGCCCGGCCACCTCCTGCCTGCCACTTACCCCCGGCACCTCCTGGCTGCCACTTTCCACAGCCTCCTCCTGGCTGAGGCATTCCTGTGTATGAAAAAGGGACATAGTTTTAGTTTTTGGTTCATCAATCACAGACAATTTTCAGTTCATGATTGTTGCAAATTGAATGTTAATAAATAGAAAAGACTATTATTCTGACCCCAGCATTTTTCATTCTTGTCCCATTCATTTGTGGCCACTACTGTCTATTGATATGTTAAACACTTTGTTAAATCAGAAATTAGTGATCAATAATAACATCTAGTTAACATCATTAAATTTTGGACAAGAAATATGTTGAACAATGCTATACCTGGCTCAAGCTGGGCTCCTCTACATCTTCCTGGCTGGAAGGCCAAGGTGGACGTCGGAAACCTCAGCTGGGGTGGAAGGAAGTGTTGATGGAAGACTGGAGAGTGCTGGCCTGGGTTCCCTCTGGTCTGCCAGAAAATGCAGTCTGTCATAGTACAACAGCCTGGGGTCATAAATGTCATCTGCTGCTGCTCCTGATCTCTCGCAATCCTGGACCTTCTTGTGCTCCTCATGCCACCAATTGTGGCCTTCAAATAGTTGATGGTTGCCGTGGGGATCTGCGGCTTCACTAATTCCAGCAATTGATCCAGCGCTGCCTTCCTCTTTCTTTGATTGGTATAAAAGGGGTGGTTTACCTGCCACAGACAGGGCAGCTTCCTGTACATATCAATGAATATGAGGATAATGTCCTGATCATTCAATAGATCCATTTTCTCTGCAAGACACAACACAAGACAAAAACCCTAATGTCAGGATAAACTCTCCTAATCTTGTCCCAATATAGGCCTCAATCTATAAGCAGTATAGGCCCAAGTTAAAATTATACCTTCATTATCACGATCGGCGATTCCACTACTACTTCCTCCGCTCACAGATTGTACGTACGACGCATGCGTGTTACGCTTTATATACACTGCGCATGCGTGAAACTGAACCCACCCCTGACCTTCTATCTAGTATATTCCCCGCCCCTTCTCTTTTGGCGCAGTGGGAGAGCACATGGTGGAGAAGACATGAAGACAGCAGCGATGAAACAATGAAAGCCTGGAGCCACGAATGTCCCGATCCCGGAGGAGATTTAAGGCCTCAAATATGTCCTTTGTAGAGATGGTGGAGATGGTGGACATCTTGAAGAGGGCCAAATATGATGGGAAGTATGGACTGTACCCAAACCCAAATGTGAGAAATGTGAGAAAGGCTAAGATCATGACTAAAGTTGTGAGAAGTCTGCACAGGAATTTTGGAGTACGACGATCCAAGGATCAATTGAGGAAACGCTGGTCAGACCTGAAATTGAGGGAGCACAATTAGTACAGAAAGATCAGGAAACTGCTTCTAAAAAGTAAGTAGTTGTGTGTTCCTATTATTATTATTATTATTATTACTTTAGTGCTGCTCCATGTGCTTTTCTTTACTGTTGTACAGTTTAAAATGGCAACTTTCAGGTTCGTGGGCACAGTAATCGTTCTCAGTAAACATCGTTCGTTCAGGATCTGATGAAGGCAATATCAACACAGTTTGGACATACTAATGTCTGATATTACCTTCAATTTATCAAAGTTGGACTTGTGTAAGTTGTGTATTGTTTAATGGTTTTAAAATTATGCCGGTTTACCACAAAAAATTATATTTCTACTGTCCAAAAAAAAAATGACTTCCAAAAATATGTTGGTTTGTTCAAAAACCCTTTTCTAAACACACATGTGAATGTGCACAGAGTAAAAAAAACTTTTTACTCAACAATGTGTGGCTTCTTCTTTCAATGCTCAATAGCAGTTTTTTGAGTAAGTTGGTGTTTACAGTGACAATGGGGGTTATTTACTAAAGGCAAATCCACTTTGCACTACAAGTGCAGGTTTAGTGCACTTGTAGTGCAAAGTGGATTTGCCTTTAGTAAATAACACCCACGGTGCTTTATAATTTGCAACAATCAGGCCATTTTCGTCACTCCAAAAAATTAATTAATAGTGCTGGAAATGATGAATATTTTTATCAGTAATGCATTACATACATTAACAACAAAAACAAGGTGTGTTTGTAGCAGATCCACAACATAATAGCTGAAGAAGAGATTGTCACCTCATGTATCAAAGAAATTACGTTTACACTATTGGCCAAAAAAAATGGCCAAAAAGAAAAGCCCATTGGATAACCTAGAAGACAGCTAAAAGAAACACAAGCAGTAAATCAAAGGAAATATGATTTCAGTTTAAAATAAAAAAATATTTTAAAAATGTTTCTTAAACATTTTCTGGCATATTAATGGCCCCCCTACCCGCAAAGTACTCCATATATTTTACGTTCAATAAGTTTTTATTGTATATGAAACAATTTTCCAAATGGACAATGAGAACATGAATAAGGTCAGGTGCCCGACATCGGGCAAACTGATTCAGTAATAAAGAAACATACATGGGCAAATCAATACAATGTCATGTATTCTATTTCCAATATTAATATAGTGTGTTGTCTCAACAACTATCGGAACTCGTGTTGTTAGTCCTGTTAACTAAGGTTCCCGAGACCTGGACGCCCCCATGGGATCATGCTGCGCCCAGGTGTCTAGGGACTCGGAATGGGTAGACAAGTAATCTGAATACCAACAGCGTATAAACATTTGGCATTCAGCCAGTCTGTTGGAGGTTGCGAGAAGACTGATGTTAAAGAGCAGAATACTATAGGTAAAAAATAAAATCATGACTCAATATAGCCCAATAGAGGGGTTTAAGAACAAAGAAAAGAGTTGAAATAGCAGGTAGAGGGAAGAGAAGAGGTGGGGGGAGAAACAGGGGGGGAGGACTAGCAAGGTAGGTAAGATGGGGGAAGGGGGGGAGGGGGGGGGGGACAGCGAGCCTCCTCGGGGGTCGGGGTATTTAGTGTTGGGTTGGTTGTGTGGAGCTAGCAGGGTGTGTAGCTTGGCCGGGTGCCTTCATAGTTGTGAGTCTATTTTTTAGCTTATCTGAGGTGGAGTAATGCCTCCATATGCTCCATATAAATGAGAATTTTGCGTATTTGTCTATGGCTTCAGCTTGCATCTCCTCCATAAGCATGGTATTATTTAGTTCACTTACCCACTCTAGAAGAGATGGGGGGGTAGTGGATTTCCAGTGTCTGGCAATTAATTGTCTACCACTGCTGAGAAAAAATTTTAAGAGGTTGTGTTTTTGTGACTTGATTTTGCCAGGTAGTATTGATAGGAGAGCAATGAATGGAGAGGGAGTGAGTGGTTTATCGTAAATTTCTGTATAGATTTGGAAGATTTGGGTCCAAAACGGACCTATCACATCGCATTCCCACCATATGTGGCTATACGTACCCTTCGCAGAGTTACATCTCCAGCAGGTGTCAGTGGTTGATGGGAACATGATCCTGAGATTCGTAGGCACTCGATACCATCTTGATAGAACCTTGTAGTTTTTTTCCTTGGTGTAGCATGAGATGGCTGATTTATGGGTGAAAATAAAAGCTTTACCCCATTCAGCTTCGGTAATTTCCCTCCCAAGTTCCTCTGACCAAGCTTTAGTGTAGTTGGGTAAGGTATCATGGGTATGTTCTATAATCAGTTTGTATATCAATGAGAGGGTGTGACGGGGGGTTTCTGTGAATGTGCATAATTGTTCAAAGCCAGTCAAAGGTCTGTGAATCTGTTTGGAGTCATGTAGTTTTTTACAGTAGGCTGTCAAGTGTAGTTGTGTTAACCATGTTACGTTGGGCGATGTGATGTTTCATCTCGACGTAAAAGTACCTAGTGTGTTATTGACAAATTGTCGTGCCGTGGGCCAGGTGTCTCTATTATGGCCGTCTATGGCCTGTATTGAGCCGCCTTCTGGGAGAGCTGGGTTGTCAAATAGAGGGGTAAGGGGACTTGGGTCAGTGGAAAGTGAGTATCTTTCTTTTCTGCGGTACCAGATTAACAGTGCATCTCTGGTCAATGGAGACAGGCTAGTAAGAGATCTATGAGTCCGTTCATAGCCCCAAGGCAGAGCCCGGAGGTCAATTGAAGATAAATCCTGTTCCACTAAAGTGGAAGCTTTAATTAGTGGGCGAGGAAACCATTCCAGTAAGCGGGAAACCACTGCTGCTGTATGGTAGATTTCAAAATCTGGGAGGCTTGTACCACCTTTGGAAATGGGGGTACATAGAAGTTTGTGTTTCAGTCTGGGATGGTTTCCCCTCCACACAAATCGTATGGCCATAGAACGAAGAGTGCGGAAGAAGGCAGCTGGCAGAGCTATTGGGAGGGCTTGAAATAAATATAATAATTTAGGGAGTATATCCATTTTCAATACGTTCATGCGGCCAAACCAAGATATTGGTAGGTCTCCTCGGCTATCAGTGAGGCGTCTGAGTTTCGTGAGAAGTGGACTGTAGTTTAGGGCGTATAGATCGGAGGCGCGGCTTGGGATGGCCGTGCCTAGGTATGAGATAGACTTTGGTTGCCATTGGAATGTGAAATTAGCCTTAAGAGAGGAGAGGGTCGGCTGAGGAAGTGATATGTTCAGTGCTTCTGTTTTAGAAATATTCAATTTGTAGTTACTGAGACCACCGAATCGGTTGATCTCGGCCAGTATGGATGGTATACTAATATGGGGATTGGTTACATAGAGGAGCAAGTCGTCTGCGTAGAGGGAAAGTTTACATTGTGAGGACGGGGTCTGTATCCCTCGTATATCTGGATTGGCTCTAATGGCTTGGGCTAGATGTTCAATTACTAAGGCAAATAGGAGAGGGGAGAGGGGACAGCCTTGTCTCGTGCCGTTTGAAATAGTGAGTTTCTCTGATTGAGTTCCATTAACTAAGATTGTGGCTGAGGGTTTAGAATAAAGTGACATGATGTGGGCTAGCATCCTGGGTCTTAGTCCTATTTGAGAGAGGGTAGCCCGGAGAAAGGGCCAACTGACCCTATCAAAGGCCTTCTCCGTGTCACAGGAGAGAAGGCAGGTCGGTATGTGGTTACGGTGGGCATATGCCACGAGGTGGATAGTTTTAGTGGTATTGTCCCTAGCTTCACGTCCAGGGACAAAGCCCACTTGATCTCTATGTATTAGATTTGGTAAAAGAGGGGAGATACGGTTCGCTAGAATCTTAGCATATAGTTTAAGATCTATGTTTAGTAGGGATATAGGCCTGTAATTAGAGCATAAAGAGGTGTCCTTGCCTGGTTTTGGGATGACTACTATTTGGGCTTGTAATAAGGTATGGGAGGGAGCTAAGTTTTCATCTATAGCGTTGAATGCTTTGGCCATCAGGGGGGATAACAAAGGTGCAAATGTCTTATAGAAACGTGAGGAGAATCCATCTGGACCTGGGCTTTTACCATTCTTTAGATTTTTAATGGCGAATTGGAATTCAGAGTCGGTCAGGAGGGATTCCAAGTCTTCTGCTTCAGAGGCCGGGATGGTGGGGAGAGCAGTTTCCTGGATGTATGAGGACAGTGATTGAGTTGGAGAGTCTGTTTGGTCTTTGGGTAATGGTGTCTGGGGCTTGAGATTATATAGGGTGTCATAGTATTGACGGAATTCTTCTACTATGGAGGAGTTATTTATTATTTTGCCTTTATTGGGTGAATTAATACAGGGGATAGGTCTCCGGGCCTGTCTGGGTTGCAGAGTCTGCGCAAGATGTCTGCCGCACTGATTCGCTTGTGAGTAATGGGCAAATCGCCCTTTATCTCTCGCTACTAGTGAGCGTTGTGTAAAGATTTGTAAGAGGTCTCTCCTAGCGTTTGTGAGTTCTAGTTGAATTTTTTTCATCGGGGGATCGTTTATGGTCTTCCTCTAAGGTGGCTATTAGGGACAGAAGGCGTGTGGTGTCTGCTGTTCGCGCGCGTTTTAGTCTCGAGCCGTGTTGGATAAGTTTCCCCCTGATGACACATTTGAGGGCCTCCCATTTCATCAGTGGGTTAGTGTTGTCGCGGGCATGGTCCGCGACAAAGTGTTTGATGGCTTGTGTGATGTCCTGGGTGCAAACTGAGTCCGAGAGCAGATTGTCATTTAATCTCCACGTGTTTCTCCTTTTTTGTGTTGGTATGCTTCCTAGATTCATGTGTATGGGGGCGTGGTCAGACCACAAAGTGAGGCCTATCGAAGCGGTGGGTGAGAAATCCAGTAAGGATTGGGAGATGAAAATATAGTCTAATCTACTGTAGGTGGAGTGTGCTGGGGAGTAGTATGTGAAATCTTTAGTGGAGGGATGCAGTGTCCTCCAAACATCCACCAAAGATAAATCTGTGAGAATTGCACGCATTTTGGTCAGGGAAGCCGGGGAGATTGAGGACTTACCCATTGAGGTGTCAAGGCGTGGTATCAGAGCGGCATTGAGGTCTCCTCCCAGGATCATGTTGACCGTGCTAAATCTTTTCAGGCGAGTAGATACCTTGGTGAGGAATTGCAGTTGATCCTGGTTTGGAGAGTAAACATTAATTATAGTATAGATCATATTCATATATGAAAGTTTTAAGAAAACATATCTCCCTAGAGGGTCAATGAGGATGTCTAGCACATCTGGTGTGAACGAGACATGAAAGGCGATCGAAACCCCTTTCGATTTCGCTGTGGGGTTGGTGCTATGGAACCAAGTGGGATATTGCTTATGGAGGAGCTGAGGGATGTTGTCTGACCTAAAATGAGTTTCCTGCAGGAGTAGAATTTGGGTACGGTTTTTGTGAAAATGATATAAGATTTGCCTCCTTTTCTCTGGGGTGTTAAAACCCCTGCACTGCCATGGGGAAAAGGATTTGATAATCCGGTACACTAAAACAAGGGAGAGGCTCGCTGTCTCCAGGAGGGTGGGGGAGGGGTGAGAAGAAGTAGAAAAGAAACCTCCGTTAGAATTGAGTTGTAGGGTAAGTATAAGAGAATGGGAAGGGAGAGAAACAGAAAAAGAACAGAGAAAGAAGAACCTTGGCCTCGTAGGCCGTGTAAAGAACATTGTGTTCTAAAGATCAGCTAAAGCCTCTAAGGGCGCTGAAAATCCTAAGGGGGGGTTAGTGGCTAGTCCACAGAGGGGTCCGCACACACCGGACCACTAAAAGTAAAAGGTAATAAATTTTAAATACTTCTGTAACTTTAGCAACTCAGGACCCGCAGAGTCACATATGCATCTCTAAACTATTATGAGCTGTCCAGCCGGACAAAGCCCATAGATGAGGTCCAATAATCCAACTATCTGCATGGTCAATAAAATGAGAGTAACAATACAACATAGGGCAATGAGGGATGGGGCGAGAAGGGCAGGTTCTAGGGGGGCCCCTTAGCAAAGTAAGGAATCACAGTATGGGCTTGGGATCTCTGGTAACTGAGAAAGGACGTACTGCTATGAACACAAAACAAATTTTGCATGTAAGGGGAACAACATAATATAGCTAAATATAGTGTCCCAACAATACTGTAACCATAAAACCGGGGCCGCTTCATCGGCGCAATTCCTGTGAAAGAAACAAAGTGGTTATTCAAAAGTTCTGCGGCTGGGACTCATCCATTCGCTGCTTTGGGGAAATCCGATTTTGGGCGCTTGTTCTTCCTGGATTGTTTTTGCCAGTTCGATGCGATCGGGAATCCAGGAGTCGCTGCATGGATTGGCCAATCAGGGATGTGGATCTGGGGCAGTTCGAAAGTCCCGAGGAACTTTGGGAGGTCACCCAGAGTGCGAAGTGTGGCCGAACGTCCTTCATGAGAAGCAAAGAGGTTAAATGGGAAACCCCAGCGATATTTAATGTGCTTTTCCTGGAGAGCACCTGTGAGGGGTTTCAGTGCACGTCGCATATCAAGGGTCAGCTTGGAGATGTCTGGTAATAAAGTCACGGCTGCATCATTAAAGTATATGGCGTCTTGGTTGCGAGCTGCACGCATGATAGCATCTTTAATCGCATAAAAGTGGATTCTGCAGATCACATCTCTGGGGTGTTCAAGATTTGGGTTTTTGGGGCCGAGGGCTCTGTGTACACGATCAAGCTCTATGGGAGATTCTTTATCTTTCTGGAGCAGGTCATTGAATATGGCTGTGACTGCAGGGGCTAGGTCTTTATTTTCCACTGATTCTGGGAGGCCGCGTATGCGGATATTATTGCGTCTGGCGCGATTTTCTTGGTCGTCCTGGTGATACATCAGTTGCTGTATCTGTAGTGTGTGCTCCTGCAAGATGACTTCATGAGACTGTAGTGTAGAGACAGTCTCTTCTACCGATTGTTCCACATCTTCTAGCCTGGTTGTGACATCTTTGCGTAGTTCAGAGATCTCCTGCTTGTAAGAGCGTTCAAGTCTCTGTACACATGCCTCAAAATCATGTCTGGTAGGGAGAGCTTTGATGTAAGCTTCCATGTCCCATCCACTAAAAGACCGATGCGATGTTGGGGAATGATATGCAGAGCGCACAGATTCATTCTCTGAGTCTGGAGGGGATCTGGCGCGCTGCCTGGTTGTCATATGAGGTGTGGAGCGCTGTGAAGTGGCTCCTTGTGAGGCCGCATGTGAGCTTGAGGAGCGGGTCGGCGCCATCTTGGATTTGGGGGGGCCGTGCTGATTTTGTCCCAAGTGTATGAAAAAACGGTCGATTTCCCCCTCGATTTGTGTGTCAGGGGTATGGCGTCCTTCTCCCCCACCTCTCTTCCCCATTACAGACCTGCCTGTAGTGTTCTGGAGTCGCTGAGAGCCTCTATGAGTCCGGTGTGTGCGGGAGCTCCTGAGAAACACGTCTCACTCCTCCATGAGCCAGGCCACGCCCCCCGTACTCCATATATTTTAGACGGACCTCGCAGGCGCTTTGGGGGGGCAAGCCAGGACGGCCAGCTTCAAGCGCCGTCAGGGTTTGGTCTTGAAATCCGGCCTCAGGCCCAACTGAGGCCACATAGTTCATTGAGTTTCTCCTTAAAAAGTTGTGGAAAATGCAGCATTGTCATGGTTATGTAGTAGAGTTTTGTCTGTCAGCTTACCTGTCTTTATGTGTTCATCTCTAACAACCAGCTGACTCTCACCTGACTGCTTTTATAATCTCTCCTCAAGCATGGCTCCACCCCAGCTCCTATCAGAGAACTCTATATTAACCTCTGCACTGCAGGCCAGCCCTGCTGATCAACCTTTGTGTGTTTTCTGCCTGCCGTGTTGTCTACGTTTGTTTCTGTTACCGACCTTGGCGTGTTCTCAACTATTCTAGTCTGCTCGTGACCCTGACCTTTGGCGTGTCCCTGACTATCCCTGTTTGCCTGTGACCCTGAACCTTTGGAGTGAACTCTGTTGTCCTTGTCTACTTGTGGCCCCGGACCTTGGCTTATTCCCTTACTATCCCTATCCTCTTGTTGCCTACTGTGGGTGTGAGCTGGGGGACCCTGGGGGTCGCGACCTGGAGCCAGTTGCAGCCCAGTCTATCCTCACCACTAGAGGCTCTGGTGAACACCTGCTGGCTCTTAGACTCTGCGCCCTGGGAAATCTTACGCTCTAACCCTGGTGGGATCTATGGTGGTGTTCCAGCGGCCCTGCCTTCCGTACCACCCTGACTCCCATCCGCAGCAGTCAGCCGTAGGGTCCACTACTTTGTGGTGCACTCCTGATCCCAACGGTGTGCATCTGTCACCTAGCCTCAAGGTAACCTGACAAGCATGCAAGGATTATATGTTTATATTCCGCCATGTTGATTGGCGTAAGGAATAGACGGAACCGGCTGGCGATTATCCCGAAAGCATTCTCCACCACACTTCTGGCTCTGCCAGACGGTAGTTAAAAATCCTCTGGTCAGGGGTGAGGTTCCTCATTGGGAACGGCCGCATCAGGTGGTCACCCAGCCCAAACGTTTCATCAGCGACAAAGACGAATGGCAGACCAGCCATGTTGTCTTCTGGAGGTGGCAATCCCAAGCCACCACTCTGGAGCCATCCGTAGAACTCAGACTTCACCATCCGACATTCAGCCATTCTTCCCCACGTCCACATAGAGAAATTCATATGTTGCCGACACCACCACCAACATCACTATACTATTAAACCACTTATAGCTGTAATAGTATGACCCCGAGTTGGGGGGTGGGACTATGTGGACGTGTTTCCTATCTATTGCCCCTCCGCAGTTGGGAAAGTCCCACCGCTGGGAAAATTGTGAAGCCACAGTCTGTCATTCCTGTGGCGTTGAAGGAAACTGTGGAGTGAAACAAGAAAAAAATAAATGAGTACTTTTGCACATAACATTGCAAGCAAGCAAGCAGATTAGACACAAACTTTCTTGGCCAACATCAGTATAACATTGATTTGAAGGAGTATTTAAATACAAAACAATAAGGTCCACTTATCAGATTCCTCATCCCCTCTGATTGCCCATTGTAAAAATTTTAGGGCGGGGGGGAGATGTTTTGGACAGGTAACCCTCTCCACTTCATTGAGAACTGAATGCATAAATAATGTGTGTTACTTTGGCCAGCCCCTCCTTACTTACACTATTGGCAGCCCACTGGACAGGTAAGAAGTGTCATAATCCAAAAATATGAATACACACTGTACAAATTGAAGCACATTTTTACATTCTGCAATTACCTATCAAGATAATAGGAGAACAAAACTTTAAACAGTAGCATTTGAAAGTATTCAGGCAGGCCCTTTCACCACATTCTTTGGTGAATTCATCCATAAATCTGGTAGGTATAGTGTGTATGAGAGACCACAAAAGAGGTAGGTATAGTGTGTATGAGTTTAGCAAAGCAGCAGATAGAGGATTGGTATTGGTTGACTTGGCGGTTGGGGGGAGGGAGGGTTCCAAATGAGTTAGGGACCCCAAACAAAAAAATGCCTCTGGCACTCTGCCTGAATTTAAGCACACAAATAACATGTGTACACATTTTAGGGGGTGTTTAGGGTAAGCACTACTATGGAGCTGACAAAATACATTGTTAAGTGACTAGGCTAGGTGTGTATGGGCCCAGGATAGCATGCTGGGGAGGTTAGTGAAGGCAAATATGCATGAAGGACAAAAAAGTAACTTTAAAAACTTCCAGAATGCACGAGGATAAAAAGTACATTCACAGCATATTACAATCATGGTAATGAGGGAATGATGAAATACAATACATTAGCAAACATTAAATACATATAATGTGATGTTAAAGGAGAAATCTTACCTTAATATAGTCCTTCTGCAGGGCCTGTATGATGGCAGAACAGGTCTCTGGAATAATGATCCCCAGAGCCTGGGGGGAGATGCCAGTCGAGAACTTGATGTCCTGCAGACTTCTCCCCGTCGCCAAGTACTGCAAGGTGGCGACTAGCCTCTGTTTGGGAGTGATGGCTTGCCCCATGCTGGTGTCCTCCTTCGTAATATAAGGGGACAGCAAAGCCAACAAATGGTGAAAAACGGGGTCCGTCATCAGGAGATAATTCCTGAAATCACGGATCTCCCGCAACAAAGGCATGTGAGAGAATTGGTCACGCTGGAGCAACCAATTCTTCGTCCATGAACTCCTCCCCGCCCTGTTCATGGACTGGGCTTGGGTCGAAGCAAGAACCCCAACACCAAGCCCCTGCATAGCACGAACTCTACGATGAGTACGTAACCGCAACATGGCTTCAAAATGGTCGGCTGGTCAGAATGAACTAACAGAACGCACTGAAAATCAGAAAAGCCTGATAAGAGCGAGCTGAAAATCAGAAACGAGTGGACAAGAACGCACTGGACATCAAATACATGATGTGAACTGACTACACGCACTGAAAACCAGATACGAACCCACAAGCACAAACTGAAGAGAAGTAATGATCTGAAAAGCACGAGGCTGAAAAGCGTAAATCGTCTCTCATCAAACTTCTACTACTAACATGAGATTAGCAGAAGGAGCCCAAAGGGTGGCACACTAGCTATTGAACTTCCTCTTTATAGTGCCGTCGTACGTGTTGTACGTCAGCGCGTTCTTGATGATGAGAATTTACGACAACATTTGTGCGACCGTGTGTATGCATGACAAGTTTGAGCCAACGTCGGAAATAAATCCCAGGATTTCGTTGTCGGAATGTCAGATCGTCTGTACGTGGCATAAGTCTGGGGGCCTACCCATGCATTTTTTGCATTCTTTATTTCTTTTTTCTTGTTCATACATCACGGGACACAGAGCCTTTGATAATTACTTAGTGGGTTAGATAGTCACCATCAGATAATTGGGCACTGGCAACCCAAATTACAAGACGAGTTACTCCCCTATATAACCCCTCCCATATAGAGAGTACCTAAGTTTTTTCATCAGTGTCTAAGGTGGTTGGTCACGTTAAAGATGTGCTAAGAAGAAAGCTCTGTTTGATGGTCTCTGCGGGGGCCTAGGAATTATACAACCGGATCCATGCCTCGGGCCAATACGCCTAAGATGGATGGTACCCGGGCCTCGTGAAAGAAGAAACAAGGTTTTGCCTATAATGTCTCTCTTTGAGGACTGGGCTCTGGGATCCAGCGCTTTGGTGCACAAAAATTAAGTTGCGCAAAAAGTTTTTCTGGCAGAGTCTTCTACAGGTTCAGGGAAGAGCATCCTGTGAGTAGGAACCCAGAACCCTGAAGGTGGGCAGAACTTTACCCCCTGTGATGGGTGAAGCCCTTGATAACATTTTCCAAGTTGTGGGGACCCTAACAGTAAAATTATTTTCGTAGCGTGGGTTGTCAGCACCCAAGGCAAGACAAGTAATTTGCACCCCTAACCCACGGACATTTAGTGCTCCCTGAGTCCCTTCCCACTCGTACAGTATTAAAACCCCTTATGGTACATTTTAAATTTTTTCTTTCCCTTTTATCTCTCTCTATTCTAATTTCTTGTTTTTTCTTACCATCCCTCTCTCTAGCTGTTTTTCTTGTTCTTTCACTCCCTTTTTCTTTGTTCCTCCCCCTCTTTTCCTCTCCCTTCCATGTATTCTCTATTTTTATTCCTTCTCTTACTCCTTGGTGGGGGGAATGGGATGAGTGGCAGTGCTGGGGGGAGTTCTGATCAGCCAACTTAGGTGCTCTCTTGTTCAAGGTCATCTGCTGATCTGAGAACTGTAGTGGGGACTTTTAATGGCAACTATAATCACAGGTAGTGTTACGGTGTCTCCAGTTTCACTGTGTCTCCGACTTTGTGGAGTCTCGTTGCAGTGACACCTATTCCGAAATCAGGAGATAGGGTCTCCCCCAGCCCCTCTCACTTCACATTCCTCACCAGTCAGCTGACCTCTAGTCTCTGCCCCCCCAGCCATGCCGTGAACTGAATGGGTGGCTGCGAAGAGGCTGAGTGGGCAGCCGCGGGCTCCAGGTACAGCCCAGCTGGGCGGCCAAAGGCTCCAGGGACAGCAAAAAAGCCTGGGAGAGCAGTGCGGGCTTCAGGAACAGCACAGGATTCGGTGACCACTGGCAAATCATCAATAGACCCCAGGTTGAGAACCACTGATCTATCTGTTATCAGCAGTTTCCTGCGGCGGGGATAAGGTAAGGGAAGATAATCCTAAGTATACTCCTTATGTATTATCTTCTTTTTTTATTTAAAATATTTTATTGATTTTGTATAGAAAGAGGTTTACAAGCATGTAAAAGCAGACCTTGAATCCAAGCACATTGACAAGGTATTACCATGTACAAATAACTAGGAAAGGCATCCTGAGGCAAGCTCAACAAGTTTCTAGACCTAGAGATAGCATAATCAATAAATGCAACATTTAATGACTGAAGCAGAATGAAACAGAGAATTGAATACCTCTATAGGGGCGTACCCCTTCTGATGATAGGGCCAATCCTGTAGTGTCCTCCTGCTCTCTAGACACCTAATGTGAACCAACTGGGGTTCTACGCACATCCCACCCCACTGGGAACTTTCTGTGGGAGTGTGCGTAGCGTTCCCCATTACTCAACCCCAGAGTCTGGGGTCTGGTGTGACGTAGATTGTTGGAGACAGTACCGGAGGGGCCCTTAAGAACCGTAACCTTTCCGTAGAAGGAAATATAAACCGAAAATTATCCAATAAAGGATGATGTACCTCCGATGGGCTAATGGAGTCCACCGGGATGTGTCTTGAGAAAAAAAACAGAAAAAATTAAAGAGGGAGTTCAACGCCCTGCTTGCAAGCAAAGAGTTAAGGACAAGAGAGTCCAAAAGGGGGGTAAGAAGGAAAGCGAGGTAGGAGGAGATAGGGAGCAAGGAAGGAGGAAGGTGGGTTAAAGAGAGTTAAGTCCAGAGGGAAGGGGGGGAGGGTTTCTCCTCCTGTCACACCTGGTATGAGGTTGATGTTCTGGAGGGTCGCCCACGGTTCCCAAATGGACATAAATCTCCCAACTTTATCGTTAAGCTTAGCTACAAGATGCTCTTGATACATAATCCATGAAATTTTATTAATACATCTCCTGAAGGAAACCGAAGGTTTTTTCCAACTTTTAGCTAAGGTAATTTTAGCTCCTAGCAAGATAAAGAAAGAAAGGCCTTGCGCTTGTTTCGATAACCCTGGTATATGTTGGTTGAGAAGGGCATAGTAAACATTGGGGTAAACCTGTACTTTGAATAAGGACCTAATCAAATTGAAAATTCTATTCCAGAACGATCTAATCCGGGGACAAGACCACCAGATATGAAACATTGATCCCTCCAGTTCGCATCCCCTGAAACACAAGGGGGATGTTCCCTGAAACATCGTCGCCAGTCTGGCTGGGACGTAATACCACCTAGAGATGACCTTAATGCTGGCTTCAATGAGTGATATGTTACAAATACCTTTAAAGGAGCGGATCCAATATTTATGCCAGTCTACTGCAGTCCTCGTCTGGATGGTCTCCTCCTCCTAGGACCCTGTGTAGGCTGGTTTGTCTGATTTAGTAATCAATGCCGAATAAATCAGGGAGATGCCCCCTTTCTGATCCTGAATATTAGCACACCAGTGTTCGTAAGGAGTGATGGATAAAGAATTAGAATTGTTGTGCCAGATTGAATGAAGGAAATGTGAGATTTGTGTGAACCTGAATTTCTCAGATTCAGGCATCTCCAGAGTGTTCTGGCAGTAAGATAAGGTAATTGGGCCTGATGCCGTGAGAAAGTGTCCTATGCGGTAGAGTCCTTTATCTGTCCACCATTTGAAAGCTTTAATGTTTAGTCCCGGAGGGAATACAGCGTTGTGGAAAATGTGCGCGAGGGGTTTCATAGGCGAGGCCAGAGATGACTGCTTAAGCAATCTAGTACTTAGAGAGATGGAATGGGATAAAGTGGGTGACATGATTGCAGGTCTGACTTTGGGGTCGCACCACAAGAGGTAGTCTAAGGTGTGAAGAGGGGTCGCTCTTCTCTCTATAGCGAGCCAATCTGGTTTTGGGCCTTGGGAGAATAACATGGAGAATTGGGCCAATTGTGCCGCCTGATAATAAGCCCAGAGATCAGGTAGCCCCAATCCGCCCTGGGATTTTAAACGTAGTAGGATACTAGATGGGCATCTATATCCCTTTCTACCCCAGACGAAAGCTATCACCTCCGACTGTAATTTCCGGAGAGAACTTTTCCTGATTGGGATGGGAAGGGAGCGAAACAAGTACAGGAGTCGTGGGAGAAGAGTCATTTTGACTGCATGGACCCTTCCCAGCCAGGATAGACCACATTTTGCCCATTTGTCTAGTTCAGCCCTGCATTTACTAAACATAGGTATGTAGTTCGTTTTAAACAGGTCCCCGATGTCCGCAGTGAGGTTGACACCCAGATAACGAATGAAATTCTGAGCCCACGGGAAGTCAAAAGTGCTCGTGAGTTGGGGTAGAATGTTGGCCGGGACCGAAATGTTTAACGCTGTGGACTTGCCCATATTGACCTTCAAGCCTGAAATTGCGCTGAATGCATTGAGGGTTTTGTATATTTCCGGGACGGAGATGAGAGGGGAGGTTACATAAATCATAAGGTCGTCAGCGTAGAGGGCACATTTGTGTTCCTGCTCTCCGCTCTGAACCCCCTTAATGTCTGGGTTTGACCTAATAGCTATAGCTAGGGTTTTGATCGCTATCGCGAAGAGGAGTGGGGAAAGGGGACAACCTTGTCTGGTGCCCCTGCCTATTGGGAACGAGGTGGAGTATCTGCCCATCAGGCGAACCTGCGCTGACGGGTGTGAATACAGGGAGCGAATTAGATTCTGAAAATTTGGACCAAAGCCCCATTTATGTAAAGTCTCAAATAGATATGTCCAATCTATGGAATCAAAAGCCTTATGAAGGTCAATTGATAAAAGGAAACCGGATTGGGGGGGACTCCCATCCCAGTGTGACTTTAACAGTGAGATAATGTCTATTGTACGTCTGATCTGATCCGTCCCCTGACGTCCAGGAATAAACCCCACCTGGTCCCTATGGATGTATGAAGGGATAAAGCTTGATAACCTGTTTGCCATTATTTTTGTAAGAATCTTAATGTCATTATTGATTAATGATATTGGGCGATAATTACCCACCTCCCTGGGGTCTTTTTCCGGTTTGGGGATCATTGAGATATAGGCTGTATTTAGATCTGTACTTAAAGGGGAACCCTTCCTAAGTGAGTTAAAGAATTTTGCAAGGTGCGGGGCTAGAGTTGGAGCAAATTTTTATAGTATCCCGTGGAAAATCCATCCGGGCCCGGGGCGGAGCCTAGTTTCAAAGCTTTGATTGTGTCCAAGATTTCTGTCTGGGAGAAGGGGCTCTCCATCAGGTCGCTATGCTCTTTCAAGATGGAGGGTAGATCTATGGAATTCAGGAATTCCTGTTGTGATTTGGAGATATGAGTCTGGTGTGGTTGATATAAGTCCGCATAGTAGTGGAGAAAGGCCTCCATTACTTTAACGGGGTTCTGAGAAAGGTCCCCGGACCGAATCTTAATTTTAGGGAATGCTAGAGATCTGGGTTTGGGGCTAAGCTTTGTTGCCAGTTTGGAGCCTATTTTGTCTTTTTGGGAGTAAAATTTGGCACCCGACCATCTAAGTTGTTCCTCTGCTGACGTAGTTAGAATCATATTCAACCGAGCTCGGGCCTTATCTAATTTGTCTAAAAGTTCAGGGGACGGATTTAATTTGTGAGCTTTTGAGAGAGCCTGGAATTCTGCTGTGAGTTTACGTGTTTCTGCTTTATGTGCTGACCTCAACTGTGATGTGATTTGAATTATTTTCCCCCTAAGCACTGTTTTGTGTGCCGCCCAGACAGTCTCGGGGGAGACCTCATCCGTGGCATTTATGGTGAAATAATCCTTAAGGGCTCCCTCAATGATGGTGCATTGAACGGGGTCACTTAAGATGGATTCCTGCAGTCTCCATCTTGGGGAGTTAGAGCGATCCAAGGCTCTTTTAGTGATTAGGGTGACCATAGAGTGGTCCGACAGGGGGGTGTCCACGATCTTGGATTTTAAAATCAGCGGGATCGTGTGTGGGCTGGTAAATATGTGGTCTATCCTGGCATAGGAGCTATGTGGGGCTGAAAAGTGGGTGTAATCTTTAGAACGTGGGTTCAGTTCCCTCCAAATGTCTATTAAACCCTTATCATGCAGGATTTTAGCTATTTTAGAACTTTGTTTGGACGGGCGTTTGGGTCTAGGTATCCCGGAACTTGATTTGTCCAGTGCGAAGTCAAATGCTGTGTTGGAGTCCCCACCAATAAATACTGTGCCCTTCAGAAGTGGTTGTATCTTATCCAGCAGGGCGACCAAAAAGGTCTTCTGGCCCTTGTTAGGTGCATAATATGAGACAAAGGTGTACACCACCCCATCTATAGTACCGGAGACCAAGATGTAACGACCCAGGGGGTCCAACACAACCTCTGAGACCGCTAAGTTAATGTGTTTTGCAAAACATATTGCAACCCCCTTCGTTTTATTTTTGGCGGAGGCAAGGAAAAATTGCGGGAATTGATGATGTATGAAAGAGGGTTTGTAAGAGGAAGGGAAGTGTGTCTCTTGTAGAAAGAGGATATCTGCGTGCATGGACTTGTAGAGCTGAAAAAGCTTTCTGCGTTTTGTGGGGGAGTTGAGGCCCTGTGTGTTGTGAGAGATGATCTTAAGGGAATCCGACCCTAGGGTAGAGTTAGCCATCCAGTGGGGTTATGTGGTGTACTCTGCAGACAAAGGACTTACCGGACTGATGAGTGCCCGGGGGATCCAAGTAATAGAGTAAGCGCCAGGCTATCCTGTTAGGTCCTGGGAGGAGCGACCGAGACTGGACTCTGCATCTGTAAATATGGGGGAACAGGAAGAGGGAAAAGAGTAGGGAAAAGAAGAGCATTAGAAGAAAAGAAGACACCAGCGTTATTTTAACCTGCAATATTCTAAGTGGTTGAACGTGCAAGAAACAATGCATATAACTTGGGAGGGCTCTAGGCTTCCCCCTTATCCCAGGGTAAGACGGGAATCTCCCCCTTACCCCTAAATCCTGAGAAGACCGGTGTACCATTCCTGGAAGCACCAGTAAGCGGGCCAAAGGCAAAAAAATAAAAAAAAGTTGCCTTTGGGTCCAAGGGGAGGCGCAATGTTGCCACCTCTACCCCGCCACCTTGAGAACTAAACTATAATTGAGGGGGAAGAAAACTGGATTTCCCCCTCGCTTTAATTGTTAGAGCGAACCAGTGAAAGTGCTATGAATAAAAAAAGAAAAGCAAAAACATAAAGTAAAAATACAAAAATCTGAGAAGAAAATGGAGCCAGTGAGACAAAAACCCTCAGTAATGCAATTTGCAGGGGTCTGGAGAGTTAAGAGGGGACCCCTCCAATAGCCGCTAATAGCTACCTATTTAGCAACAGACTATACCTCCATCCCCTGAACCGTGCCCCTCCCCCACATCCCCATGGAAAGGCAATAACCCCGAAAAGTCGGTGTCCCGAGTCCCAGAGTGCCAGGGGGGTGGTACCCTAACCCCCTGAGAGCCGGGGCTGATCCTCTCCTCCCCCAACCATCTGTAAAATAAGATTAAAAAATAAAAAAGGAAAAAGTCCCGGTTGGGCCGTGATGACCGAAGCTGGTCCTGAGGACCAGAGTCCAGCTACGCTATGGTGATCCTGGAGTCATCCGCTGTACCGAGGAGCTGATGTTCCCGGTCAAAGAAGGGAGGTGTATCTTCGGGGGAAGTGTAAAACAACAGTGTTCCTGTGTTAGAGAGGTCCTCCAGATTGGGACCCTTGATGGGAGTAGGGATAATGAGGGTCTGAGAGTTCGAAACAGGCCGATGTGGCCAAAAGAGAGAGACCGGACCTGGGCCCTGATCCTGCTATGTAAGCGCCATCAAGTTGGGAAGTTTTCTTTGGGTCGTTTATACCCTTGCTTCAGCCAGGAGGGTTGTAGTGGGCTTGCTGGAGGAGGACGTTTCGTGGAAGCGGGTGTGTTCCTGCTTTGCGTATGGGGTGTCGGGTCGTGAGAGATGAGACCCAGTTGGAGGAACAGGCGTTCTCCTTCAGGGAGGGTAGAGAAGCCAAAGCTCTTGTTTTTATAAGCAAAATTGAGGCGCAGAGGGAAGGACCAACGGTAGGAGATTTCTTTCTCTATTAAGCATTGGATCAACGGTTTCAGGGAGCGCCTTTTCTGGACCGTGTAGGGGGATAAGTCCGCAAACATTTGAATCCTGTGGCCTAGCAACTTGAGGTCATCTGAGGCCCTGGATTTCTTCATGACCTAGTCCTTAACTGAGTAAAAATGAGGTTTCACGATTATATCGCGAGGTAGACCATCTGAACGTGGGGGCTGTAGTGCTCTGTGCGCTCTGTCAATTTCCAAACGATGATCTGAGATGTCAGGGATAAGGTTTTTTAGCAGGCGTTTGACCGCTGCGTGAGTGTCCTTTTCGGTCTCTGGAAGACCCCTAATACGGAAATTGTACCTTCTTGATCTATTCTCGAGGTCGTCGATTTTGGAGAAGGCAGATTCAAGTTGGTCCTGCAGGTCCTGTATTCTGTCTGAGTTTTGGTTGATGCGGGAAGCTGCCTGGTCAGCCTTCTGCTCAATGTGATCGATCCTCTGCCCCAATTGCTGTAAGTCCGCATGTATGGAGGAAGTAATCTGAGCAGCGTTCTGGGCCAGGCTTTTGGAGAGTAAATGAGTAAAAGCCTCCATCATGGAGGGGAAGTCTGTGGGTGCAGGGATGTTTGCAGAAGCTTCCGTTACTGTTAATAGCATCCCTGTGTGTGGGTCTGTCATAGGGGTAGATGGATAGCCGGCTCCCATCCGCCCCAGCAAAGATTCGGTCGATGAGGGAGAAGCGGTCTGAGGCAGTGGGGGAAAGTCCATACCTGGGGAGGATGGGGACTGATTGTCCTGATCTGCAATGGATTCCTCCAGAACTCCTGTGCTGAGGGGAGAGCCTCGTGGGGCCGCCGCCATCTTGGCATAACTGACCGGAGATGCTGCCGCCGTCATCTGGTCCGTCAGGTTTCTCCTGACAAGCGCCGTTTTTAGAGGTTATGTGCTCGGGGGCTTCCCCCACCTGTGTGTCCTTGTTTGGTGCCTGGGGGTTCGCTCAGGACGCTATGGTGGCGATTGAGGGGTAGAGGTGGAGCGGAGCTCTAGCAGCTGGTGGCCATCTTAGCCGCTGCCGCGCATGCGCCTTTATCTTCTTTTTTTGAGTAGTTTGCATGTCTTACCTGGTTTCTGCCACTAGAGGGAGTAAGAGATAAACCTGGTGTATACTTACATGCCATCCAGGATACACGCTCAGTGAAGCTGGTCTGAGAAGCCGCTCACCTCCTCCACTGCAGGCTCTGCCACATAAACTGAAAGGGGGGATCCCATGCAGTCCAGGGGTCCTGTGTAGTCCTCAGGTGGTCTCCTTTCTCCCCCCTCGCCCCGGCCACCGCCATGATGGTCCTAGGCGAGCACGCACAGGGGGCACGCTTTTACAGCGGTTTCGGCGGGGAAGGAGGGGCACATGGTTGCGCAGGTGCAAGGCGGCTATGTTTAAAGCCCAGAACACCGGAGCCCCTGTAAGCAGTGGAACACAAAGCTGTGGGCAGTAAGCATCTCAGTGGATTCAGATCCAGGCATACCTAAGACACCTACTCGGCATCAGGTTGTGCAGACTGTGCTAATGTTAATATTGTAAGACTAAGGCACAACAGTGATTGCATTTGTACTAGTACCTCTGCTTTGGCAGCTTAGGACTATGTCTCCCCATAAGAGGGCTTCAGGAGCAGGTAAAAGAGGCACTAAGAAATCACCACCTAGATCTAGGGTTTCTGGGCATGCCTGCAGGATACCACCCCCCCTGAAAGACTGGAGGCAGCCTCACAGGATGAGTCTGTGCGGCTGCCTAGGCTTTGCAGCCTCTCCAAATGTTGTAGCGCCTGTGTATATCACTGAAGACACTATGGAAGCTGCATTGGATGGTTTAGAAGGAAGGATTACTACTTTTATCACAGCTCCCTGATCGCCTTTCTCTGCTCTGGGTTCACTATCGGATGAGCTTTCTGATAATGAGGAAGTATCCCTATCTGGGGATGGGGGTCAGGAACAGTCGGATGATTCAAAGGAAGAGGAGAAGCTCTCATCTGCCTCTCAGGCCCTCAAAGTGCAGATGCAATATTATACTGAGTTGGTGCGTACCACATACAAATTGCCCTCTGCTGTGGCTGCCATATCCTCTGTTTCCTCCTTGGGATCTTGGAAATCCCCAAAGGGTGCGTATAACTTCCCAATTCATCCCTTGCTGGAGAAATTATTGTATGAGGACGGGGTTCATCCAGATAAACTATTTTCTCCTCCTAAGAGGCTTTCCATGCTTTATCCAGTAGAGAAAAAGTTCACCAAGAAATGGGGGGTGCCAGCAATTGATGCGGCTGTTGTGCCAATATTTCCCGCTCACCAAAAGCTTCTAAGGTTTGCGGTGGATCAGCGCCTTGCTACAGCACCTCGAATGTTCACAAAAATTCTAGCCCCTCCCTTGGCAAAACTAAGGGTTCAGGGCATAACAGTGACAGCCTATCTGGACAATCTGCTACTCATAGAACAGTCCGTAGCATGATTGGACTGCAATGTGCTCAGCACAGTGGAGTACTTAGAGTAGCTAGGCTGGGTCCTCAATCCAGAAAAATTCTCCTTACAGCCCCTAAAAAGGTTGGAGTATTTGGCATGGTCATAGACACAAAGCCATAAAGGATTTGGTCCAGGTAGTTATAGCAAGGAAAAAATCCTTCCATTCGACTATGCATGAGACTATTAGGGAAAATGGTGGCCTCATTTGAGGCTGTTCCTTATGCCCAGCTGCACTCAATGCCTTTACAGAGCAGCATTCTCTCAGCCTGGAACAAAAGAGTTAAAACCTTGGATCTTCCAATGTGCCTATCACCATGGGTACGCCAGAGCCTCAATTGGTGGTTGCTGACTGAGAATCTACTAAAAGGAAAATCCTTTGTCCCAGTTACTTGGAAAGTCGTAACCACGGATGCCAGCCTAATAGACTGGGGAGCGGTTCTGGAAGAAGCTTCCACTCAGGGAAGATGGTGCAGAGCCAAAGGGCTCTTGCCCATCAACATTCTGGAGATTCTGGCATTTTGTCTAGCTCTCAGGGCATGGACTTACAGGTTGCAAGGTTGCCCTGTCTGGACAATGCTACGGCAGTGAGTCTATATCAATCACCAAAGAGGCACCAGGAGTCTGGATGCCCAAAAAGAGGTGAATCACATTTTTTCTTGGGCAGAAAGGCATGTTCCTTGCCTGTCTGCAATCTTTATTCCAATGGTAGAAAATTGGCAGGTGGACTTCCTAAGCCACCAGCAGCTGTGTCCAGGAGAATGGTCTCTACACCCCAACATATTTCAGGCCATATGTCGGAAATGGGGTACCCCGGATGTGGACCTGTTGGCTTCCAGGTTCAACAAAAAACTGGACAGCTTTGTGTCAAGAGCAAAGGATCCACTAGCACAAGGGTCAGATGCCTTAACGATTACATGAGATCAGTACTCTCTGATCTCCCTCCAGTTACGCTTCTCCCGCGATTCCTTCGAAGGGTCAAAAGGGAAGGAAAGCTGGTAATTCTGCTGGCCCCGGCTTGGTCCAGACAATCTTGGTATGCGGAGATCGTAAAGATGGCAGAGGGAAGACCTTGGGTTCTTCCGCTGTGCCCAGATCTACTCTCACAGGGTCCAATATTCCATCCTGCCTTACGAAGTCTGAATTTGACGGTTTGGCTGCTGAGACCCACATTCTATAGAGCCGTGGACTTTCGGGGCCAGTCCTATCCACTCTGGTTAATGCTAGGAAGTCGGCCTCCAGGCTCATCTATTACAGAATCTGTAAGACATAGGTTTCCTGGTGTGAATACAGGGGGTGGCATCCTAGAAAGTATGCCATTAGCAGGATTCTTGCTTTTCTACAATTAGGCGTAGAAATGAAGCTGGCCTTGAGCACTATCAAGGGCCAGATCTCAGCCTTGTCGGTATTCTTTCAAAGGCCGCTTGCCTCTCATTCCCTGATCCGGGCCTTTGTTCAGGGGGCACTGCGCTTGAATCCGCCAGTTAAACCTCCTGTGTGACCATGGGATTAAAATTTGGTTTTGTCTGTTTCACAGAAACAACCTTTTGAACCATTGCACCATGCTTCTTTAGTTCTTTTGACAAAGAAATTGTTTTTTCTGGTAGCAATATCCTCAGCTAGGAGGGTGTCAGAATTAGCAGCTCTTTCTTGTAAAGAGCCATATTTGATTATTCACAAAGAAAGGGTGGTGTTGCGTCCTCACCCGACTTTTTTGCCTAAAGTGATTTCAGGATTCCATCTGAATCAAGATGTGGTCCTACCGTCCTTTTTTCCAGGTCCCCAGTCCGTGGAGGAGTTGTTACACTCTCTAGATGTTGTAAGAGCAGTCAAAATCTATCTGCAGGCAACAGCTCAGATAAGAAAGACTGATTGTCTATTTAATTTTGCCAGAAGGCCCCAAGAAGGGCCAGGCAGCATCACAATCCACTATCTTTAGATGGATTCGACTAGTTATTGTTCAGGCTTATGTAAAGAAGAAAATTCCTCCTTTTCAGGTTAAAGCGCACTCGACTAGGGCAGTTAGTGCTTCATGAGCAATGCATCAACTGGCCTCCATGGCTCAGATCTGCAAGGCTGCAACTTGGCCTTCAGTCCATACATTCACTAGATTCTACCAAGTGGATGTGAGAGGGCATGAGGATGCCGCCTTCGGGCGCAGTGTGTTGCAGGCAGCGGTATAAATCCTCTTGTCCGTTGGTGATCTGCGTTTTCTGATCTGTGTCTCCCTCTCCTCAAATTTGGGCATTGCTCTGGGATATCCAACTAAGTAATTATCAAAGGCTCTGTGTCCTGTGATGTACGAACAAGAAAATAGGATTTTTTAAAAAGGCTTACCTATAAAAATCCTTTTCTTGGGAATACATAATGGGACACAGAGCTCTGGGCTTTGGGTTTATACGTGGGGATACTTACTTATTGCTTTGCTACAAAACTGAGTTACTTTCCATATGGGAGGGGTTATATGCTGGAGAAAGTTGTCTTGTAATTAGGGTTGCCAGTGTCCAATCACCTGATGGTGACTATCTAACCCACTAAGTAATTATCAAAGGCTCTGTGTCCCGTGATGTATTCCCAAGAAAATAATTTTACAGGTAACCTGTTTTAAAAAATCCTATTATTAAAGGCTTAAATTTGCTAATAAAGGGAAATACTGGTACTTGTTGCTATATGTTTCCTGTCCACTGTAAGATTCAGTCATGGGGCTCATATGTCAGGGTATCTCACGGAGGTCAGTTAGAGCACCAACATCTCTGAGTTTGGGGGTTATACCGATCCCTGAGTGCCTAAAAGCCACCTATAGTGCAATTTTTCCAAATGTCTAAAACATATTTTGATTGTAACTAGGGCTGCCTATCCCTATAATGGGCAATAATTTAGGCCCCTGTCTTTTTCTTGTATTTTTTACATGTCCCTCTCCCTTGTGTGTAAGTCATAAAAAAAGGAGTCTTAAAAAGGAGTGATAGTTCTAGTATTACTGTTTTCTAGTTGTTTATGTGAAGGTGCTTGTAGATGAAATGTCTGGAGGTACCCTTATCCTATTGGGATTAGTGCTTATGGCTGAAGTGTCTAAAAGAGCATGAACGCTTGTTGCATTGAAAGTGGAGTCCAAGGTGCGCATGCGCGGGACTCCCGAGGAGACGCTCTAATCGAGAGCTCCGCACCGCTCCGGCCCTTCTCCTCCCCCAGAGCTCTCAGATCGAGCGGGACCGGCACCGAATCCTCCCCTGGGCTCACTGAACCTCCCCAGCCCACTGCCATATGCCGAGCAGCACAAAAAAGAACGAGGTGAGCCGCCAACTGATGTTTAACCAGGCGGCCCCTGACCCGTCCAAGATGGCGACCGCAGCTTCTCAGAGGGACGGCATGGAAGTCACGGATCACACTTCCCCCACCCAGCAGCGCGCTGACATGCTGGCAACATCTGTAAGTCACAGCACCGCTCAAGGGATCCCCCCTGCTGGCACAGACTCCCTCCTCAACAGGACCCTGGGTGATATTATACACCCACCCAGGCTTCATCCTCCTTTAGGCCTAGCAGGGCCCATCCATCCCCCAGCCTCACAGCAGCCCCAGACCCAGGACATGCAGCTCTTGCTACAGAGCTTTTCAGATATGCTGGCAGCAGGTCTAGCTCAGAATGCCACTCAGATTACAGCCGTTATTAAGGCTGATCTGCAAAATTTAGGCTCCCGCATAGATGCAATTGAGCAGGTGGTGGATAACACTGCTGCACGCACTAACCAGAATACAGCCTGTATTCAGTCTCTACAAGACCAGCTAGACACTGCCTTATCCAAAATTGACGATTTGGAAAACAGAAATAGACGTTACAACTTCCGTATACGTGGGATACCCGAAACAGTAACGGATATACCGAATACAGTCCAATTATTTATCAAAGATCTTATTCCAGACATCCAAGACCACAGACTTGAACTGGACAGAGCACACAGAGCCCTCCAGCTTCCCCGCCAAGATGGCCTCCCGAGGGACATCGTGGTCAAGCCCCATTTTTACGGCGTGAAGGAGGAAGTTATGAGAAGATCCCGCAACATTGATAATCTGTCATTTCAAGGGCATAAGATTCAAATCTTTGCTGACATCTCACCTGCCACGGTTCAAAAACGAAGAGCACTCAAGCCATTGTTGGTAATACTCGCTCAAAACTCCATCAAATATCGCTGGTCTTTCCCTTTTCGCCTTCAATTCCATTTCAAAGATATTCCCTACCACTTCTCCAACTTCCAGGACGGGGAGCACTTGCTCCTGCAATTAGGCCTGATTTCACAAACTCTGGCTCCCCTGCAGGATACACCTACCCCGGGTTCCTCCAAGAGACCCGCCCCGGGTAGCCCCCTTACTCCTCTGTGGAACAAGCAGCTACCAAAGCGGCTACGGGACTCTCGCTCCACAAGATGAACGTTCCTCCTCTGGCCTGGAATGGAATTTCTTTTTCCAATCTACCTGTTGGACTGAAGACCCAGTGTTTTCCTCAGAGTAGGGTCATCCCTACGTTGAACTAACTGTTACACGCTTTTAAAGCCAACCTAGGCCCACAGCTGGGCCCCCCTAGCCCTTTCTATGGCTAATGATGGTCCCTGTCTGGGCTATATTTTTTCCTCCCGACAAAGATTGCTACTTCACGGCAAGTCAAAGTAGTCAATATAATGGCTTCCCTTGTAAAGATTAAAAGGAAGAACGAAGAGGGAGGAAGGGAGAAAAAAAGAAAAAAAAAAAAAAAGAAGACAGACTATATATTTTTTGTTTCCTTTTCTCTCCCCTTTTTTTTTTGTTTTTTTTTTTTTTTTTTGTTTGTCTTCCGACCCCCCCTGCAGTGACTCTTTTTTTTTATTTTTTATTTTTTCCCTTGCATTATAGATCCCGGTTCCCTATTCTATATACATAACGTCCTATGACCAACTTGCAATTTAATGTGCACTCCCTCCTGGTGACCAATCCCACATTTTTTTTTTCCTTGCAGTGGGGGATTCAGACGGCCGGAGCGGCCCTGCATGCCACCCTCTCTGTTGTGACTCGAGGGGACTCAGTACCCCTCTGGTGACATCGGATAGACAACCCATTTTGAGGTTGCCCACTCACCTTTTTCTCCGGGCTCCCCCGTTTAGGGGAATCCGGACCAGGACTAGTACTACTAGTCCGAATATTAATTACTTCTCTTAAACACTAGTTCTTACTTTCGATCTCATTAACTATTGGTTTTGCACTTAATGTTTGAGGTATTATTATGCCTGATTAATCTACTTGTCCTACATTCCTCTCTTTCCCTTCTTCTTTCTCCCTTTCCTTTCTCCCCCTCTCCTTTGTCTCTTCCCCACTCCCCTCCCTTTCTTTACCACTCTCTCCAGGAATCCTCGCGGAGCACGCCTACCTACACAGCCCTTAGGAAGAATTACGACTCCATTCCTCTCCGAGCTGACGTCCATCCCCGTGTGATGTTGGTAAGCTCCCTTTGTTTCATATCGCTCCACGCCCCTTGCACCCATGGCTGACCCACCTACCCAGTCACATTCGTTAAAAATAGCTTCACATAATGTCCAGGGACTCAATTCCCCCTCTAAACGTCGCAAGGCGTTTCAGAGCTACCACTCTAGGGGCCTCAATGTTGTCCTACTCCTGAAAACCCATTTCCCGGCCAGTTATAACCCCACCTTCCTACACCGTACGTTCCCGACTTTTTTTCTGGCGAATGCTGACACCAAAAAAAGGGGTGTCGCCATTCTCCTATCTAAAAATACTCCCTTTATACTCACACACACGATCAAGGATCCAGAAGGCAGGTACATTTTAGTAAAATGAACTATAGGGGGGATTCTATACTCTATCATCTCCTATTACGCTCCCAATCAAAGACAGGCACCTTTCTTCACTTCCATGCTATCGACTCTAGCCCCTCACTTGGAAGGCAGGGTGATCATGGGCGGTGATTCTAACATCGCTTTTGATCAACTGCTGGACAAGTCCTCCCAGGGGAGATCTCGACTTAAAAATCCACCCGCTCAGAGCCTCAAAATCGCCCGCCTCCTACATGATATGGGCCTGATAGACGTCTGGAGGGAATTGAACCCCACGGCAAACGATTATACCCACTTCTCGGCACCTCATAACACCTACGCCAGAATTGATCATATATTCCTCCCAAATTCAGATATCCATACAGCATCCCATGCCTCCATACAGGAAGTTCCATGGTCAGACCACTCCTTAGTGACACTTAAACTTTCCTGCTCCCTTTCACCCCCTGGGCCTCCACAGTGGCGCATAAGTAAATCTCTATTATCTAACCCCGTCCACTGCATAATTTTAGAAAAAGAAATCAGGGAATTCTTCCGTCTCAATGATACAGGAGACATCTCTCCTAGTGTGCTCTGGGGAGCACACAAAGCTGAAAATGATCCAAATGGCGTCTAAACTCAAAAAGGAAAGGAAAGCGGACATTCTGAAAATGGAAAGGGAATTCCATTCCCTCAGTAAATCCCACAAAGCTCACCCTTCTTCCACAACCCTGATCAAGCTAGAAGCCTTCCGAGTAGCGCTTAACCTGGCCCTTACATCTAATGCAGACCAGCATCTGAAATGGCTCAGTGGCAGATTCTATATCCAAGCATATAAAATAGGCCCCCAGTTGGCTGCTAAACTATCCCCCAAAATTAAGTCCTTCTCTCTGCCCAAGATCAGATCCCAGTCGGGAACTCTCACCCACAATCCTCAAAAGATTCTGGAAACCTTCCAGGCTTTTTATTCTAAGCTATACTCAGCACCCGACCCTACCAACTCAGACTCTATTGATTCCTTCCTGAATAGCCTCGATATTCCTACACTTTCGGACTCCCATAGGTCCATTATGGAATCCCCCTTTAGGGTAGAGGAAATTCTTGAAGTTATAAAAGATCTCAAAACAGATTCAGCCCCAGGCCCTGACGGCTTCTCCGCACATTATTATAAAGCTTTCCCGGTGGCTCTCTCTCCTTATCTGGCCCGCCTCTTCAACTCACTTCGTGCGGGGTCCCCCCTGGAACCGTCAGCCAACTTGGCGTACATATCAGTAATCCCTAAACCGGGTAAGGACCCCAGTGACGTAAGCAACTACCAGCCAATCTCGTTGATTAATAATGATTTAAAAATTATGACGAAAATTCTGGCTAATAGACTGGCTTCCTTTATTGCTAAATATATCCATAAAGACCAGGTGGGGTTTATCCCAGGTAGACAGGGGCCGGACCAGATTAGGAGAGCGGTAGACCTGATTTCACTCATGCAATCGTCTTGGGATGGGGGGCCTCCTCACCCAGGATACGTCCTTTCGATAGATCTCCAAAAGGCCTTTGACACGGTCACCTGGCCTTACCTCTTTACTGTTTTGCGGAAATGGGGTTTTGGCCCGGACTTCATTACCACCATATCCTCCCTTTATTCCTCCCCTAAAGCACGTATTAAAATACAAGGCCACCTTTCTGAAGAATTCTCTATATCACAGGGGACTAGACAAGGCTGCCCTCTCTCGCCGATTCTATTCGCAATAGCGATAGAAACCTTGGCACTGGCCATCAGACAAAACCCTAACATCCATGGAGTGCAATGTGGTCAAAAGACTCATAAATGTGCCCTCTTCGCTGATGACGTTCTCCTGTTTGTCACCTCTCCCCTCATATCCACTCCAAACATTCTCCAACTACTTAACTCGTTTGGCAGCATATCGGGACTTCAGGTCAACATGGCCAAATCTATGGCTCTGAATATTTCCACCACCCAAGAGCTGGTGGAGAGGCTCAAGACCCATTTCCCCTTCACCTGGTGCGACACCTCCTTACCCTACTTAGGTGTTTTTTTAACAGCGAAAATAGAAAGGCTCTACCACCACAATTACCCCCCGATGCTCAAAAAACTTTCTGATGATCTCACGCATTGGGCCCGATATAAAATGTCCTGGTTAGGTAGAATAAATTCAGTCAAAATGACATTACTTCCTAAGATCCTGTATCTCTTTCGCTCCCTACCCATTCCCATCCGAAAACACTCACTAGACAAACTCCAGGCTTCAATTACCAGATTTATCTGGGGGGGGAAGGGACACCGTTGTTCCAAACAGGTGCTATACCGACCTAAGAAAAAAGGGGGCCTAGGTCTCCCTAATTTATGGTGGTACTATCAAGCCACTCAGCTTTGCCAATTTTCAGCTATTTATTCTAAAGGCCCTAGGCCTGATTGGGTCGATATTGAACGCCAGGCCACTCCTAACCATACTCTGGACTTTCTGGTTTGGAGACCACAAAAGGATAGACCCCCGATCCTCTCCCCCACCTTGTCTCATTCGATGGCCCTGTGTGACACTCTTCACAAGAAACATTACCTCACGTCCGCATGGTTGCCCCTAGCACACATCTTTCACAACCCTCAATTCCAACCGGGTATGAACATCGAGGCCTTCAGGTGGTGGCTCGACAAGGGCCTATACAGAATAGGACAATTCTTCATTAACTCTGGTCCCATTTCACTTAAATACTGCATCTCTAAATTGGAGATGCCAACTTCAGAGACTTTCCGCTATTACCAATTATCACACTTTTTACGAGGGATTTGGAAAAGCTCTTCAGCTCCTCTCTCGGTTACCCCCTATGAATTCTGGTGCTCCTCGGCCATGGGTGCAAGGGGTGGCATTTCCCTAATATACTCTGCACTAGCGGAGCCCTGGGAGAAAGCGAATTATATGTTGCATTGGGAGCGGGATCTGCAACTCGACTGGGACATGGACACCTGGCATACATGTGTCTCCCGTTCCTTCAAGGGCATGCTTAGTTCCTCACTGATGGAGGCGGACCTTAAAGTCATAACCAGGTGGTATCTGGTACCCACCCGAATTACTAAATTTTATCCAAATTCCTCGCCCCTCTGTTTCAGAGGCTGTGGCCATATAGGTTCCTTACTTCACACATTTTGGGAATGTCCCAAAATTAGAGGGTTTTGGAATGGAATTTTTCATCTCATCCGCAAAACCACAGGCTATGCAGTCCAACAAAGCCCCACCATAGCTCTACTAAATTACAACATCCCGAAAGTTCCTAAATTGTCTCGATCTCTGATCCACTTCATTCTGCTTGGGGCCAAGATTACGCTAGCTCATGCTTGGAA
>JBBDGP010000806.1:5515000-6047500 GCA_037952835.1 Lithobates septentrionalis | reverse complement strand
AAGCCTCTCTAACCATCCAATTGTTGAATGCAGCCAAGGCATGTATACCCTTATGTTGGAGGTCGGAGTTCCCACCTACAAAAATGCAGTGGTATGCTAAAGTGAACGAAGTTCGAGACATGGAAGATCTAACTGCCACGCTGTACAACAGGGAGGAGGCCTTTCGGGAGACTTGGAGACCTTGGCAACACTTTACTTACTCTGATCCATACCTCCAGGAGATGGCTCACTCTGAATAATTCCGTGGACTGGGCTGCCTGTCTGGCCGGGGGGTGCCACCGCCGCTGCAATCCCTTCCCCCTTCTCCCTCCCTCCTCCCCCCCCCTTTCTACCCCTCCTCCCCCCCTCCCCTTTTTACCCCTCCTCTGTCTTCCCCTTACCCCCTCCAGTTGTGGGGAAAGCTTAGTCAGATAATGAGCATATCTTGGTGCATATTGCCTATCAGTGCTCCCACGACTGGACTCAGCTGGTCGCTTGGGGGGTTTCCCTCCCGACCGGCTGGGGAATTTTTAATTTTATTATTCACGAATCAGTCTTGGTTGTTATATAGACTCAAACGGGGTTTTAAGTTGATATCTGAGAAACTCCCATCTCTTTTTGTTTATCTCAGACTGGGATCTCAGACTACCCCATCATAGGGTTATAACTCTCCATAGGCTACACTGAATGTATACTTAAGGGGTTTGTTGGATTGCCGTCTCTGGTTCGATCTATAACCCTTTATGTGACAGGCCTATGGCTTAATTATCTATGTATATGCTGACTTTTGTTTCATCTGTAACTGTGGATTACCATGTGATGTATTTGAAAGAAATAAAGAATTACAAAAAAAACCCATATGAGCACAATACAGGACTGAGCCAGAGGGAGCAGCATTACAGGAGAGCTGCACAAGCAAATTTTCTATTTTTCACCAAGCATACATCATCTTTAATAAATCTAAATATCCTGTCAATTTCGCCCTTGTTCCACTTTCCATCACTTTTTATTTAATTCTTTTATGTCCCCTTCTTTTTACATTTTTTGTAAATATTATATTTTATTTAAACATTTTATATTAAATTATTAATATTTTAAATATTCAAGATCTTCGTGTGTGTGTATATTATACAGTATCTCACAAAAGTGAGTACACCCCTCACATTTTTTGTAAATATTTATTACCGTATATCTTTTCATATGACAACACTGAAGAAATGACACTTTGATACAATGTAAAATTAGTGAGTGTACAGCTTGTATAACAGTGTAAATTTGCTGTCCCCTCAAAATAACTCAACACACAGCCATTAATGTCTAAACCGCTGGCAACAAAAGTGAGTACACCCCTAAGTGAAAATGTCCAAATTGGGCCGAAAGGATCAATATTTTGTGTGGCCACCATTATTTTCCAGCACTGCCTTAACCCTCAATGGCGTGGAGTTCAGCAGAGCTTCACAGGTTGCCACTGGTGTCCTCTTCCACTCCTCCATGACGACATCATGGAGCTGGTGGATGTTAGAGACCTTGCGCTCCTCCACCTTCTGTTTGAGGGTGCCCCACAGATGCTAAATAGGGTTTAGGTCTGGAGACATGCTTGGCCAGTCCATCACCTTTACCCTCAGCTTCTTTAGCAAGGCAGTGGTCATCTTGGAGGTGTGTTTGGGGTCATTATGTTGAAATACTGCCATGTGGCCCAGTCTCTGAAGGGAGGGGATCATGCTCAGCTTCAGTATGTTACAGTACATGTTGGCATTTATTGTTCCCTCAATGAACTGTAGCTCCCCAGTGCCGGCAGCACTCATGTGGCCCCAGACCATGACATTCCCACCACCATGTTTGACTGTAGGCAAGACACACTTGTCTTTGTACTCCTCACCTGGTTGCCACAACACATGCTTGACACCATGTGAATCAAATAAGTTTATCTTGTCTCATCAGACCACAGGACATGGTTCCAGTAATCCATGTCCTTAGTCTGCTTGTCTTTAGCAAACTGTTTGCGGGCTTCCTTGTGCATCATCTTTAGAAGAGGCTTCCTTCTGGGACGACAGCCACGCAGACCAATTTGATGCAGTAGAAAGAAAGAAGATGTGAAGGGGCGAGTGGCGCTATCTATATGTCAAATAGTGCTCTACCAAATCACTCTATAGTGGCTAAGTATTAAAAGACACAGTGTTATTGTGGAATAAATTATAACAAAACAGTTTTCATAAAGGTGATAGTGTAATAGTTATCACACCTCACCTACCCCAGTAGGTGAGTACTAAAACCCTCTAGGTGTGGACACCAATCCTACACAGGTGAGGTTATCACCAAAAATGTAATGGCTTACAAATTAGTGTATAAAACATCCAGAAATGAATATCATGATAGTATAGTGATCCTCTGCTTGTAACAGTGTGTATAGTGTCCAAACCCAAAATACAGGATGTGAGTGAACCCAAAAACCAAATCCAAATAAAAATGCAAAGAATCGTACCAAAAACAAAAAACGTTATAAAAAAAAAAAATCGCTCCAAAGTCACACCAAAATGTAATTATCGCACCATACATAAAAACATATAAGTGTTTATATATAGTGTCACAATTATAAAAATCAAAGTGTATATAAACCCAAAATGCAAAAAAAAAAAAAAAAATTGCGCCAAAAGACAGAAAAAATGCAAAAATCGCACCAAAATGAAAAATTACACCAAGATGCAGTTTATCGCACCGTGTACAAAGAACACATGGATGCATTCATCCCAATGAAGTTGACTGTTCGTGTTTAGAGGAATTGTAGCAGGTGACTTTAGTGATCACAGAATCTTGACAGGTGACTTGTGTGCTCCCCCTCAAGGGTCCCCACTCACCAGATCCTACTACTCCTACAGGGGTAATGTGCATGTAGCTCCTTAGGTTGGCAGGTAACCACTGGTGTCAGCCTTTGCAGTTCCTCAAGCAGCCTTAGGATATCTGGGTTGTGATAGATGTAATTTTCATAATCCAGCAGATGGCGACACAGAAGGTTGCTGAGACTGTCTGAAGACACAGTCAGGAGGTTGCCCCTTTGTTTTTGGTGCGATTCTTTGCATTTTTATTTGGATTTGGTTTTTGGGTTCACTCACATCCTGTATTTTGGGTTTGGACACTATACGCACTGTTACAAGCAGAGGATCACTATATTATCATGATATTCATGTCTGGACATTTTATACACTAATTTGTAAGCCATTACATTTTTGGTGATAACCTCTCTTGTGTAGGATTGGTGATCAAACCTAGAGGGTTTTAGTACTCACCTACTGGGGTAGGTGAGGTGTTATAACTATTACACTATCACCTTTATGAAAACTGTTATAATTTATTCCACAATAACACTGCGTCTTTTAATACTTAGCTACTATAGAGTGATTTGGTAGAGCACTATTTGACATATAGGTAGCGCCACTCGCCCCTTCACATCTTCTTTCTTTCTATATTCTAGAGCCCTCCTACGCGGGGGGTTTTGGGGAGGCTGCAACCTTCACACACGCCCTAAGCGCAGACCTTCCTAACTAATTTATTTACAATTTGATGCAGTGTGTGGCATATTGTCTGAGCACTTACAGGCTGACCCCTCCACCCTTTCAACCTCTGCAGCAATGCTGGCAGCACTCATGCGTCTATTTCCCAAAGACAACCTGTGGATATGATGCTGAGCACATGCACTCAACCCCTTTGGTCGACCATGGCGAGGCCTGTTCTGAGTGGAACCTGTCCTGTTAAACTGCTGTATGGTCTTGGCCACCGTGCTGCAGCTCAGTGTCAGGGTCTTGGCAATCTTCTTAGAGCCTAGGCGATCTTTATGTAGAGCAACAATTCTTTTTTCAGATCCTCTTTACCATGAAGTGCCATGTTGAACTTCCAAAATATTTTACAGCGCACACATACAAGAATGACATTTCCTGCAGGGCTAGTTAAAAACACCTGAACACCTGAACATATTCAAAAAATACGGGGGTTTGGTCACACTATATGGTCATATAGTGCTAAGCCCACTTACTGCGACAAAGTACCCCGAATTAGTGGGTCCTACACTAGTAATAGAATGGAAGATCCTCTGTCTCAACCATGGGAGCTGAACTCCTCTATGTGGGAGAACTGAAAGGGATACATCCTAATCACTGGTGGCCACTAAATAGGAGGTAATGAGGAGGGGGAGGGGTGCTCCAGCCCAAAAACCTGGTCAGGGCCTATTACAACATACAAGAACATATTTGGGGGGCACACCATACAATGCATTTAAATTCAAGATGGTGCTGCTGTAAGACCTATAAACAGTACAAAATATTTTACAGCGCACACATACAAGAATGACATTTCCTGCAGGGCTAGTTAAAAACACCTGAACACCTGAACATATTCAAAAAATACGGGGGTTTGGTCACACTATATGGTCATATAGTGCTAAGCCCACTTACTGCGACAAAGTACCCCGAATTAGTGGGTCTTACAGCAGCACCATCTTGAATTTAAATGCATTGTATGGTGTGCCCCCCAAATATGTTCTTGTAGGGCGTGGCCTGGCTCGGGATGTGAGCGGACGTGTTCCTGTGTAGCTCCGGTCTCTCCCTATACAATCCTGCTCCATCCTGATCATCCATCGTCGGCACCTGACTCCTTTCCTGCCTATTCCCTTCAGGTGTGTCTTGTGCATTACTGAGGAGCATTTTGGTTGATGGGAAAGCGGCGTACGAGGAAACAGCCTCCGGTAAAGATGAGCATCGCTACACGCTCCTGCCAAGATGGCCGCCGCCATACTGTACACGGGCCTAGCTCATCCCCAGCCTCCACTCCGGATCTCTTCGGTGACGGCCTGGACGGATCCCCACCACCCTCCCCGGAGATTCCGGACCCTGCAGCCACCCCTTCAATACCGACCCCGGGCTCGGCGATCGCGGATGGCGCTAAAGAACCTACCCTGGCAGATGTCCTGGCCACTATCAAGGTAAACCATGCAGATCTGGTGGGGAAGGTGGATGGGCTCAAGATAGACTTAACTATTATGCGGCAAGATGTACACAAGCTGCGTGGCCGGGTTACCGAGACTGAACAACGTATCAGTGATTTGGAAGATACTATTACCCCCATTCTACCTAGACTCAATACATATGGGGGAAAGATTTCAACTTTGGAGGATAAGGTCGACGACCTTGAAAACCGCCTACGCAGGAACAACCTGCGCCTGGTTGGACTTCCGGAGCGGGTGGAGGGATCTGACCCTGTGGCCTTCCTGGAGAGCTGGCTTGAGCAAGAGTTTGGTCGAGAACAGTTATCCCCCTGTTTTGTGATTGAGAGGGCCCACCGAGTCCCTGGGCGCCCCCTACCAGAGGGACACCCCCCACGTACGATGGTGATTCGTCTCCTTAATTACAGGGACCGCGACTCCATCTTGGGGGCCGCCAGACGGAAGGGAAGTCTCCGCATTAATAATGCAGTGGTGTCACTCTTTCCAGATTACTCAGCGACAGTCCGCAACCGTAGAGCCAGCTATCAACGGATCAAGCAGAAGCTTCGGGAACAAGATATTCAGTATTCCATGCTTTTTCCTGCCACCCTTCGGGTCACTTATCAAGGGAAAGCTCATTTTTTCCAATCCCCACAAGATGCCATGTCTTGGTGGGAAGCATTACCCCACCCTCCCAAACCTCCTGCCTGAAGCGGATCTCCACTTTATGATGGCCCCACAGTTTACACACAAGTTTCCTCTCCTCTCTGGGATCCCCTTGCCTGCATTATAATTTTTTCTTTCCCCCTGTCCCCCCCCTTCTTTTTTGCCATATTGGTCATGATGGACAATCTTTCCCTGTTTCAGTACGGTCGTGTGCTGACCTTGGCGGATCCTATCTGTCTTCGGAGGGAGAGTACCTAGTTCCGGTTTATAACTGGACCCAAGCTGCTCTGGGACTCAGTCCCCTTATTCTATTTTGAAATATTATAATTGACTAATGACTTTTTTTGTTGCCTTTGAGCTTATAATTTTTTCCTGCCTTCTGTTCCGGGCCATGCGCCCCAGGCACGATACAAGTTTTGGGTATAGGCCCACTCCTCTTTTTTGGAGCTGGGCAGGGGAATTGGTACCCCTGTTGGGTATTGAACATGACAATGTCTGTTGTTGTATGGTTGTATGTATGTTGTATGTATGGTTGAATGAAAGTCTGGCACTGCGACCCTTAACTGTATATGTGGCCGTGACCGGGGGAGGGGTTCTGCTTCAGACCCCTTCTGTTCCGTATGCACCTATGCTATCAACCCCATGTCTAACGTAACTGTTTGCTCGTGGAATGTCCGCGGGCTAAATTCCAAATTTAAAAGAGCGTCCATCTTTGCGGCCCTGAAACTTAGTAAACCCCATATCCTGTGTCTTCAGGAGACTCATTTAATGGGGGCCAAGGTGATGGCGCTCAAAAAACACTGGGTAGCCAGCCATTACCACTCCACCTACTCAAATTATGCCCGGGGCGTAGCCATATTAATTCGTAAGGGACTACCCTTCGTGTGTCACCAAGTTATCCTAGACCC
The DNA here is from genome assembly GCA_037952835.1 of Lithobates septentrionalis. Classification (NCBI taxonomy): domain Eukaryota; kingdom Metazoa; phylum Chordata; class Amphibia; order Anura; family Ranidae; genus Lithobates; species Lithobates septentrionalis. The sequence goes on along the minus strand of JBBDGP010000806.1, from coordinate 6,040,975 downwards.
CAAGGGGCAGTATATTATTTTACATGTGTCGATACATGGCACACCCTTCATTTTAGTGGCGGTGTATTTCCCCCCTCCGGTCGCGGCTACAATGTTTTCTGATCTTGATATTCAGTTTGCAAATTTGCCTAGCTGTCCTATGCTTATCCTTGGGGATTTCAACTCGGTCCTACAACCTGACCTAGATAGATTAAAACCTGAGTCCGGGTTGCTCCGCGCGTGGTGTAATACCTACGGATATGTGGATCTGTGGCGCTGGAAATTTCCAGAGGCCAAAGTGTACTCCTGCCAGTCTAGGTCCTATGCAACCCTCTCCAGAATTGACTTTGCTCTCGCCACGAAAGATTTATTACCGGTTGTTCAATCCATAGCGTATCTTCCCCAGACGGAATCTGACCATTCTATGATACGGGTGGATTTGACTTTGGGTCATAGGCCGGGGTTTCGAACTTGGAGACTCAGCCCTCTTTGGATCTCTACTCCAGAGATAGCTGAGGGCATTCCGCTTGACATGACTATTTATTGGTCCCTTAACGCTGACTCTGCTCCTGTGGGTCCTGTTTGGGATGCCTTCAAGGCTGTGGTGAGGGGTTCCTATATCTCTAGAATCAAGAGCTACAGATCTGCCGGAAGGAGGACACAGGATGAGCTTCGGAAGGTTTTGGAGGAGGCTCGTGCCCGCCATGCGGGCGCCCCCTCCTCTGAAACCAGAGGCGTGCTGACTGGGGCCCACCGGGCGCTGCAGTTGCACTTGGTGGACTTGACTAGAAAGCAACAGCTGTACCTCTCAGCTCGTATACATGAACATGGTGGGAAGAATGGCAGGCTCCTGGCATATCTTGCTCACGCGGACTGTCAGGGAACCACGGTTGCTGAAATTCACTTACCTGACGGATCGATTACATCTAACGCACTGACTATTAATAAAACCTTTGCGGACTTCTATGCCACATTATATAAGGGCACGGAAACCCCTCCAGAGACAGACTTTGTGGGCTTCTTTGAGTCCCTTGACCTCCCGGTACTCGACACCTCCCAGCAGTCCCTCCTAGACAAGCCCATCACGCTGGAAGAGGTCACCAAAGCCATAAGCCTCCTTCCCTCTAATAAAGCTCCGGGTCTGGATGGGCTTCCCTCGGAGTGGTACCAGGCGCATGCAGAGGTACTGGCTCCTAGGCTCCTCAAATTGTTTCAAGACTCCCTTAAGTTAGGGAAGCTCCCTGAGTCCTTAAATGAAGCACTTATTGTGGTTATACCCAAACCCGGTAAAGATAGCAAATACTGCGGATCCTACAGGCCTATTTCACTTCTGAATGGTGATGTAAAGATCTTAGCAAAAATTCTCGCCCTTAGACTCCAGTCTGTCATCCTCGCCCTTATACCACCAGATCAGTCTGGTTTCATGCCTGGCAGGAGTACATTTGATAATATCCGAAGGTTGTTCCTACATGTCCATGAGGCGGCACGTGCGGGGCGATCCGGCTTAGTTCTGTCCCTAGATATACTAAAAGCTTTTGATACTGTGAGTTGGCCTTTTTTATGGGAGGCTATGGCACGGATGGGTATTGGCCCAACTTTTATTCATTGGGTCCGCTTACTGTACGCAGACACAAGAGCTAGGGTGCGTACAAACATGGATATTTCTGCATCATTTTCCTTGGGTCGGGGTACCCGACAGGGGTGCCCTCTCTCTCCCCTGCTGTTCGCAATAGCCATTGAGCCACTGGCTCTGGCTGTGCGGCAGACGGCTGAGATTGGGGGCATCCGTTCGGGCCCGCTTGAGGAAAAAATCTCCTTATACGCAGACGATGCCCTGATATATTTAGATGGACGGGAAAGCTCTTTTGCAAAATTAATGCAGGTGGTGGAGGAGTTTGGTGTGGTCTCGGGACTCAAGGTGGGCTGGGAAAAATCGCAGGCCTTAGCCATCGGTCCCCCCTCCCCCTACAACTATCTACAGAGGTCATGCATCCAATTGACGCCCTCCCTTAAATACCTTGGTATCCAGATACATACTGATCTCTCTAGGTACGAGGAACTTAATGTCACCCCTATAGTCCAACAGATGATGGAGAAATTCCGTACCTGGTCGTCCTTGCCTCTTAATTTAATTGGTCGCATAAACATATTTAAAATTATCTTTCTGCCAAAATTTCTCTATAGTTTTAGGGCTTCCCCCGTTTTCCTTACAAAAAAATTATTTGCAAAACTTGACTCTGCCCTGTTTACTTTCATTTGGAATGGTAGCCAACCTCGTATAGCCAAATCATCATTGCAAGCGGCCAAACCTGTAGGTGGATTGGCTTGCCCAAATTTGAGGAACTATTTTCTCGCCTCCCAGCTCACTTATATCCATGATTGGTTGCACTCTGACCCTCAAACTCCATCCACGGCTTTTCTATTGTCTCTATTTGCATCCCCTACCTCCTTGAAGGACGAACTACATAGGTCCAAAAAAACGGGTGGTTCCAGATTTTCTCCCGCTGAGGTTTGCTTTATGGCCTGGAGGGAGGGGGGAAAGATACTGGCACAATCCCAAGTCGATATCTCGCCACAGACTCCTCTGTGGCGGAACCCGAACATTCCTGAGCTCTGTGGTCATCCAGATTCGATGTGGTGGGCCCGCTATGGGATCACGCACCTCTCTCATATTTTTGAAAACAATATATTAATGTCTTTTGAATCCATTCGACTTAAATATGACATTGCAAACACATTTTTCTTCAAATACCTTTTATTGCGACATGCCCTCAGGACACAGTTTGGTTCATTGACCATAGAGCTCAGGGAATCCTCCATGGAGGACCTTCTGTCCTTTCCAGAGATAGACAAACTTGTGACGACCTTCTATGGGCGCCTTCAGGTGATGGGTGCGGATCCTTTTCAGAACTCTCAACGTAAATGGCAAAGGATTATGCCTGAGCTTTCTGAAGAGGACTGGGAGGAGGCAGTGGAAGTGTGCTTTCAGGATATCATCAGTACGGCTGATGTCCTGATACAATTTAAGTTTATACATCACTTACACTATACACCTGCTAGATTGGTTACAATGGGACTGGGTCAGGATATTGCATGCGCTAGATGTAAAAGTATCGCTGCTGATTTCTTTCATATGTTTTGGGCATGTCCCGGACTTGCAGCCTTCTGGAAAGATGTATTTTCCTTTTTCAGCCGTAAGTTACATATACCGCTGCCGCAAACTCCAGAGGTTGGTCTCCTGGGAGTACTAAATGATAGTGTTCCTCGCACTCATGCTAGGATGTTAATACGTATTTTATTGTTTTATGCACGTAAAACCATTTTATTGCACTGGAAAGATACTGAACCCCCTTCAGCCCAAGCCTTCTTCCGTATTGTACATGGGACCCTCCCCAAATTTAAGTTGATTTACAAGAGCAGAGCATGCCCTAGGAAGTTCACCAAGATCTGGCAGCCTTGGCTGGATGTTTCAAAGGACTTCTGGGGGGAGGTCCTCTCCTCACAGTTGTCTCAGTGAGGAGGCGAGGAGATGTGTTCTTAGCAAACATTACTTGACATATATCTTAATGTGGATGGAAATCTGTATGCGTTTTGATGAGGGGTTGTTCCACAAAAAGCGCCATAATTATACTGTAATATTGGTGGTCGCGGGTGACAGATGTGTGTATGAGTGTGTGTATGAATGGTGCGAGTTGTTTCTGGTTGGGATGTTACTGTTCTGTACAGCTGTACTACTTCATGATTTTTGCTATATTCTCAATGATCAAAATACCTATGACATACATGTATGTAGAACAGTTTATATTATTGGTCTTCTTATTATTTCATCGTTTTTTGTATTATTTTTATTGCAAAAATCCAAAATAAACACCTTTAAAAAAAAAAAAAATATGTTCTTGTATGTTGTAATAGGCCCTGACCAGGTTTTTGGGCTGGAGCACCCCTCCCCCTCCTCATTACCTCCTATTTAGTGGCCACCAGTGATTAGGATGTATCCCTTTAAGTTCTCCCACATAGAGGAGTTCAGCTCCCATGGTTGAGACAGAGGATCTTCCATTCTATTACTAGTGTAGGACCCACTAATTCGGGGTACTTTGTCGCAGTAAGTGGGCTTAGCACTATATGACCATATAGTGTGACCAAACCCCCGTATTTTTTGAATATGTTCAGGTGTTCAGGTGTTTTTAACTAGCCCTGCAGGAAATGTCATTCTTGTATGTGTGCGCTGTAAAATATTTTGTACTGTTTATAGGTCTTACAGCAGCACCATCTTGAATTTAAATGCATTGTATGGTGTGCCCCCCAAATATGTTCTTGTATGTTGTAATAGGCCCTGACCAGGTTTTTGGGCTGGAGCACCCCTCCCCCTCCTCATTACCTCCTATTTAGTGGCCACCAGTGATTAGGATGTATCCCTTTCAGTTCTCCCACATAGGAGGAGTTCAGCTCCCATGGTTGAGACAGAGGATCTTCCATTCTATTACTAGTGTAGGACCCACTAATTTGGGGTACTTTGTCACAGTAAGTGGGCTTAGCACTATATGACCATATAGTGTGACCAAACCCCCGTATTTTTTGAATATGTTCAGGTGTTCAGGTGTTTTTAACTAGCCCTGCAGGAAATGTCATTCTTGTATGTGTGCGCTGTAAAATATTTTGTACTGTTTATAGGTCTTACAGCAGCACCATCTTGAATTTAAATGCATTGTATGGTGTGCCCCCCAAATATGTTCTTGTATGTTGAACTTCCAGTGACCAGTATGAGAGAGCGATAACACCAAATTTAACACACCTGCTCCCCATTCACACCTGAGACCTTTGGGAGGCTCAGTGGTGTAGCGGGCGGTTTAGTGGTGTAGTGGGTAGCACTCTCACCTAGCAGTAAAAAGGGTCGCTGGTTCAAATCCCAACCACGACACTACCTGCCTGGAGTTTGCATGTTCTCCCTGTGGCTGCGTGGGTTTCCTCTGGGTACTCCGGTTTCCTCCCACACTCCAAAGACATGCTGGTAGGTTAATTGGCATCTGTCCAAAATTGGCCCTAGTATATTAATGTGAGTTGGGGACCTTGGCTTGAGGGCTCCTTGAGGGTAGGGACTGATATGAGTGTGGAGTGCTGTGTAAATTGACGGCACTATATGGGTACCTTAAATAAAAATAATATAATATATAATAGATGAGCATCTTAATGAGACACAAAGTACAGGGATAGGGACAATTGTAGACACTCACTCAGGATGGACTGGTGTCTTTATTCAACCTTACTAACTAACTATGTGACCTTTTAACACTAACGAGTCACATGACACCAGGGAGGGAAAATGGCTAATTGGGCCCAATTTGGACATTTTCACTTATGGGTCTACTCACTTTTGTTGCCAGCAGTTTAGACATTAATCGCTATGTGTTGAGTTATTTTGAGGGGACAGCAAATTTACACTGTTATACAAGCTGTACACTCACTACTTTACATTGTAGCAAAGTGTCATTTCTTCAGTGTTGTCATTTGAAAGGATATAATAAAATATTTACAAAAATGCGAGGGGTGTACTCACTTTTGCGAGATACTGTATATACAGTATATATACATAAAGATATTCCTTGTTTAATGACTTACCTGTTTGACAACCAGGAGGTAAATGAGAAATCCTGGACAGCCGCACTCAAAAGTAATCTTCGATCTTTATTTAAGTATAATCATAAAAATACATGCCATAGCATCACAAAGCAGGAAAACTGACGCGTTTCACACTGTAGTCAATGCTTAATCATAGATAAATATCACATGAATGAATCCTCTATATATACCAATATTCATTGAACATGTGTCCAGGAAGTTGATTAGTGATAATCAATCTACAAACTCAAAAAAGCTGTGACTGAAATGGAAGTGGGAACTTAAAACTGTATGAAACTGGAGACAGCGAGAACAGCTCCAATCACTTTATTATATGCTATTTTTGTTGTGTTGAATGCTTGATTTCTAGCCATTCAGTTAGATATAGCAACATTTGTTGTTTTTACCGTCTTATATATATAGCGGAGCTGGATGATATTAGACACAGCATGAACATTTTCAACTAATTTTGTTCATTTACCGTTCTACATAGCAGAGCTGGATGAAACTGGAGACAGCATGGACAGCTCCAACCACTTCATTATATGCTATTTTTGTTGTGTTGAATGCTTGATTTTTAGCCAGTTAGATACAGCAACATTATTTGTTTTTGCCGTCTTATATACAGCGGAGCTGGACGATATTGGACACAGCATGAACAATTTCAACTACTTTTTTACATGCCATTCCTGTTGTGTTGAATGTCTTATTTCTAGCCATTGGTCATGCCCTAACGTAATATATATTAGCTTGCAATACAGGATAACCTTTGACTATTTATGTTTTAGTCAGATTTAATAACATTGGTTTTTACTGTCGTATATAGCGGAGTTGAATGAAACTGGAACGAATAACTTCAACCACTTCATTATATGCCATCTTTTGTTGTGTCGAATTCTTAATTTCTGGCCTTTCAGTTAGATACAACAATATTAGTTAAAGCAGAGCTGGATGAAATTGGAGACAGCATGAACAATTCTACTACTTCATTATATGTCATTTTTTGTACTAAATGCTTGATTTCTAGCCATTGGCCATGCCCTTATTGTAATATATATTATATTGTTGGCATTTTATCTGTATCTGTTTGTTATTGTGTCTATAGCGTTGTATATGTGTCCACGAAGAAAAATGTTTTTATACGTTTTTATTTATTTACATAATGGAAAATTGTATACTCACCTTTCCGTAATTTTCCTTTCCTGGTGCATCTTCATGGCAGCACACATATGGGGTTGGGACTCCGCCCCCACAACCTGATAGGACTGGTTAACTATAAATCAAAGACAGACCCGGCTCACAGCATTCTCTGTAACTCTCACCATTTGGGTGGGTAGCTGTGTGCTGCCATGAAGATGCACCAGGAAAGGAAAATTACGGAAAGGTGAGTATACAATTTTCCGTTTTCCTGGTGCATCATGGCAGCACACATATGGGGACTAACTCGCCATACGGGAGGGTGCAAGAAAAATTTTGTAATCATCAGTAGCGCAAGTATGCACCATTAATTTTTCCAAATTTTACTGTCGCGAGCCGGGTTCACCTATAAAAGTGTAATGAAGGTGTCCTGGGAGGACCATATTGCTGACTTGCAAATAACCTCAGGAGACACTCAGCAGTGAGCTGTCCACAGAGCTGGCACTGCCCTAGTTAAATGTGCTCTTAAGACCTCCAAAACAGGAAGACCTTGAAGAGTAGGCTCTTTTAATTGTTTGAACAATCTAGGAGGTGACTGAACGTGTTGATGCTGACTGACCCTTCCTTAAGCCATGCTGGAACCAAGTACATATTTCAGCTTTCCTGAATGAAAGGGTAGCTGTCAGCGTTAGCTCAACCTACAGGGGATGTGGTTCCCACTCAACCCAGAAAGACGGGAAATTGACTTCCTGGTTAAATTGGAAGGAGAAAGACACCCCATGGATAAAAGCAGTCTGGAGTTTTAGGACTATTCTGTTCTGTCCGGGTATAATGTTAAGTGAGGCTCCTTGAGTGCAAAGCCTGTAGTTCTGACATCCTTCTTCACAGAGGTTGTAGCAACCAGAAATACGGCTTTTAGGGTTTGCAGAGTGTAGTCAATTCTGTAGGATAGAAATGAGTCTTTGATAGAAATGGGGACCATAAGCAAGTTCCACATAGGGAACAATGGTTTCCTAGTAGGCCTATAACTTCATGCAAGCCTTTTAAGAATTGCATCACTTATGGGGCGTACACACGGTCGGACTTTTCGTCTACAAAAGTCCAACGGACGCCGACGGACTAAAGCTGGCTGGTAATCCGATCGTGTGTGGGCTTCTCCGGACTTTCAGCTAACTTTTTCAGCCTCAAATCCGACGGACTTTAGATTTGAAACATGCTTCAAATCTTTACGTCGTAACTACGACGGACCCCGAAATCCGCTCGTCTGTGTGCTAGTCCGACGGACAAAAACCCATGCTAGGGCAGCTATTGGCTACTGGCTATGAACTTCCTTATTTTAGTCCGGTGTACGTCATCACGTACGAATCCGTCGGACTGTTGTGTGGTCGTGTGTAGGCAAGTCCGTTCGTTAGAAAGTCTGCCGCAAGTCCGCCACAAGTCCGCCGAAAGTCCGCCGAAAGTCCGCCGGAAGTCTGTCGGACAGGCTGTCGGACTTTTGTAGACGAAAAGTCCGACCGTGTGTACGCCCCATTAGGGTTAAGGACTCCTTAAAACCCTGCAAGTGCAGACAAAGGTGAACTTCAAACTTTAAACATATTTGAACCTAGGCCCCTGTTCAGCCCCAGTTGTAAGAACTGTGGAACCTTGGCTGGTTTAGGTGATAAAGGACTCCAGGCTTTTGCTGTGTGAGATCTGCATAATTTTCCCATATTCTTAGGTAAATCTTCAAGAAGACCTCTCTGGTTTGACATAAGGTAGGCACTACCTGCACTGAGCATACTTGACTTGGTAGCCAATGCCTCTCAACTTCCATGCCGTCAAAAGTAGTCTCTTGGAGCTGGATGGCAAAACTGTCCATGAGAGAGCGAATCTGTCATCACTGAAAGGGGCAGTGGTGATTCAATGCATAAGAGTAGGAGAGAGAGAGACACTAGAAACTCCTAAGCCAAAATGGTACATTTGCACTTATTGATACAGGCAGCTCCACTGACAGCCTAAGAATTCTACCCTTCCACTGCTGCCTAGGCACAGTACAAATCTTGCTCCTCTTGCTAAAAGGAGTGAATGACAGAAGTGCTTTGAACACTACTCGGTTCAAGAAATTCAATACTATTCCTCATAAGCTTAACATCCCATGACCTTAAGCAGCCTGGTCTTTGAAATGAGTCCGCCAATCTTTCTAGCTGGGGTCTGATGTGATAATGTTTCATCTGAAAATAATTGGTCAGTTACGAAGAGGAAAGGATATTTCGGCACTGTTCTGCTGGAAGAGACTTCACTCCCAAAGTACCTTTGGCTTTCTCTATCAGAGGATGGAAATTCCCTTGAGGATGAATTGGGACAAGTAGGTGTCTGATAAACCTACAGGAGAATCCAGTTTCCCAGATTTATGAATATTATAATTGATTGGAGGTTTTCCATCTTGCACGACTCTAACTTCCTGTGCTGCTTGTCAATTTTTTTTTTTAAACTTTAGCACTGGGCACAGATTACCTGGTTTTCATTTTTTATTTTTGCTAGGAACCGAGGTGAACCGAATCCTCATCTCCTATGGGTAACTGGAGCCTTCACGATTGCTTTTTTTTTTTTTTTTCTATCCAGCTACAAACGGGAACAGAATTTTTTACTTTCCTATCAACTCTGGTAGCCTGGCTGACTGGAAGAGATTGAAAAGGTGTACTTCCCACCTGTCAATGTTATATGATCGGTATGCTCACTGAATTATGCCCCTGCATGGGTGAGTTTGTCATGTTATACTTTTTCAATAAAAAATTATTGTACCAGAAAAGCGGACCTCCTTTAAACTTCCGCCAATGTCACACCAATATAGCTGATATGGCCCACTGATCCTGAAGGTTTTTCCTCCAGGTGTGTGCATAAAGCTTTGCACAGGCACCCCCTGGATTAGTGCACCCTTAAAAGGGACTTCCACTGTTCTCCTAAGACAGGAGCCTTAGAGCTTTAAGGCTTCAATAATGAAGATTGGGTACTTCTCTGGTTCATTTACTAATCTTTTTCCCGGTCTGTAGGATCTTGCCTCCTGGTGTCTACTTTGGAGTCGCCACCTGTATGCTGGACCTTTGAATTTTCTGTTTTTTGTCAGATGATATTCGCCCTGACCTGCTTGAGGTGGCTGTATCCTGTCTACTCCCAAATAGATTGGATCTGTGTTCTGGTGTCTTGCACAAATTTTTTTTTTTTTTTGGCGGGATCCACCAACCATGGCTTCAGCCATAATGCATTCCTTGCCGTGACCGCGGGGAACACCGCTCTTGAAAAACATCAATTAATGTCTGACACATCCACCACAGGAGTATGCCACCAATTTCAGCTCTTACAAAGCTGTTACCACCTTGTCTCTTCACTTCTTCAAGACGGGCTTATTTAAAGGGTTACACCACTTTTTTTTGGCTGCAGTTTTCTGTAAATTGCAATTAAACATGACCATCTGGAGGTGCTCTGCACACAGAATGTGTACATAACTACCCCCTAAACATAATTTCCCAGAAGTCTGCACCAAGATAAAAGTCAGATTCCTTGGCATCCACCACAATAAAAATTTCATTTTTGATAAGATACTCCCAAAAGAGAATCACGTCTAAAGGAATGCAGACCCTGCCACTTTCCACGGAGTCCTGCAGGTACAGCAGCTGGTTGACAATTATGAAACCACTCCCATTAAGACTCATTCAGTGCATAAGCTGGTTATTGCTGGTGTGCCAGCACCTGCAGATGCTACAGTATGAAGTAGCACTTCAAATCTAGATCTAATTTTCAGACTAGAGCCTCCTTGAATGTGCCATGTCTTGCCAGCTACATTCATGATGCATCCATCATCGGAGAAGACTGCAGCAGGTTGACCTTTAGCTTTTTCAGGGTATACAGTTTTGACAGCCTGTTTATAAGGGCATTTTTCTCTGACCCCTTCAATTCTTCCTGGATTAACTCTTACAGTTGTTCAGTGAAGGAAATTAGTACTTTCTAACCTTGTGAAGAGTTTCCTCTAATTCAACCCAGGCAATTGGGTCCTTAGCGGTCCTTGCAAAAAAAGTCTCTATTGGGAAATCTTCAAAGCTTGTGCAAGCTTTCCTATTTGGACACCACCTACTGGTTCTGGTTGGAAGTGCTAGGCAATTTATGCACTGTAGCTTGTCAAGCAATGACTTTCCACCACGAATGCAGCAACCATTAGGGCTGGTAATCTGTGGTGTTCGTAAACAGGGAGCAAACAAAATGAGAGGTGAGAAGATGACATTTATCAATGTTGCCTGTATGTCTGTGCTTTGAACGGTGGCTGTTCTGGCTTTTAGCAGGGTCTCTTCACCTTGAGGTCCTTGCAGGGCTGTATAGTGCTTGCTCCAGGCAAATTTGACATACTCACTTGGCAGGCAAATGACCTTCCACCACAATTGCAGCGACTATTAGGGCTTAAAAACAAAGGGTTCCCCTAAATGGACTTTCCCGGCACTTGCACAAAGGTAGAAGAAATATAGGGGTGTAGACTAATGTACAGTATAAAAGAATATATTTATTTGGTAAAGAAAAACATATATTAAAAACAAAGTGGATATCCTAGGTAGCACAATGGTAATACATATTCGACTTAATAAACATCAAACAGTAAACAATGATGAGGTAAACAGAGAGACTCTTTTCAAGACCGACGCGTTTCGGGGTATTTAATATTTATTTGGGTCCTTCTTCAGGGCCATAGTTGAAAAGAGGGGTTCATCTGGATTAATTGAAAAAAATTGATACTTAAATCAGATGTTATAATAAAACTACCACTGGATATCTGTTCAAGGGTTTAAATGATCAATTGATCACCTACCTGAAAGAGTTTCATTGATTACTTCTGAAAAGGAGATTCTTTTTGAAAAAGAGAGACCACAAGAAAAGGCAAGATGGAATGGTGGGCAAGTTGTAGTATAGTGGGTACAGGTGCTGTTCTTAGGTAGTAGAGGCTAGATGTTAATAAGCAGCAATAATCGCAGGAGGATGTACCAGTTCACCCATCCCGCCCGACCCGGGCGCGCATAGGCCAGAGCGATATACTGGGGTCGAGAGAGGCACCCCTAAGAACAAAAAAATTTTGAGGTAACATAAGTATAAAAAAGGATCCGTTGTGAATGCCTTTAGAAAGAAATGTAATTAAGGGACAATTCAATATGGAAGGAGCTTAAAAAATGAGGTGTGTGTTCAAAGTACTACAAGTACAAGCAATATTATTCCAGGCTCAATACAAAAAGAGTATACTAAATGTAAGCCAATGCGTATAGGTTTTGTATGGCTTGTAATGCTCAAGGGCTTTACTGTATAAACAGTATTGTAAAAACCAATTACATGGGGAGTAGATTTGGTCTGTGCCAATGAGCACAAGGTATGTATGGATAGTAATGTTAAGGAACTAAAATGGTGTTAACAAATAAAGCAAATAAAAGCTACTGCCAAACAAAAAAACGTAATGAGAAGGTAATATAGGGGTGGACAACAAATGGTAAGTTAATAGGAATTAGGTATGTTGCTAGATAAGCCGCATATACTATGCTTAGCCTTAAGGGAGCACAAGTATTGCGGACCAAAAAGCAGCAAAGGGGAAATACACTGGGGACACAACAACAATCCCAGCCAGGAGGGCCCCGGAGGGGTGAATGAATACCTTGAGTAGGTTGCCTGTAGGTTCGGCTAGCCACGCGTCCCAGCATCCGGCATGTAGAGCGCCTTAGCTGGGAATGAGTGGAGCCGAGTTAAGTACTGGACGTGCTCCAATCAGCTGGCGTCGGAACGACGCACAGCTGTGTGGCGGAGCCCATCAGCTGGGGAGCCTCATAGAGACCCCCCGAGGCGACGTTGGGGCGACGTTGCGCACACCCGCCCCACCGACACGGAAATGCCCATCCAGCGAACTGAGCATGCTCGCCAGAGTGGCAATATGAAGGCAGTGGGCGTGGATGGAAGAACGCCCTGATACCTCCCATGGCGCCGCCCTGGGAACAGTCCTGGGTGGCTTTCCGTGCCGGGCAATCGCTCGGGCCACACGCCCCCCCCCCCCCCCGGGGAGGGGCAGGAAAAGGGGGACCGGATACAAAAATAAAGAAAATATATATGTAAACTCCTGAAGAAATGGAGATGGTAATTAATATAATCGCCACCCCGAACCAGGGCACTTATATTAAGTATGCATAAGTAATGAAAAATAATAAGAAACAGCACAAAGGAGTTTGAAACCAAGAGAATAGAATATCGTTGTATGCTCACCAGTACCTAATCAGGTGGTCACTTTGAAATGGGCAGAGACTGGGGTACAATAAAAGATAGTAAGTACTGGGCAGAAGCAGACAGCATCTAATATGTTATATATTATCAATAAGCAATACAGAGATCTATATACTTAGTCCATTTTAGTCAAAACACGATAAACTTGACGATCATTACATGTAGATGTTTTGTTCTGCATGAACATAACAGGATATTTTTGAAAAGAAAGAATATGAATCTAACTTTGACAGAAAGGAAGACCTAGCCCTGGTTAGAAGTACATCAAATGATCAATCAGGGTATACAGCAGAGACTAGCAAGTAATAAGTTAACAAATGGATGGTTCCTATGGGGAACCACCAAGCTGGTTGTGTGCGTTAAACACGTGGCCCCATAAGGTTCATGATAGTATAATTCGTAGTACCTTAAATACTATGGGTATACAACTTATCAATGGTTAAAAAAAAACAAATAAGGCGCATGCGCGGCGCTCTGTGAAATGGACGCCTGATCACAGAGCTCCGTCCCGCTCCGAGCAATCGGCACCCCCCGCAGCGGATACACTCTCCCCACACACTCCAAATCGGGAGCGGAACACGGCGGCACCCCACAGGAACGGGTTTGGGCAGTTTCATACACCCAAACGGACCCCAGAGGACAGTTTCCTTTCTCAGCCGGCCACCACACAGACACCTAAGATGGCGGCGGAGCGGCACACAGGCGATGCTGCATATTCAGGCACAACGGATCCCTCTCCATGGCGCACAGCTCTCCTTAAAGAGGTATGTGGAGAGACTCATATGCCCCTTCATATCATGGATCCAGCATCTCCTGCCTCCACAGTGTCTCTGCTAGATCAGGCCCTGGATGGACTGCACACACCACACACTGCCTCATCCTCACAGAGGCCTAGCTCTCAGCCACAGGATGTGAATCAGCTCTCCTCCTGCCCCACTGATATTTCTATGCTCTTCACCAAATTTGCAGAAATGCTTGATAAAGGTCTTGCACACACTGCTGCCAAAATAACTTCAGATATCACCTCTGATATCAAATCAGACCTTCACCTCTTGGGATCCCGCATTGAGCATATTGAAACTAAAATGGATGCTACGATCGATCGGGTCAATCAAAACACGGATCGCTTTCAGGAACTCCATGATCAGCTGGAGGGAGCAATCGCCAAAATCGATGACCTTGAGAATAGGTCCAGACGACTGAACTTCAGGATAAGGGGTCTTCCCGAAACATTCACGGACATTCCTGAAGCAGTTCATTCTCTCATCAAACACCTGATACCTGACATCAGAGCCCACAGACTGGAGCTCGATAGGGCCCACAGAGCCCTAGGCCCCCCGCGTTCAGATGGTCTTCCCAGGGACATTGTGGTGAAACCTCTCTACTACAACGTTAAGGAGGAGGTCATGAGGAGGGCTCGCACCATGCCCCAAATTCAACTTCTGGGTCACACAGTTCAGGTGTACGCTGATATCTCTCCTTATACTATCCAACGACGACGAGCACTTAAACCACTCCTAAATGTCCTGACACAGAAAAATGTAAAATACTGGTGGCTATTCCCGCTGAGCCTAAAATTTGAATTCAACGGTAAACCTTTCAGATTCTCTACACTGGCAGAGGGAGAACTTTTGCTGAAAAAACTGGGACTCTTGACCACTGATCCAACATCACCGATGCAGTCTTCTCCTTCACTCCTTCCCAAAAGGCCACCTCCACCCAGTCCGCTGACATCGACGTGGCAAAAACCCAAGTACAAGAAAGCCAAGGAGGGCCCTGCTACCTGAACCACCAGACTTTTTTTTTGTGTCTTTTTTTTCCTTTTCCTCCCTTTTTGGGAAGTAGACATACCTCACCTCTTCACCTTACAGGTCTCCCTCCTTTTTTTTGAAGAGGCACCTGTCTGGTCTTGGGGGGCGTGGATCGTTTGTGCTCCTTGATTAATGGGGCTATACCCTTTGCATAGTATTTTTATTTCAAACATAAGTTTGGGGTTTTTTTTTTTTTTTTTTTTTTTTTTGTCATATGGGACAATTTTACGTTGAGATCCTCTCTGTTTCCACTTCTTACAGGCTTAATTCTCAGTTATCACTGGGAAAGGGAGTGTGTCCTAATAGGTTACACATTACTTTTTGAAAAAAATTTTTTTTTGGGGTGCCGTGCACGGGGCGGTATCTATGCGCCTCGTCCTTCCCGCGGAGTCGGATTGTTTTCATTCCTACTTCGAGTTGGGACTCCCTCCACTAGTTTGGAGGCTACACATTTTTTTTTATCTCGGGATATGGTGAAAGCATTTTTCACATATCCCTGGATCCTCTTCTCTTTTCCTTCTTTTCTTCTGCTTTCTCTTTCTCTTAATATCTTTACTAAATTTGTATTCTTTTCAGTGGCGTGTGCGGTGTCGCTTACCCACAGGACCCGGGATCGTGAGCTGGGGATATTACGGTTTGCACGTGACCACATACCACCTGTCCATCGGAAGGTAAGTGGTGGGGGTTTGCTGGCATCTCGACCTATCCTGCTCCATGGCTGACCACACCACCTCCACACAGACCCTACGTTTTGCTTCGCACAACGTACAGGGGCTAAACTCCCCACTTAAGCGTCGGAAAGTCTTTCAATACTACCATGACCAAAAAATAGACATACTATTCCTTCAGGAAACACACTTTCCGAGATCTTACATTCCGTCTTTCATACATGCCAAATTCCCCACATTCTTTCTTGCCAATTCTGATAAAAAAAACTAAAGGGGTGGGAATTTTTTTTTCCCGCAAAACACAATTTTTACCAACCTCTGAATTTCGGGACCCTGATGGCAGGTTCATTATGGTGAAGGGACTCATTGATGACCAGCTTTACTCCCTAATCTCTTATTATGCACCTAACCAAGGACAAGCAAAATTTTTCCAATCCCTCTTTCACACCCTAGCTCCAATGCTGGAAGGCATGGTCCTATACGGCGGAGACTCAAACGTAGCATTTGACGCAGGAAGAGATAAGTCTAGACCCCCGGGAAGGGATGTTGTGCGCCCCACCAGACAGAGTCTCAATGTAGCGAGACAGATCTTTCACCAGGGCCTAGTGGATGCCTGGAGGGAACTAAATCCTGGAACTCGGGATTACACGCATTATTCTAGCCCCCATAATACTTTTGCCAGAATTGATCATTTCTTCATTATGCAAAAACATCTCCCGTTGGTACGTAAGGCAATCATTAAGGACTCTGTCTGGTCGGACCACTCCTCCCTTCTCTTAGTCATACACAAACCTGTAACTCATTGCCAAGGGTTCCATTGGAAATTGAATGCCTCTTTGCTTAGTAACCCCTCACATGTCAATGAAATTAGCAAAGATATCCAGGAATACTTTTTGCTTAATGATATTGAAAACATCTCTCCCATCACATTGTGGGCAGCTCACAAAGCCTTTGTTAGGGGCAAGCTAATCCAAATGTCCGCTAAACTAAACAAAGCCCGCAAACTGGAAATAGCTAGACTTGAGAGTGAATTTTCTCACCTCAGTAAACAACATAAACGTAATCCCACTTCTACATCGGCAGCTAGCCTAGAATCGGCGCGCATGGCTCTTAATTTATCACTCACGGCGGTTGCGGAGAAAAGTTTGCGATGGGATGGAGGGAGGTTCTATTATCAAAAGGACAAATTGGGTGCCATGTTAGCACGCAGGCTTACTCCAAGGTTGAGGGTACACACTTTACCTAAGATACGTTTAAGTAATGGTTCTCTGTCCCAGAATCCTCTGAAAATCATGGAATCCTTTCATGATTTTTACCGATCTTTATACAGCTCTCATGGTTCTGAACCCTTGTCTACCTCAATTGATTCTTTTCTGGACTCTCTGAAGATCCCTAAGCTCCGAGAGCATCATAAAGACAGCCTCGAAAATCCTATCTCTGCAGAGGAAGTATCTCAGGTCATTCATGACCTTAAAAATGACTCTGCCCCTGGTCCAGATGGCTTTTCAGTCCCGTATTACAAACACTTCTCCCAGCAGCTTTCCCCATTTCTAGCTCGCTTTTATAATCAGCTACGAGCAGGGGGACAACTAGATAAGACGCTTAATTCAGCTTTCATCACAGTGATACCAAAGCCAGATAAGGACACTAGCTGCACAGCTAATTACAGGCCCATCTCATTGATCAACAATGATCTTAAAATCTTAACTAAAATCTTAGCTAATAGAATATCTGCCTTTATAAGCTTGTATATTCATAGGGATCAGGTGGGATTCATTCCTGGGAGACAGGGTCCAGACCAGATCAGGAGAGCGATAGACATAGTTTCGTTACTGAACTCTGGCTGGGACAAAGGACCCCCTCAACAGGGATTATTTCTGTCTCTAGATCTAATGAAAGCTTTTGACTCTGTCTCCTGGGCTTTCATGTTCCCGATTCTACAGAAGTGGGGTTTTGGTTCATCCTTTCTGAACATTATAGGAGCCTTATACGATACTCCGGTTGCACAAGTTAAACTGCAGGGTTATTATTCAGACCCTTTTCCGATTCTAAAGGGTACTAGACAGGGCTGCCCTTTGTCCCCATTGATCTTTGCCGTGGTCATCGAGACACTAGCTATCGCCATCCGGGATAACCCAGACATACATGGAGTGCGTTGTGGTCCACAAACCCACAAATGCGCTCTTTTTGCAGATGACGTTTTACTTTTCATCTCCTCACCACTTACTTCTTTACCTAACTTATACAAGGTGCTCGATGACTTCGGCAAGGTATCGGGCCTTAGGGTTAACTACTCTAAATCTAGGGCTCTAAACATTAATCTTCCACCCTCCATGATGACCTTGCTTAAAAAAGACTTCCGCTTCAGTTGGGGGGAAAAAATGATCCCCTATCTAGGTATCAACCTTACTGCATCTATTGACGACCTTTACAAAGCTAATTTCCCCCCACTTTTTCGTAAACTCGGAGAGGATCTCTCAAGATGGGATAAAATGGGGTTATCTTGGTTGGGTAGAATTAATTCGGTGAAACTGACTTTGCTACCACGTGTCCTTTATCTCTTTAGGTCCTTACCTATACCAATCCCCAAAGATCACCTCAGGAAGTTTCAATCCAAAATTGTTAAATTTACATGGGGCGGGAAGGGACATAGGATCTCCAAGGAGACTCTGTTCAGGAGCAGGGATCAAGGAGGAGTGGGTTTACCTAATCTTCTCTGGTATCATCAGGCAGCACAACTTTCCCAACTGTCCACTGTATACTCTAAGATTGCCCACCCAGATTGGGTACATATTGAACGACAGGCGATCCCTCAATTCACTTTAGATTACATTCTCTGGTCTCATCCAAGATCTAGACCTGCTATCATGGTTCCTACACTTTCCCATTCCCTGACAATGTGGGACTCTCTCAAACACAACCCCCGATTAGTTTCTAATTGGCAACCATTGTCCCACATCTTTCGAAATCCCCTTTTTCCTCCAGGTATGGACATTCAAGCATTCCACTGGTGGCTAGATAAGGGGATGTACAGGATAGGACACTTTGCTAACCCTACAGGACCCCTCACTTTGACCCACTGCATCAACAAACTGGATATGCCCAACACAGAAAGATTTCGTTTCAGACAGATATTTCACTTCCTGCAGTCTCTTAGGTCCCCCAGTCATAATCCTCTTTCGATCACGGAGTATGAACGGTGGTGTGGTCAGGCGGTGGAGCAGAGGGGCGGGATCTCAGTGATTTACCGATCACTATCTAGGGCTGAGACTAAGACACTCTTCATGCGCGAATGGGAGAATGATCTCTATCACACCTGGAGTATTGAGGAATGGCATAGAGCTTCTATGGCTGCATCCAAGGGCATTTTGAATATAGCATTAGTGGAAGCAAATCTGAAAGTCCTTATGCGGTGGTATATGGTCCCTCTCAAAATCTCTAAAATCTACCCTAATGCTTCCCCTATATGCTTTCGACATTGTGGGCATATCGGGTCCATGTTACACATCTGGTGGGACTGCCCTAGGATACGGGGCTTATGGAATAGGATCTTTCATACCATTAGGAAAATAACGGGTTTCCCAATCCAAAAATCTCCTCAACTAGCTCTGCTGAATTTTCCCTGTCCTAACATTCCTAAAGTAGTTCAACGACTTATTATGTTCATTCTCCTAGGGACCAAACTCACGATTGCAAGGGCCTGGAAGAGATCCACTGTTTCCTTTCTATTAGTTAAGCAAAAGATTTCATGGATCATGTCCCAGGAGAAGACGGTTAGTATTCTCCTGGACACTTCCTCTAAACACGACGCCATCTGGGATCCTTGGGTGAAATACATTTCCCCGCCTCCCCTGTCTGTAGCTTGACCTGGACCACTGTGGTTGAGCGACTACCGCACCGTCATAGGATGTATTATTACATATTCTCTATCCTTTCTTTTCTTTTCTCTCTCCTTTCCTATCTTCTTCTCCTTTTTGCACTATAGATTTCTAGCAGACAGGTTAGACTACCTTGTTAACATATACAGCATCTACTATAACCTATGCCTTTCTTATGGATGTTAGGCTTCTTCTATTGCTTAACTGAGCTTATTTCATGCAGACTGAACCTATAGTTTTATTTTCCTCTCTTGTTGGACAGCCTCATGCAAATCTTACCATAACCTCTACTAGTTATTTTGTCCTGCTGAGCATAACACTTTTGTTAGATACCTTATTCTTGAATTCTCTCACGCCTTTAAACACTTTACTTCATTATTTTTTCATCTTATATCATTGTAATAAAAGTTTTGATTCTCCTGGGTGGTGGACCTCCCCTCCTGGCACAGCTAGTTCCCATGTGGGGTGCAGGTGTAGGGGAGTGCCCATCTCTTCGGAGCCGGTCTTTTGGAATTCAACCCAACGCTGACAGCATATATTGCTTAGTCCTACATACGGTTCATGTTCTGTCTGCTACTTTATAGGTATGTGTTATACCAGTGATTGTACCTGTAATTTTGAGCATTATTTTTTGTTTTGTTAAACTCTCAATAAAAACTATTGAAAGAAGAAAAAAAAAACAAATAAATATTAAATACCCCGAAACCCGTCGGGCTTGAAAAGAGTCTCTCTGTTTACCTCATCATTGTTTACTGTTTGATGTTTATTATGTCGAATATGTATTACCATTGTGCTACCTAGGATATCCACTTTGTTTTTAATATATGTTTTTCTTTACCAAATAAATATATTCTTTTATACTGTACATTAGTCTACACCCCTATATTTCTTCTACCTTTGTGCAAGTGCCGGGAAAGTCCATTTAGGGGAACCCTTTGTTTTTATGCTACTGATTTATTGGATGTGGCACGGCTCTTTCCTCCTTCCTAGGCGAGTTGGTCGCCCTCTCTGTTATGCGACTATTAGGGCTGGTAACTTGTGATGTTTGTAAACGGGGAGCAATGATAATGACGGGTTAGTTGATGATTTTAATCAACATTGCCTCGATGTCTGTTCTTAGATGGTGACTTTGTCTTCACCGTCAGAAGGCACCCTCCATCTTGTAGTCCTTTTAGGACTATAGATGTTGGCTCTCTTTTTCTCAATCTTCACTACTTACCTAATCCCTATACCTTAAAAGCAATGGGTGGTCTGGCTGGACAGCGTTTCCCATAGAAACAGAGCAAAGCAGCAGACTGAAATGAAAAACAGCATAAGCTAAGTCTCCACTATTGCGACCTGAAAGTCGCAAGATTTTGCTGCAATTTGATGCGACTTGAAGCAATGCCTGTGTATTCCTGAGGTCTATGAATATATGAACGGTACTCATTGGAAATCATGGGGTACGGCTTGTCATGCGACTTTGCAGTGACAAGTCGCACTAGTGGAAACTGAGCCCAACACAGAGATCCCAGAGAAAGCATAGAAAAGGGGATAGGAAGAGCCCAGGTGAAGGCCATAAATAGCATAATGATCCTAGAGCAACACTGAGAAGGAGATAGGAAAAACACAGGTGAATGCCATAAAAAGGGAAAACATTCCTGCAAACAATGACCACATAAGCATCCAGCATGCATGAGTAGAGAGCTCCACCATTTGTTGCCCAAAAATGCCATAAAACCATTTAGAACTCACATAGCGATGATATCAGTGCCTGAGCATGATCAGATCACCATCCTAGAAAAGCTCTAACCAGGAAACAGAGGCCGCATCACTTCCTGCCTCTCATGCTCAGAGTGTACTTGCACTGCTGCAGCCATCTTGGAAATGGCAAACGCCCATAACACAGAGAAAAGAAGTAAAAAGCATATGGAAAGCAAAAGGAAACGCTGTCACTTACGTCAAAGCTTGTTTAAAGCTTTCTTTGAGAAGCCTGCACTACCAGAATGGGGCTCCAACCATCTAGCTCATTTAGAGGCTGTACAGGAAGGACTTCTGCCCAGGAGAGGCTGAAATATGCCCCCAGACCACCAGAATGGGGCTCCAACCATATAGCTTCGTTTAGAGGCTGTACAGGAAGGACTTCCACCCAGGAGAGGCTGAACCTGGCTGGGGCGACAAGCGGTAAGGGATACCTCGCGACTCCAGTCTTGATCAGGTGAGGAAAAAAAGGAGAATGCTACGAGCCGGGTCTGTCTTTGATTTATAGTTAACCAGTCCTATCAGGTTGTGGGGGCGGAGTCACAACCCCCATATGTGTGCTACCATGATATATTTTTTACATTTTGGGTCTAAGCACATGGAGAGATCAAGTATTTTTACATTTATATGCACCATTTACGTGTGTTTAGTCTATTATCCAACATTTATTCTTTGTTTTTCATATACAAATTTACGTTATTTGTACATCTTTTTTGTATATCCTCCTCTTTTCTAACCTCTCCACTTTTTGGAGTTTGGTCAGTATGACATAATTATAATATATGTTTGATATCTATTAAGGATATTTATTTATTCGGGTATACACACACACATTTTTGAGCTTCACTTTCTTTTCACTTTTTTTCTTTTTTCATCACTCATTCTATGCATAATTTTTTGAGTCGATATTATTCCACATCAAAGAATTTTTTACACTTCCTTTTTTGCATTTTTTGCATCTTTTGCACATTTACCCTTTTTTTATTTTCACTTATATTATTCAAAGGAATTTTTTAGGCACTACTTTTTTCACAGTTTTAAGTTCCCACTTCCATTTCAGTCACAGCTTTTTTGAGTTTGTAGACTGATTATCATTAATCAACTTCCTGGACACATGTTCAATGAATATTGGTATATATAGGGGATTCATTCATGTGATATTTAGCTATGATTAACTGCTTGCTGACCGCTGGCTGTCAATTGACGGCCAGGCGGTGCAGCTCTCGCTGCGGGCGGGCGTCATATGACGACCTTGCTTTACCGGCCCACCAGGGGGCGCGCGTGCCGCCGACGGTGATCGCGCGCGCCCGCCGTGTCACTGGGCACCCGGTGCGGGTGCCTGGTGGCCGCGATGTCCGCCGGGCACCCGCATTTGCCGGTAACACAGCAGGGCCGTGGATCTGTGTGTGTAAACACACAGATCCACGGTCCTGTCAGAGGAGACCGATGGTATGTTCCCAGTACAGAAGAACACCGATCGGTCTCCTCCCCTAGTGAGTCCCCTCCCCCTACAGTTAGAAACACTCCCTAGCAAACACAGTTAACCCCTCGATCACCGCCTAGTGTTAACCCCTTCCCTGCCAGTCACATTTATACAGTAATCAGTGCATTTTTATAGCACGGATCGCTGTAAAAAAGTGAATGGTTCCAAAAATGTGTCAAAAGTGTACGATGTGCCGCAATATAGCAGTCACGATAAAAATCGCGGATCGCCGCCATTACTAGTAAAAAAAAAAAAATAGTAATAATAAAAATGTTATAAATCTATCCCCTATTTTGCACAAACCAATCAATATACGCTTATTGCGATTTTTTTTTTTTACCAATCGTATGTAGAAGAATACATATCGGCCTAAACTGAGGAAAAATGTTGTTTTAAAGAAAAAAAAAATGGATATTTATTATCGCAAAAAGTAAAAATTATTGTGTTTTTTTTTCAAACTTGTCACTCTTCTTTTGTTTATAGCGCAAAAAATAAAAACTGCAGAGGTGATCAAATACCACCAAAAGAAAGCTCTATTTGTGGGGAAAAAATGATAACAATTTCATCTGGGTACAGTGTTGTATGACCGCGCAATTGTCATTCAAAATGCGACAGCGCTGAAAGCTGAAAAATGGCTTGGGCAGGAAGGGGGTGAAAATGCACTGTATTGAAGTGGTTAAGCACTGACTATAGTGTGAAACGCGTCAGATCCTGCTTTGTGATGCTGTGGCATGTATTTTTATGATTATACTTAAATAAAGATCGAAGATTACTTTTGAGTGCGGCTGTCCAGGATTTCTCGTTTACCTCTCAATTACCAGCATTGCCTGCACCTGTTACTTCCAGCATGGAGAAAATGTTTGTTCCTTACAGACCTCTATCAGAGCGGTGATATTTTTCTCTCTGTTTGACAACCACTCGGACTTATGACCAGCTTTCCCCACTGGAACAACACGCTATACATTATTGTATTGTACAGTACAGAATTTTCATTTGTGTTCTGTACTTGTGCAAATTAAAACTACGTCATTGAGCTGGAGTTTTGTGTTTTAGACTTTTTTTCACAATACAGTACAGTACAGTTGTAAGGAATGCTTAAAATATTGATTACTTATGGCTCCTCGTTTAACAACTAATTTGTTTAACGACCCGGTATGTGTGTGTGTGTGTGTGTGTGTGTGTGTGTGTGTGTGTATGTATGTGTATATATATATACACACACAGTACATATTAATGTAAAACATTTATTTAAATTAATGTTCTTTTTACTTTTCTATGTTATATATTAAGTATATTAATTTATTTAATTAATTTTTTTAAGTGAGTAGTCCAGAGGGAGAGATAGAGGGGGAGAGAAAGTTGGAGAGAGCTATTGCGTCTTTTAAACATGTAAATATCCTGGCAATTTAGTCTTTTTATACATTTCTTTCACTTATTAATTTTCATTTATTTGATATTTCTATTTATTTTATATATTTTTTAATTATCATTAATTAATAATAGGCGTCCAATAATAGCATATGATGGGAAGAGAAGACGGGAGAAGACATCGAGAAGCTGTCCCACCGAGACAGGTAAGTGGCAGGCCGGCCGGCGGCACACTGGCAGCATTTGATATGGCACAGTGGCTGCGTTTGATGGGGCACAGTGGGAGCAATTGATGGGCACAGTGGCGGCACTTGATGGGCACAGCGGGAACAATTGATGGGCACAGTAGCGGCAATTGATGGGCACAAGTGGCTGCATTTGATGGGCACAATGGCTGCATATGATGGGCACAAGTGCTGCATTTGATGGGAACAGTGGCTGCATATGATGGGCACAATGGCTGCATTTGATGGGCACAGGTGGCTGTATTTGATGGGCACAAGTGGCTGCACAGGATGGGCAAAAGTGGCTGCATTTGATGGATACAAGTGGCTGCATATGATGGGCACAATTGGCTACATTTGATGGGCACAGTGGCTGCATTTGATGGGCACAAGTGGCTGCATATGATGGGCACAAGTGGCTACATTTGATGGGCACAATGGCTGCATATGATGGGCACAAGTGGCTACATTTGATGGGCACAGTGGCTGCATTTGATGGGCACAGTGAGGCTGTAATTGATGGGGGGGGGGGGGTTTCAGTATTTTTTAGTTTGTTTGAGCCCCCCAAAAATTTTGAGCACCAGCTGCCACAGCTTGACTGTAGGCAAGACGCACTTGTCTTTGTACTCCTCACCTGGTTGCCACCGCTTAACACCATCTGAACCAAATAAGTTTATCTTGGTCTCATCAGACAACAGGACATGGTTCCAGTAGTCTATGTCCTTAGTCTGCTTGAAATCAGCAAACTGTTTGTGGGCTTTCTTGTGCATTATCTTTAGAAGAGGCTTCCTTTTGGGACAACAGCCATGCAGACCAATTTGATGCAGTGTGTGGCGTATGGTCTGAGCACTGACAAGCTGAACCCCCACCCATAGGCGTGCGCAGGGGGTGTGCCAGGTGTGCCTGGGCACACCCTAATCACCCCCATCTGGCGTAGCTTCCTCCTGCTGCCTGGGCCCGTGTCATTTACTGGCCACTTCCTTTTCTGAATGAGCACAGTGAGTGATTGGCACAGATCACTCACTGTGTTCATTCATAACTGAAGCCTAGTAAACTGTGTTTACTAGGCTTCAGATTGTGAATGAACATGAATCCGCTCAGCACTCATTCATTCACTGTCCAGTGCAGCTGAGGCTGCAAAGAAAGGGACTGGAGAACCTCTGTCCTCAGCCCCTTTCTCTGTCGCAAAAGTAAGACATCAGGGGTCTGTTTAGACCCCTGATATTTCACCAAAGCCCCCCCAGTGGGGCTCCTAAAAGAATTTTAAATAAAAAATACTGTAAAAAAATTATAAAAATAAACTACTGACACTGCCCAACTTACACCAATCTCTGCCCTACTGACACCATCCATTGCCCTACTGACACCGTCCAATTTTTAATACATTTTAAAATGTTTGTTTACATTTATAAGTACATGTCTGTCTGCTTTATTTATTTATATATATATATATATATATATATATATATATATATATATATATATATATATATATATATATACACACATACGCTTTGCTGTGCACACCCTAATGATGCAATACTCTGCACACACCAACGCCCCCACCCCTTCAACTTCTGCAGCGATACTGGCAGCACTCATACGTTTATTTTCCAAATACAACCTCTGGATATGATGCTGAGCACATGCACTCAACTTCTTTGGTCAACCATGGTGAGGCCAATTTTGAGAGGAACCTGTCCTGTTAAACCGCTGTATGGTCTTGGCCACCGTGCTGCAGCTCAGTTTCAGGGACTTGTCAATCCTCTTATAGCCTAGGCCATTGTTATGTAGAGCAACAATTCTTTTTTTCAGATCTTCAGAGAGTTCTTTGCCATGAGGTGCCCTGTTGAACTTCCAGTGACCAGTATGAGATAGTGAGAGCGATTAAAACACCTGCTCCCCATTCACACCTGAGACCATGTAACACTAACGATCACATGACACCGGGGAGGGAAAATGGCTAATTGGGCCAAATTTGGACATTTTCACTTAGGGGTGTACTCACTTTTGTTGCCAGCAGTTTAGAAATTATTGGCTATGTGTTGAGTTATTTTGAGGAGACAGGACATTTACACTGTTATACAAGCTGTACACTCACTACTTTACATTGTAGCAAAGTGTCATTTCTTCAGTGTTGTTACATGAAAAGATAAAATAAAATACCGTATATACTCGACTATAAGCCAACCCGAATATAAGCCGAGGCACCTAATTTTACCACAAGAAACTGGGAAAACGTATTGACTCGAGTATAAGCCTAGGGTGGGAAATGCGGCAGCTACTGGTAAATTTTCAGAATGCGGTGCGTCATGGACAACACAGAGGCTGCCAGCGTCACTGTGTACATCAACGCAGCCTCACTGCCCATCATTGCAGCCTTACTGTGCCCATCACCGCAGCTCACCATGCTGTCAGAGAGGTTACCTGGTTGGGTGCCGGTGCGCGCCAGGGCGCGTTGGTGCTCGTGTCTCTGTGCGTGCTGGGTCGTGTGTTCCTGGGGGCACTGGCGTGTCTGGTCTGACCGGCCATGGCGTGCAGGGTGGCGTCCGGGAGTGCGTGCGTACGCGCTAACGCGCATCCGCGCTATCACGCGTCCGCGCTAGTGCGCGTCCACCTATGGGCATTACCGCTGGCATGCCCGGTGGTGTGGGCGTGCACGCCGGTGTCGGGGGCGCGCTCGGGCACGTGAGGGGGCGCAGGGCGCTTTGGCGAATCGGCGCGTGCACGAGCGCGGCGTTTTGGCGCCAATCAGCCTATTTAAGCCTGCCTGTACCCTGATTCGGTGCTGCCTGATCAAACAGCTCTGTGTCTTGTTCCGTGATCTTCCTGTGTTCCTGTATCTCAGTAGTTTGACCCGTTGTGACCCGGCTTGCCTTTGGACCTCCCTTGATTGCTGCCTGAACCCGACCCCGGCTTGTTTGACCTTGTTTCTGCCTTCTCCCTTGTACCGTTGCCGTCAGACCGTTGCCGACCTCTGCCTGTGTGTGACCAGCCTGATTAGCTCCTGCTCAGCATCTGCTCCATCACTCCTGAAGCTCTACCGGTTGCTTGCCAGACCACCTTGCTCCAGGACCCTAACATCAGGCCCTCATACCACTCCGCATTCGTGGGCCTCCTGTCTACTCTACCAGGGGCCCCGAATCGGATACGTAAGGGAGCCTACCCTCTGCCCAAGCGGACTCACCTGTCTGGTAAGTGTGGGACCTGACACATGCCTTTCATTGCAACCTTACCGTGCCCATTATTGTAGCCTCACCATGCCCATCACCGCAGCCTCACCATACCCATCATTGCAGCCTTACCGTGCCCATCATTGAACCCTTACTGTGCCCATCATTGCAGCCTCACCATGCCCACCATTGCAACCTTACCATGCCCATCATTGCAGGCTCACTGTGCCCATCACCACAGCCTCACCATGCCCATCAGTGCAGCCTTACCGTGCCCATCATTGCAGCTTGGCTGTGTAATGTCCTTATTCCTCCACTGGAGGCTCCGACATCTCTCCTGTAATGTCTTTATCCCTCCACTGGAGGCTCCGACATTTCTCCTGTAATGTCTTTATCCCTCCACTGGAGGATCCGACATTTCTCCTGCAATATTCTTATCTTTCCACTGGGAGCTCTGAAATCTCCACAAACTCCGTCGCAGATTGATGACATCACAACGACATCACCCAGCTCCTCCTCTTGTCCTACTTAAACAGCCGACACCATTTGCTTGACATTCGTGCTAAGAACCTGATGCCAGATAAAGATCTCCAACAGAAGACTGCCGTCATCTCTCTCTATTGGGCCGGTCAGAGCCCCGACTACCATCTCTCTTTTGGGCCGGTCAGAGCCCCGACTACCATCTCTCTTTTGGGCCGGACAGAGCCCCGACTACCATCTCTCTTTTGGGCAGGACAGAGCCCCGACTACCACCTCTCTTTTGGGCCGGACAGAGCCCCGACTACCATCTCTCTTTTGGACCAGACAGAGCCCCGACTACCATCTCTCTTTTGGGCCGGACAGAGCCCCGACTACCATCTCTCTTTTAGGCCGGTCAGAGCCCTGACTATTATCTCACTTTTGGGCCAGATAGAGCCCCGTCTTCCACCTCACTTTTGGGCCGGATAGAGCCCCGTCTTCCACCTCACTTTTGGGCCGGACAGAGCCCCTCCAACTTCCACTTGTTGGGCCAGACAGAGCCCCTTCCTCTCTAGTAGTCAGAGACTCTCCTCTGCCCTACCCACAGTCTACTTACTTTGCCTAAAGAAAACCTTACCTGTTCCTTTCCACATAGGAGACCAGTACATCTCTCAAGAAGCCACTGGGTGACCCCATCTCCAGGAATCCACTCACTGCAAGTATCTTTACGTTTCCTATAAACTTCATTTCCTGTGTAGTGCTACTAAGCTTAAGTTGCCTCTGAGGCTCCCCGTCCTGGCTGTGTATTACCACTCTAAATAAAACCGATTGTATTTCCAAAGTCTTCCTACCTGATAGCTGTTAAGGTTAAAGTTAACTGTTAAGAATATAGTATTCATAGACTTCTGAAGCTGTGATCCACACAATCCAACATAGTTCACTGCCTGAAGCATTACAGATAGCCAGGGGCGGACTGACCAGTCGGTCCATTCGGACGTGGACCGAGGGCCCGACCGCTGAAGGGGGCCCATCAGCGCCACCTGCTGGAACCAGCTTGGGGTCCAGGGACAAAAAACTTGCGGCCACGGGCCCCCGGCGACAATCTTTTGTGCTGCCTCGGAGGGTGAGGGGTGAGGGCGAGCATCGCTGGGTCACATAGAGCAGTGATTTCCTTTTTACCCAGCGTCCGCTGTCATCGGATGTCCCGCCTCCTACACTGGCTCTTTTGATAGACATCACACAGGAGGCGGGACATCTGATGACAACAGACGCTGGGTAAAAGGGAGATCCCCGCTCTGTGTTACCTGGTGGCTCTCCTCTCTAACCCCCATACACCGATCAGACTGCATGGAGGGGACACTGGTGAGGCTGCATGGAGGGGACACTGATCAGACTGCATGGAGGGGACACTGGTGAGGCTGCATGGAGGGGACACTGATCAGAATGCATGGAGGGGACACTGGTGAGGCTGCATGGAGGGGACACTGATCAGACTGCATGGAGGGGACACTGGTGAGGCTGCATGGAGGGGACACAGATCAGACTGCATGGAGGGGACACTGGTGAGGCTGCATGGAGGGGACACTGATCAGACTGCATGGAGGGGCCACTGGTGAGGCTGCATGGAGGAGACACTGATCAGGCTGCATGGAGGGGACACTGGTGAGGCTGCATGGAGGGGACACTGATCAGGCTGCATGGAGGGGACACTGGTGAGGCTGCATGGAGGGGACACTGGTGAGGCTGCATGGAGGGGACACTGACGAGGCTGCATGGAGGGGACACTGGCAAAGCTGCATGGAGGGGACACTAGTGAGGCTGCACAGAGGGGCCACTGGTGAGGCTGCATGGAGGGGCCACTGGTGAGGCTGCATGGAGGGGACACTGATCAGGCTGCATGGAGGGGACACTGGTGAGGCTGCATGGAGGGGACACTGATCAGGCTGCATGGAGGGGACACTGGCGAGGCTGCATGGAGGGGACACTGGCAAGGCTGCATGGAGGGGACACTAGTGAGGCTGCACAGAGGGGCCACTGGTGAGGCTGCACAGAGGGGCCACTGGTGAGGCTGCACGGAGGGGCCACTGGTGAGGCTGCATGGAGGGGACACTGATCAGGCTGCATGGAGGGGACACTGATCAGGCTGCATGGAGGGGGCACTGGTGAGGCTGCATGGAGGGGGCACTGGTGAGGCTGCACTGAGGGGACACTGGCGAGGCTGCATTGATGGACACTGATGAGGCTGCATTGATGGGCGCTATTTTTAACAGACTCTCAAATGGACACAGAGTGGACACGCACACCACGTCATTATGTGTTGCACCGCGCGCATCCGTGCACTGGGCCTGCTGCAAACCTCCTAGTTCTACTGTCCCGTATAGGGCAAAGGCGGCCGACTCCCTCCAAGTCTCTCCCTCGCCTCGGCAAACAGTGCCCGGTACGGTGGAACGAGGAGAGGACACATCAGCCAGCCACAGCAGGGCCAGGGCACCAGCCAACTGTAACCCACCCACCCACGGTGATGCTCCCACACCAGGGAGCTAGCCAGCCACAGCAGGGTGCCAGCCACAGAGGACGCGGGAGCCAGCCAGCCACAGAGGACGCAGGAGCCAGCCAGCCACAGAGAACGCAGGAGCCAGCCACCGAGGACGATGGAGCCGGCCATCCACGGCAGGGTGCCAGCCACAGAGGAAGCGGGAGCCAGCCACAGAGGACGCAGGAGCCAGCCAGCCACAGAGGACGCGGGAACCAGCCACAGCTACAGTAGCCATAGTTAAGGTAAGAGGAGAGCTACTCTGTGCCAATTTTATTTCTACTTTGTGAGAGGTTGGGGCAGGGGTGAGAGTCATGGCACAAGGAGGGGGTCCAGTGAGGACCAGAGTAAATGAAGGTGTTCACTGTACACTCTGTTAGAAAGAGGCCCCCCTCCAGGTCCCATTATACTCTTTTGTAGTCTCTAATGGGTCCTGGAAAGGGGATCTCTCTCTAACAGAGACTCTCTAATGGACACTGTTAGAGAGAGACCCCCCTTCAGGTCCCATTAGACTCTGTTGTAGACTCTAATGGGGTCTGGAGGGGACGTTTTCTAACAGACTGTCTAATGGACACTGTTAGAGAGAGACCTCCCTCCAGGTTCCATTTTAAAAAAGGCAGAAATTGTACTTTGTGCAAAATGTAGAGGCGGGATCAGGGGTGGGCCATGGGCGGGGTCAGAGGTGGACCATGAGCTGGGCCTGACAGGGGGCCCTTGCTTTATTTGGTCCGGGGGCCCTGGGTGTTGTCAGTCTGCCTCTTTTACAGATGGTCTCAAACCTCTCAACTGAGAACCAGACTCTCAAATCCTATGTCACTGATAACTTCCCTATTCAGGTTACACCAGCAGACACCCCAGAACCCGAAAATAAGCCCACCAGACATCTTCTCGGGGATAGGAGAAACTACAGAGAATACATTAAAGCTTGTAAACTGTTGTTTGACATGAAACCACAAACTTATGCCACGGACAGAACAAAAGTCTGCACAGCCATTTTCTTATCTTAGAGGGGAACCCCGAGCCTGGGCAAACACTTTCATAGAGAAAGAAGATCCAATCCTAAACTCATTTAGCGATTTCAGGGCCGCCATGGATCTATTATAGGATGACCCCAGCAAGCAGATCTCCGCTGAGTCTGCCTTACATGCTCTGCGACAGGGGAAAAACACTAGAAGATTGCATCGCCAAATTTAAACAGTGGGTCACTCAGTCCGAGTGGAACCAGATCACCCTAAAAAATCAGTTCCGGCTAGGCTTATCATAAACCCTGAAGGATGAGTTAGCCCGCACTACAATACCCCCTACATTGGATGCTCCTATTCTCCTCAGCATATCCATTGACAGAAGAATGCGCAAACGGAAAGCTGAGAGAATCTCAGGGGTCTCCTATTCGGTTCCCTCGGGCCATACCACAGGGTCTGTGGATCCCATGGAGATTGGTGCAATTAGGGGACCACTTTCCCCAGCCGAGAGGTCTAGGAGAAGGTCCCTTCAGCTC
Organism: Lithobates septentrionalis; assembly: GCA_037952835.1. NCBI lineage: Eukaryota > Metazoa > Chordata > Amphibia > Anura > Ranidae > Lithobates > Lithobates septentrionalis. The sequence continues at coordinate 6,009,132 of JBBDGP010000806.1, read as the reverse complement.
TGTATGTATTGTGGCGTGCCACATCACATCGCTGAGGACTGCCCCCTACTCAGGAAGAAAAGACTGGGTAAGTCAGCTTACCTATGCAAGCTAATAAACCCCCACTTACCAGACTCTAACTATTTCAAAATTCTTGTCTCTCTGCAGTGGGACCAAACCCAAATTACTCTCGAGGCTATGATTGACCCTGGAGCATGTGGAAACTTTATAGATTCACATATTGTTAAAACCAATAAAATTCCTATATCCACTAAATGCAAACCTGTCTCTCTTAGCCTGGGTTCACACATGTGCGGTGCGAATTGAAGCTCAGGTTTCATTGGGAAGATTAAAAATCAGTTGTTCAAAGGCTTCTCTGCATTGTAGCTGCAGTTCAGTGAGCAGGGAGAGGGGAGGGAGAGGGGGGGAGAGGGGGAGATGTAGTCAGGAGAAGGAGAAAATCCTTGTTCAGAACGCAATGCATCTGCGAATCAGATGCGTTCCCATAGGAGATAATGGGCTTGTAATCTGCACCGCAATGCCCAAAAAACGCACACGTTTTTTGTGCAATGCGCAGTGCGAATGCAACGCACATATGTGAACCAGATACATTCAAATGAATGTATTTTAAAATGTCCTGCGAATTGGATGCGGTGTAAGCCACATCTAATTTGCATAGGTGTGAACGAGGGCTCAGACTTATTGATGGAACTACTTTAACCTCAGATCCCATCACCAGGTCCATACCATGATCCAACCAAAACTTAGACCTTACCCCTTCTTCCCATCCAATAAAAACCACTTACCACCATTAATGTTGGAAAGGGCAAGGCCACAGCTTTATTAACTTGAACACTTTAACAACTTGAACATATAACAATTAAACATTCCACAGTGCCAGTCACAGTAGCACTGTGAGCACTCAATTCCGAATTGTGAAAAGGGAGATAACTGAGGGGCCTGTCCTTACCATAAGTGCCGGGCGGCCATGTATCTCCCAATTAGCATGAAGGGGTGTGCCTCTTACCACCATGTTTTGCTGGCATGGTCTCCAAAAACCGTAGCAAGCTGTGACATACCAACCATAAATAGGGCGGGAGGGTGGGCAGCTCTTACCACGCTTCTTCACAAAAGGCCCAGAATCCCCTGGGGCAACCCCATCCCGTTCCCCCACCAATCCACAGTGACCCCTAGTCACCATACTCCACCCTGGTTATGCCCCCATCAGTCAGGGCTCTCTTTCCCAATGGGTTCAAGAGGCCTGCATTGGGAAGACAGCAGTGTGCTCCTTACCTCTCAATATTGCCAGGAGACATGTTACAAAGAGACTTCTTTATCTCAGGTGGAATCACTGCCCCCAGGGGAAAAAGAATGCAGACCTTCTGCCCCCACATAGACCATATGATTGTCTTGTCAAGCTACTCCAAAATTCCTTTTGGACATATATATTCATTATCACAGCCTGAATTGGCCCATTTAACCACTTCAGCCCCGGAAGGATTTACCCCCTTCCTGACCAGTGCGTTTTTTGCAATTCAGCACTACATCACTTTAACTGATAAGTGCGCAGTCGTGCGACGTGGCACCCAAACAAAATTGATGTCCTTTTTTCCCCACAAATAGAGCTTTCTTTTGGTGGTATTTGATCACCTCTGCGATTTTTTTATTTTTTGCGCTATAAACAAAATAAGAGCAACAATTTTGAAAAGAACGCATTATTTTTTACATTTTGCTATAATAAATATCCCCCAAAAATATATAAAAAAACATTTTTTTCCTTAGTTTAGGCTGATATGTATTCTTCAACATATTTTTGGTAAAAAAAAAATCGCAATAAGCGTTTATTGATTGGTTTGCGCAAAAGTTACAGCGTTTACAAAATAGGGGATAGTTTTATGGCATTTTTATTAATTATTTTTATTTTACTAGTAATGGCGGCGATCAGCGATTTTTATTGTGACTGCGACATTATGGCAGACATGTCAGACATTTTTTACACATTTTTGGGACCATTGTCATTTATACAGCAATCAGTTCTATAAAAATGCACTGATTCCTGTGTAAATGACACTGGCAGTGAAGCGGTTAACCACTAGGGGACGGGGAGGGGTTAAGTCAGTACTAGGGATGTGTTCTAACCGTAGGGGGGATGGGCTGTGTGTGACACGTCATTTATCTCTGCTTCCGATGACAGGAAGCAGAGATCAGTGACACTGTCAATAGGCAGAACGGGGAGATGCTGTTTACATCAGCATCTCCCCATTTGTCATCTCCGTGAGGCGATCGCGGGTATCCCCGCGGCGATCAAGTCCGCGGGACCCACGACCCGACTCACGGGTACGTGTACGTTACTTTGCGCAGCCGTGCCCTTCTGCCGACGTATATCTACAGGAGGCGGTCGGCAAGTGGTTAAAAGAATATATAGAAGAAAATTTGAAGAAAGGTTTCATAAGACCGTCCACCTCACCCGCAGCAGCAGGCATGTTTTTTATACGGAACAAGGATCAAAGCCTACGTCCCATCATCGATTATAGAGAAGTGAACAAGATCACTGTGAAAAATAGATACCCCCTTCCTCTCATCACAGAATTATTGGAACGTCTGCAAACGGCAAAGTTGTTTACCAAACTTGATTTGAAGGGTGCGTATAATCTGGTCAGAATCCGTCAGGGTGATGAATGGAAGACTGCTTTCCGCACTTGTTACGGTCTTTATGAGTACCTGGTTATGCCCTTTGGCCTGTGCAACGCACCTGCCACTTTCCAGTTCCTCATGAATAGGGATGAGCTTAGAGTTTGAGTCGAACATCGAGTGTTTGCCAGTTCCCCGAACAGCGAACAATTTGGGGTGTTCGCGGCAAATTCGAAAGTCGCGGAACACACTTTAAAAGTCTATGGGAGAAATCAAAAGTACTAATTTTAAAGGCTTATATGCAAGTTATTGTCATAAAAAGTGTTTGGGGACCTGGGTCCTGCCCCAGGGGACATGGATCAATGCAAAAGTTTTAAAAATGGACGTTTTTTCGGGAGCAGTGATTTTAATAATGCTTAAAGTGAAACAATAAAAGTGTAATATTCCTTTAAATTTCGTACCTGGTGGGTGTCTATAGTATGCCTGCAAAGGGGCGAATGTTTCCCGTGTTTAGAACAGTCTGACAGACCCCAAAGCACCCTCCCAATGTTGAGGGCATGTGGCCTGGTGCAGTTCAGGAGGGGGGGCGCTCTCTCATCCCCCTCTTTTCCTGCGGCCTGCCAGGTTGCGTGCTCGGATAAGGGTCTGGTAAGGCTTTTTGGGGGGACCCCACGCCATTTTTCTTTTAAATTTTGGTTCGGGGTTCTCCTGTGGGGAAATGCCGTTTTTATCAATGAACTTTTATGTGTATTGTCAGACTGACAATTCATTAATAGCCGAGAGTAGTTTTTAATGACTTTTTTCCTTTGAAATGTAATTTTCTGTCAGACTGTTCTAAACACGGGAAACATGCACCCATTTACAGGCATACTATAGACACCCCCCAGGTACGAAATGTAAAGGAATATTACACTTTTATTGTTTCACTTTAAGCATTATTAAAATCCCTGCTCCCGAAAAAACTGCAGTTTTTAAAACTTTTTTGGGCATTGATCGATGTCCCCTGGGGCAGGACCCAGGTCCCCAAACACTTTTTATGACAATAACTTGCATATAAGCCTTTAAAATTAGCACTTTTGAATATTCATGTTCGAGTCCCATAGACTTTAACGGTGTTCGCGTGTTTGAACAAATTTTTTGCCTGTTTGCATGTTCTGGTGCAAACCGAACAGGTGGGTGTTCAGCTCATCCCTACTCGTGAACGACATTTTCAGGGACCTTCTCGATGTTTGTCTAGTCGTATATCTAGAAGACATACTTATATACTCTGACAACATCGCAGACCATCGCAAGTATGTCAGATGGGTTCTCTCTAGGCTGCGCACACATAATTTATATGTCAAATTAGAGAAGTGCATTTTCACACCGTCACATTCTTGGGTTACATCATTTCTGAGAAAGGCATACAGATGGATCCTGGTAAAATCGAATGTATCCAAAAATGGCCCAGACTCCTGAATAGGAAGGCACTTCAAAGATTCCTAGGATTCGCAAGTTTTTATCGTAAATTCATAAAAAAAAATTCCTTAGTTGTAAAACCATTAACCCAACAAACTATGCATGGAATACACTAACTCAGGAGGCCTTCGATACCCTGAAATGTCAGTTCACCACTGCACCCTTCCTACGCTTACCAGACCCTAACCTACAATACATCCTGGAAGTGGATGCCTCCCATCTGACCCTAGGGGCTATCCTATCCCAAAGATCGGCCACTGATGGACCCCTTCACCCTGTGGCCTACCATTCCCGATCCCTTACTCCCACTGAGATCAATTACCCAGTAGGAGAAAAGGAGTTGCTAGCAGCGAAATCCGCCCTGGAGACTTGGAGACACCTACTCGAGGGTACCTCACTACCCTTCATAGTGTACTCAACCGACCATCAAAACCTCCAATACATTCAGCGCAACAAAACACTCTTCTCCAGACAGGCTGAGCTCTTTTCTTCGATAGATTCCACTTTGTCATCACCTACCGACCTGGATCCAAAAATGGAAAGGCTGATTCACTATCTCGCCTAGAAGAACACCAAGGTACAACTGGCAGAAATTCCCAAATCATCCCACAGCAGAGAATTTTATGCACCATTTTGATCCTCAAAGAGGAATTGCAGCATGCCCTAACCTCAGAAAACCCCCCAATGCAGAGACAGATGAAGAAGGGTTCCTCTTCAAAAATAACAGGCTGCACAAACCGACTCCTCTACACCATTAAATTCTTTGACTTACTCATGACGTACCCCTAGCTGGGCATCCTGGCATCACCAGGACCCTTGATCTCCTTCGCCGCCACTTCTGGTGGCCGAAAATGGAGTAGTCAGTAAGGGAGTATGTGTCCTCCTGCGAGACTTGTGTCCGCTATAAACACGAATCTCGACCCCCTTATGGTCTCCTCACAAGTCTTCCTATACCTGAAAAACCATGGCAGGCCATTTCACTTGACTTTACCGTCAAGTTATCCCGCTCAGGCGGTTACAACACAATCCTAATCGCAGTCGACTACCTTACCAAAATGGTTCACTTCATGCCCCTTACGAAACTACCAAACTCCAAAGAGACGGCCGAGATCTTGACACAACATGTTTTCAAACTCCACAGAATCCCTTCCAGAAGTGTGTCAGATCGAGGATCACAGTTCATCTCCAGATTCTGGAAAGCTCTCTGTCTAAAACTCCAGATTGACCATCGATTACCAACGGTCTACCATCCTCAAACCAATGGACAAACTGAAAGGGTAAATCACTATCTAGAAAAATATATCTGTTGCTACTGCACTTACCTACAAAATGATTGGCATGAGTTACTCCCCCTAGCAGAGTTTGCATACAACAATACCAGTACTACCACAGGTTGTTCACCTTTTTATGCTAACTATGGTTTGCATCCCTCATTCATCCCTCAGCAGATACCTACCAGCAACCCTGCGACTGAAGATTTTATCAACACCTTAAGGAACCTCATTCCTCACCTACGCGATACCATCACTAGAGCCCAAAGCAGACAAAAGGCCTACTACGATCTTCAGAGGAGAACTCCACCCTCATACAATATCGGAGATTTAGTATGGCTATCCACCAAACACCTTAACCTGCAGACGTCTTCACGCAAATTTAGTGGATTATTCATTGGTCCTTTTCCCATCCACTCAGTGATTAACCAGGCTGCAGTGAGGCTAAACCTACCGTCGTCCCTACGTATTCATCCAACCTTCCACGTCTACCTGATAAAACCCTACCATCCCAACACCTTCCCTGGCCGAGTTCCAATGCCACTACCGCCGGTTGAGGTTAATGGCCAGGTGGAATATGAAATCACTCAGATCCTGGACTCCTGGACGCTATATAGAAACCGCTTACAGTATTTGATCTATTGGAAGAACTACGGTCCACAGGATGAATCCTGGGAACCCGCCTCCGAGGTTCATGCCCCGTGGCTTGTCCGCCTCTTCCATTCTCACAATCCTGACAGGCCTGCTCCCTTGAACCCCAGGAGGGGTCCCTCGGGGGGGGTCCTGTAATGTCCTTATCCCTCCACTGGAGGCTCTGACATTTCTCCTGTAATGTCTTTATCCCTCCACCGGAGGCTCCGACATTTCTCCTGCAATATTCTTATCTTTCCATTGGGAGCTCTGATATCTCCACAAACTCTGTCGCAGATTGATGACGTCACAACAACATCCCCCGGCTCCTCCTCTTGTCCCTACTTAAACAGCCGAAGCCATTTGCTTGACATTGGTACCTGATGCCAGGTAAAGATCTCCAACAGTCAGAGCCCCGACTATCATCTCACTTTTGGGCTGGATAGAGCCCCGTCTTCCACCTCACTTTTGGGCCGGACAGAGCCCCTCCAACTTCCACTTGTTGGGCCGGACAGAGCCCCTTCCTCTCTAGTAGTCAGAGACTCTCCTCTGCCCTACCCACAGTCTACTTACTTTGCCTGAAGAAAACCTTACCTGTTCCTTTTCACATAGGAGACCAGTACATCTCTCAAGAAGCCACTGGGTGACCCCATCTCCAGGAATCCATTCACTGCAAGTATCTTTACGTTTCCTATAAACTTTATCCCTGTGTAGTGCTACTAAGCTTAATTTGCCTCTGAAGCTCCCGGTCGTGGCTGTGTATTACCACTCTAAATAAAACCGATTGTATTTCCAAACTTATCTGAGTCTTCCTACCTGATAGCTGTTAGGGTTAAAGTTAACTGTTAAGAATATAGCATTCATAGACTTCCGAAGCAGTGATCCACACAATCCAACATAGTTCACTGCCTGAAGCATTACACACTGTGCCCATCACCACAGCCTTACCATGCCCATCACCGCAGCCTTACCGTGCCCATCACCAAAGCCTTACCATGCCCATCACTGCAGCCTCACCATGCCCATCATCGCAGCCTCACCGTGCCCATCGTAGTCTCACGCTCATCATTGCGGCCTCACTGTGCCCATCATTGCAGCCTCAATGTGCCCATCATTGCAATCTCACTAGTAGTGATTGTGTGCCCATTCATCCAGTCAGTACCTGGATTGCACAGCGGGGATCTCCCGCTGTATCTCGGAGCTCAGTGTGAAACTTTCGGCTGCGCTGTGACAAAACTCCCGCCCTCCTCCTAGACCAGCTTGTGTGATAGACAGAACACTGCGTCTATCACACGAGCTGGTCTAGGATGGGACTTTTGTCACAGTGCAGCCCAAAGTTTCAGTCAGCTCTGAGACACAGCGGTCTCCCGCTGTGTAAGGGAGGGGGAAAGAGGGTGGGTCTTTTGTCACAGAGCGGCTAAAAGTTTCACACTGAGCTCCAAGACACAGTGATCTCCCGCTGTGTAAGGGAGGGAGAGAGGGGAGCCACAGTTAAAAGCGGCCCTAGGGCAAGCAGCCTAATGTCCGGTATCCCTGCCCTGACTCGATTATAAGCCGAGGGGGGGTTTCAGCCTAAAAAATGGGCTGAAAAACTCGGCTTATACTCGAGTATATACGGTACTTACAAAAATGTGAGGGGTGTTTTTCTTGTTTTTATTCTTTTGTATCTTTGTATATATTAATCCTTTTTTATTTATTTATTTTTTTTTATTCTTTATTTATGTTTTACAAATACAAAAACTAAAACCATGCATTGAGATACAGCTTGTAAAAGTACTTCTCAGACATTCCGCTTAAACTAATAACCCTCCCACTTCCCACCACCATCCTGCAGTTATTTCATTGTACATACAGAAAACCTGATTTCCTCCAGTAGTTTCCTAAATTTAAACCCACTTTGGCTTTAACCAATAATCTCCGCGACATAACTCCATGTATTCTTAAACCTCCGCCACCCTGCCCATTTGTCTTGTCGTACAACCCCCTCATCTGGTTCCAATCCAGTACAATCAAGACACTCTATAATATAGATTTCATTAATGCAAAAAAGCCACTCTCAAGTTTTAGGACTCTCTGATTTCAGCCATTTTTTTGGAATCTGACTCTTTGCAGCGTCCAATAATATAGGGACAATAGATGTTTGATATTGCTTAATTGGCTCCTCTGTCCCATGGAATAGACATGTCCATGGGTCTTCCAGTATAGTTTTATTAGTAATTTCCTTTATTAGCTGTATGATTTTCTTCCAGTATGCTTTAATGATGGAACACTCCCACCATATATGAGCCATCGTTCCTATATTTGTACACCCTCTCCAACACTCCACAGATTTATCTGGTTGGAATTTGCTCATTTTGTCTGGTGTAGCATATCATCTTGCTAAACATTTGAAATTTGTTTCCGTCATTTTAGTGTCAACTGAAGAGCCGTGTAACATTTTCAAAATTTTTCCTAACATGTGTTTACTGCATTGTGTCCCTAATTCTCTTTCCCATCTCTTGATGTAGGGGGGCACATCCAGTTCCTCTCTAGACAATAAAATTTTATAAAGTTGATAAATAGTATTTCTTGATTTTTCTCTCTTACAGAGCTGCTCAAGCGGCCTATATTCTTCTTCACCTCTAATCGGTTTCGGAAGTTTCTCGACAAAATGCGACAACTGGATGTACTGCCATAGATCACTCACCATTAAATCTGTCTCAGATTTCAAATCGAGATAAGAGCGAATTTTCCCTTCTCTAATTAAATCTTTTACTTGAGTGTTTCCATTCTTTATCCAATTCCCTCCCACCTCCCTCATCCCTGGTTCAAAAAATGTAATATCCTTCAAGTAAATCAAAGGAGAGTTATAATTCCATTTATTTTGTGTATGGATCTGATCCCATAATTTTAGTGTATTTAGTGTTAAAACTGGTGTTTTGTGCTAAGTATTCTGTATTTTGGAGGGTTCCATATAATGTGACCTAAGTGTGAGCTACTCATACTATATTCAATATTGACCTATCTCTTATCCGAGACCTCCCTTGACCATTCCATAACCCGTGAAAGTGTTGCTGAGATGTAATATTTATTGAAATCCGGAAGCGCTAATCCTCCTTGTTTTTTCCCCCAGTCAGAACTGTGTATGCAATTCATGGCTTTTTGCCACACCAGACAAACCTCACAATTAGACTTCGTAGGGCTCTCATATATGGCTGTGGAAGGGGAATCGGAAGCATCTGGAATTTATAAAGGATTTTCGGGTCCAACACCATTTTTACTGTGTTAATGCGCCCAATCCAAGAGAGGGGGCGCATTGACATATTTTTTGTTTCTTGCTTAATTTCATCTAATAAGGGTATGTAGTTGATTAGGTACATTTTCTTCAGAGAGTTAGATAATTTAACTCCTAAATATTTTATATCCATTCTCCGGGGAAAATGAAATTCCCTTGAAAGTTTTTCTTCTTCCTGCTTGTCTATATTAATATTTAAGACTTCGGATTTGCTGAGATTTATCTTAAAATATGAGATGTCTTCATAGCTTTTTAAAATCTGCAGCAAATTCGCAATTGTAATCCTAGGATTAGTAATATAAAAAAGAACATCATCAGCAAACGCCGCAAGTTTATGTTCCTCTGTTCCTATCTTTACCCCACTACAGTCTGGATTTTTTCGAATAAACGCCAGCAAGGGTTCCAGAGTTAATTCAAATAAGAGGGGGGACAATGGACACCCCTGTCTGGTTCCATTCTCCATCCTAAAAGGTTTCGAAAAGGACCCCGTTCACTTTCACGAATGCCGGGGGTGGTTGTATAAAATTCTCACCCATGTAATGGATCTTGGATCGACTCCCATTAATTCCAATGTGTTTATCATGAGTCCCCAGTCTACCTTGTCGAACGCTTTTTCAGCATCCATCAACAGGAATAAAGCTGGGGACCCACCACATTTTTGATAGACTCTAGAAGGAGCAATGATCGCACTCCATTATCCCTGCCCTCTCTTCCCGGTATAAAACCTACCTGGTCTGGGTGAACCAGGGTAGTCATTTTATCCTTCAGTCTGCCCGCTAGAACCTTGGCATATAATTTGGTGTCCGCATTTAATAGGGCAATGGGTCTATAGCTAGAACACAACATGGTATTTTTTCCTTTTTTTAATATCAGGGTAATGGTTGCAGATAGGGCGTCTCCCCCCCTTATACAGTTGGTACCCAGGTCGTTCCACTAATGGCAGAGCTTCGGAACCAATATATTTTTATATTGTTTCAAGTAATAAGTAGTAAACCCATCTGGGCCCGGACTTTTTCTCATGGGCGAATCCTTTAATGCGGAATAAATTTCATCTTCAGTTATAGGTCTATCCAAGACAGTTCTATATCCCTCAGACAGCCCTACCAACCCTGCTCCATTCAAGAATTCTTCCGCCTTCTTGTCCTCTATTTGTTCCAGCGGTCCCTTTTTTCCAAAAGTGTATAGAGCTTCATAGTACTTCCTAAATTCTTCCGCTATCTCTTTAGTTGTAGATACTACCTCACCATTTTTATTTTGTATTTTCTCTATGAAATTCAAGTCTCCTTTTCTTTTTCAATAACCTCGCAAGATACTTGCTTGACTTGTTTCCCCAAAGATATCTGTCTCTTGTTATTTTGTTTAGGGCCCTTCTCGAGTATTGTTCCATGCTATTCCTTAACTCCTCCCTTTGAATGGCCAGCTGGTATAAGCTTTTCTGATGGTGTTCCTTATATTTTTTATGTTCTTGTTCTAGTAAGTATATTTCCTCAATAAGTTTTCCCCTTTTTTCTTTTCTCTTTTTTTTTTCCCCCCAGCCCCAATGGAATTAAGAACCCCCCAAATATACGCTTTATGCGCCTCCAAAATAGTGGAAGCAGCTATTTCCCCTGTATCATTAACCTTGAAGAAGAATTGAATTTCTTTCTGCACTATTTCTGCCACTTTGTCATCTTTTAGTAAACTTTCATTTAGCTTCCATGAGAATGGTTGTCTTTGGGACCACGGTAACCTAATCCTCATTGAGATCGGAGAATGGTCGGATAGCGTGGTTATTTTTATTCTGGTTTCCTCCACCAAGTCCAATAGGCTATGGTCAGTCATAATATAGTCCAGTCTTGAGTACGTCCCGCGCACAGGGAGAAGAAGGTATAGTCGTTTACTTTTGCATACTGTACTCTCCACACTTCCATAATATGGCATTGATGCAGCTTACGCCTGATCGTTTTTAATTGGACCTTACTTGTCCCCTGTGCCCGGGACATGCTGCCTATGGTAGGATTAAGACAAAAATTGAAGTCCCCCGCCAGAACCACCTCCCCCGTCTTAAACTCAATAAGTTTGTCCAGTACCTGCTTTAAGAATACAGTTGGATTTTTATTCGGACAGTAGACATTTGCTAGAGTAAACATTTTATTCCCCAGCTTGTCCTTCAGAAAAAGATAGCGGACCTCGGGGTCTGTCAGTCTGTTAATCAAAGAAAAATTAGACGTTCTTGAAAACCCTATTGCTACCCCCTTAGCTCTCCTTATGGGTGTATCACTATAAAACCAGGTAGGCAATGCAGGAAAATATAACTTAATATTTGTATCCAGAGCCAGATGGGTCTCCTGAAGGAATACCACATCTGCTCGGTACTGTTGAAGTTCTTTTAATACTTTATGTCTTTTAAACCAGGGAATTCAGTTCCTTAACATTGTAAGATAAAAAATTTAAATCTGTCATATATTTTGATCTATTGAGGGATTTTGTCCAACTAACAAAATCTGTCTTCCAATTAAAATTTGTAACCACCACCGCAGGATTAAACTCCATCCCCACCCTCCCGCCCCAGCTCCCCCCAACTCCCCGCCCTCCCTCCCTGGCCGCAATCCGAACCTAAGCCAGCAGATGAGATTCAAAACTGATCTCATACTGTGCGCTTCTTCACCCAGGGTGAGACTCCGGTCGCAGCCACCAGTGCCTCAGCCCCCCACCCGCAAAAAGCGGGGGGTGGGAGGAACGGAGACGGGTGGATTATTCCGAGCCATGCCTTTCCCTGAGGCCCCCCTCCACAACACCACATCTTATCTGTATTATTTTAGCAAACCTTCCACCCCCCCACCACCCAAATTCAGGATATTCATAATTTAAATCACAGTACACCCTATGGGAGACAACACTGAAAAAAGAAAAAAAAAGAAAAAGCACAATCCTCTGCATATCCCCTTAAGAGTCCGGAAAACTTGTAGCTCTTATCGAGGAATGTCCGGTACGGGAATGCCCAAATTTTCACAAAAATCTTGGCGTTCTTCCAGGAACCTCATCCTATACGATCTTCCCTCTTTCACTACTAGTGATGTTGGGAACCCCCAGCTGTACTTTATGTTTGGACTTTCTCAATTGATCAAGCAGAGGTCTAAGCTGCCTTCCCTGTGCCAGGGTTCCTGCTTATAGGTCAGGAAATATTTGTAATTCCATACTCTCAAAACGGACTGGGGGGGCTCCCCGAAGTCTATTTCAGATCTTTTCTTTATCTTCATATGAATGGAATTTAATAACTACATCTCTGGGTATATCCTGTCTCAGGTTTGGAGGTTTTCTAATCCTGTGTACCCTATCTACCTTTAGGGCCTCTTCTTCCTGTTTACCCAGGATTGGAATAAAGATTTGTTTTATTTTGATCCTCACTCTATTGTTCAGGTAGGGATCTAATCCACAGGTTTTGGCGGCGACTTTGATTTTCTTGCTCTTCCAATTTATATGACAAAATTCGATAGTCGCTCTGCATTTTCCTCATTTGCATTTTAAATTCTAGTGTTTCTTTAGCCTGGTTTCCTGACACTTCCTCTGCCTCCTCTACTCTACGCAACAAGTGGCCCATGTCAGTCCATACATTCAGTATCTCTGACTTTATAGAATTTTCTAACTTGGAGAAGATTTCCAGCATTTCTGATTTAGTTGGAATTAATGCAATGGTTCTTTGCTGCTCCATGTCAATGAAATCAGGCTCTCTTTCCTGCTCCAAATCCCCCCGGGTCTGTGGGCGGGGGGCTTATCAGAATCTGGAAGCCCCCTGGAATCTGGAACCCCCGCTTCCTCCGCCATCTTCCTCCGGTCTTCCTTCAGTTTACTCATTCTTCCTCCAGCTTCTTCTTCCCCCGCTTCTTCCTCTATCTTCCTCCGCTTCTTCCCTCCGCCATCGTCCTCCGGTCTTTCTCCACCACCACTGCCGCTCCCGCTGAACATTCAAAAAACAAACCTCCTCCGATGCGGTGGATGACATCACTCAGACCCCGCCCCCTGTGATTTAACCCCCCGGGGCATGATGGGTCAGTGATGTCACAAGGGGGGGCAGGGTCTCTGGCTGACATCATCCGGCGGCCACGCCCCATAGTTACAGTGGGGACGGAAAGTATTCACCCCCTTAAATTTTTCACTCTGTTATATTGCAGCCATTTGATAAAATCATTTAAGTTAATTTTTTTTCCTCAACGTACACACAGCACCCCATATTGACAGAAAAACACAGAATTGTTGACATTTTTGCAGATTTATTAAAAAAGAAAAACTGAAATATCACATGGTCCTTTGCTGTAACACTCATATATTTTAAATAAGTGGCACTTCCGCTCTCTTGCACTTCAGCGATTTGCACAAAGCAAACCACAGCAGACTGCAGATGACCTAATTTCCATATTATCTCACCTTCCTCTCTGAAACATGCACTCTTTACCTCTCCTCTTCTTCACAATTGCAACCTCTCTCCTCAAACTCTTTTCTTCGCCCTTCTGCTCCACCCCACAATCTGTACATATCACCCACACTTCTTCCCTCCCCCTATTACTGCACTCATCACCTCTTTCTAATTCTTTTTTTTTTTTAAATCTTTATTTAATTTTACAAAAATTACATTACAAAACTCCCTACAGTTGGGTGGGGCACAAGAAATCATGTAGCAACATATATCTGTTTCACATGATAGGCATAAAATATAATTGTGCCCCCCCAATTGTCCCTTCCCTACCCCCCTCCCTTCCCTCGCAGACTGTTTCCTTCCACTATGGTCGTATCGGTCTAAAGTGCTCATGTTCAAAAAAAAAAAATTACTGTGTCATAACTTCCACATATCGCTCGGTTTTTTTAAAAGCAACCCAGATGCTCCATTTCCCCCCTCTTCCTCTTGGTCCCTTTCTGAATGATCTTCTACATCTATTTTCTCTAAAATATAGATTTCATTCACTCTAGCAACCCAATCCCTAATCTTCGGGGACTCCGATTCCTGCCATTTCTTTGGGATTACATTCTTTGCTGAATTTAACAGCACCGGGATTAATGAAGATTTATACCTTCTTTTTCCTCCCTCCGAGCTATGGAACAAACAGTCCCAGGGGTTGTACTGGATAACCTTACCCATTATCTCTTCTATTAACCCAATCCCACCATAGATGCGCCATAGTTCCCGGTGTCCCACACCCTCTCCAACAGTTGGGGGACCTATCTGGTGAAAATTTACTAACAGGGGTCATGTACTACCTGGCTAGACACTTGTAATTGCTTTTCATTGTTTTCATATCAGCTGCCGTTCCATGCGTTGCTCCCAGGATATTCCTCACTGTTTCCCTACCACAGCGTGCTCCCAATTCCTCCTCCCATTTTTTAATAAATGGCGGTGGTTCCAGCCCCACTCTACTCATCAAAATTTTATATATTTCAGAAATATTCCTCTTTACTGTATCCCTACAAAATAATTTCTCTATCAATCTATAATCCACTTCCTCCCTTAAGGGGTCAGGAAAACGTCTAACAAAATGCGTGAGTTGGCTATAACGCCACCCATTTAGTGACATTAAATCCCCTTGTGATTCCAGTTCCTGTAGTGTTCGAATTTTCCCTCTATTTATAATATCCCTTAATTGTGCTTCCCTGTCCAATATCCAATTTCCTCCCACCCTCTCCATCCCTGGGGGGAAAAACACATTGTCTTTTAAAAAAATCAAGGGAGAATTATACTCCCACTTATTAATTTGGTGAATCTGGTCCCAGATTTTAAATGTAAGGTGCGTTATATAGTGCGTTTCATTACCAAAGCTCCTATAAAGCGGGGGATTCCATATCATATGATTTAAACGTGCATTACTTAACCCTATTTCTAGATTGACCCACCTTTTATTCTTACTACTTTTTTCCCATTCCAGTGCCCGTGAAATAACAATCGCTTTGTAATAATTTCTGAAATCGGGGATAGCTAACCCCCCCCCCCCGTGCTTTTTCTCTACTCAACACTGTGTACGCTATCCTAGGCTTCTTTTTATCCCATACGTATCTGCTTATTAAATCTGTCAAAATTCTAAAAAAATCTTGCGGTAGAGGAATGGGGAGCATCTGCATCTTGTATAACACCTTGGGTGCTAACACCATCTTCACAGTATTAACTCGCCCTATCCATGAGATGGGGCGATATAATATTCTTTTTATTTCTGATCTAATTTATTCAGAAGGGGGATAAAGTTCAACTTATACAATTTCCCCCTGGAGCCTGTTAGCTTAACCCCCAGGTACTTTATGTTGTCTCTCCAAGGGAAGTGGAACACCTCGGCGAGTCTACTAGCTTCCTGTTTATTAATATTAATCTTTAATGCTTCTGATTTCTCTATATTAATTTTAAAGTTTGAGAGCTCACTAAATTGCCTAAGTGTAACCAACAGATTGGGTATCGAAATTCTAGGTTTAGAGATATAGAAGAGTACATCGTCGGCAAATGCGGCCAACTTGTGTTCCTCCTCACCCAACGCACAACCGCTGATGTCCAGGTTCCTTCGGATCATAGCGAGAAGGGGTTTTAGGGTTAAGACAAATAGGAGCGGGGACAACGGGCATCCTTGTCTGGTTCCATTCTCCATCACAAACTGTGCTGAGGGTAGATTATTCACCCTTACAAAAGCAGTAGGATGATTATAGAGTATTTTTATCCATTTTAACATTGTTGGCCCTACTCCTATTGCTTCAAGCGTACTGAACATAAATCCCCAGTCTACTCTGTCGAATGCCTTCTCGGCGTCTATCGGCAGAAGTAGACCTGGGGACCCGCTTGCCTTAAAAGCCTCCATTATGAGGAGAGACCGCACCCCGTTATCTCTGCCCTCTCTCCCTGGGACAAATCCCACCTGGTCCGGATGGACCAGATAGGCCATTTTTTCCCTAAGCCGGAGTGCTAACACCTTGGCATATAATTTCGTGTCCGCATTTAAAAGCGCTATCAGCCTATAACTCAAGCACAGGGTGCGGTCTCTCCCCTCCTTAGGGATAAGTGTCACTGATGCCAATAAAGCGTCTCTACACATTTCTCCCTGCCTCCCCAGCCCATTCCATATCTGGCAGAGCCGAGGGACCAGGGACTCTTTAATTTTTTTATAAAAGCTGGCTGTAAAGCCATCCGGCCCAGGACTCTTTCCCGTGGGGGATGATTTCAGAGCCAAATATACCTCCTCTTCTGTTATCGGTCTCTCTAGCTCCATTGTATCTATTTCTGATAGAGTGGGGAGGCCCGCCCCTTTTAAGAACTCTCATCTTCTCCTCCTTATTTCCACCACATTTTTCCCTCTGCCCCACCGAATAGAGAGATGAAAAAAACTGTCCAAATTCCTCTCCTATTTCTCTAGAAGTTCACCTTTTTTATTTTTAATCTTCTCTATATAATTCTCACCATTTTTTTTTCTTATGGTTGATGCCAGGTGTTTCCCTACCTTGTTTCCCCTCTGATGAAATTTTTTTAGATATTTATTCCTGATTTTAAAGGATTCTTCTTCTACTAACTCCCTTAGCTTGTCTCTTTTTATTGTCAGTTCTTTAAATACCGCTCTTTCATCTCCCCCGTAGGCTTTATGTAGCTGTTCTAATAGGTGTATTTTAACTATGAGACTTTCTTTCTTTTTTCCCCTGTCTCTCTTCTCCCCCGTGCCGATCGATATTAACACCCCCCATATGTATGCCTTAAATGTCTCCCAAATGACCGCCCCCGAGATCTCTTCAGATTCATTATTAAGGAAAAACCCTTCTATCTCCCGCTGAATTCTCTCAACAATACTGTCTTTCTCGAGGAGTTTTTCGTTTAACCGCCATGTGAAGGGTATCCTTTGAAGTCCCTTAATCCTTACGGTCATCATAACGGGTGCGTGATCTGACAAAGTCAAAATCTCTATCTTCGATCCCACTACCGAGTCCAACAAACTATGGTCTACCATCAGGTAATCCAGCCTTGAATAGTTCCTGTGGACCGGAGAAAAGAAGGTGTAGTCCCTCTCCTTAGGGTGCTGCACCCTCCAGACATCAATCAAGCAGTTGTCATGGAGTTTTCTCCCAAAACTTAACAACAGATTTTTGCCTGCCCCCCCAATTCCAGATGACCTATCCAAGTCTGGGTCTAGACAGAAATTAAAATCTCCTGCCAAGATCACTTCCCCCTCTTTAAATTCAACCAACCTATTCAGGGTCCGGGAGAGGTATTTGATCGGGTCTCTATTTGGGCAATACCTATAAATATAGGTAAACAAAATCTGCCCCTCTATATCCACCCTCTTGTCTAACAATGTGAATTTGGTCCGTTTCGAGAACCCGATAACCACTCCCTTTGCCCTTTTGGTTGGTGTATCACAATAAATCCAGGCCGGAAAATTTCTTGAGTCCAGCTTAATGCCTTCCTCCTGTACCAAATGTGTCTCCTGCAAAAAAACAAGATCTGCGCCATACATATGTAATTCTTTTAGCACTTTACGCCTTTTCCCAGGAGAATTTAACCCTTTTACATTATACGGCAGACACCTAACTTCCATTTCTGCAAATCTTTGGGTTTGCTCCTATATCCCTCGTGAACACCTCCACCTTTCCCCCGGTTTGTCCAAAGATCCTTGCCTGAGAAAAAATAAAGTTCAAAAAATCTGCGAGGACCCCCCCTCCTCTCTCTCTCCACCCCTGCTCCCCTACACCGCCTACGACCCCCCGTGCAATAGGGTGGAGCTCTCCCAGTGGGGCGAGGTGATTCTCCCTCCTCCCTCCATTACTGTGGGAGGAAGAGGGCGGGGGACTCTTTTTACCATTCCACTGCCATTCCCCTTTTTACCGTTTACCATTCCCTCCTCCTCGCCCAGTCCCGCCCCCCACCTCCCCCCAACCCCCCCCAATTCTACCCCCCCCATCCCCACCCCATCCATTTAAAAAATTGCCTCGCCTGAGATTAGTGGAACCGTTATATTCAAATTCCTGCAAAAGTCCTGTAAATCCTCTAACTGATTTAATCTCCAGCTTCTCCCCTCTTTCACTACAGAGAGTGCTAGAGGGTAACCCCAACTATACTTCAAGTTAGCCCCCCTCAAAGCGTCCAATAGAGGCCTTAGTTGTCTTCTCCTTGCTAAAGTTCTGGCAGATCCGAAAAAATTTGAATGTCACCATTATTGTATTTTACTGATTGGACTCCTCTCAGGTTTCTCCAGATCTTTGCTTTGTCCTCATATTGGTGGAACCTTACGATAACATCTCTAGGTGTATCCTCTCTTATTTTTGGGGGTGTTCTTATCCTGTGGACCCGGTCCAATTTTAATTCCTCTTCTTTGTTTCTTCCCAAAAGTGGGTTAAATATTTCTTTCATTATGGCGAACAAATCTTCCCCTCTTTGCTCTGGGATGGATCTAATTCTTAAATTTTGCCTCCTGTTTTGATTTTCCTGCTCCTCAAATTTGAGGAGCAGCTCCCGCTGGCCTGTCTGTAGTTTTTTGACTTGGTTTTTTAAATTGTCAATCGCGAGCGTATGATGTTCTGTTACCTCCTCCACTATTTCCACCCGCTTCAGGAGGTGTCCCAGATCTGCCCTTATATTGAGAATCTCTGCCTTTAGTACGTTCTCTAATTTAGCAAACATCTCTTGCATCTCTGTTTTTGCTGGTAGTGCCTCCGTAATTACTTCAGTGCTTAAATCAAGGTCAGGTCCCAGAGAAATCTCACCTCTAGGGGTCCCCCCTGCCGCTCCTTTATTTTTCATGGAGTCTTTCTTTTTATCTTTTGTACTTTGTTGCCTATTGTCCATGATCGGGCTTTTAGGTTGGGTTTCTTTTAAACATTTTTGAATAGTACTTGTATTTAAGCTGTCTCTTGGTTTTTTGGCTTCCGCAACTTTGTGAGAGCATCCTTTTCATATTCTCCCCCCCGCTCAGCACTTCTCCTATTGCTCTTTACCTGTGCCGCCTTGAGCTACACTACTACTCCCCACATGCGACCAACAAGGTGTCCAAGAACAAATTCAGTGCAAGTAAGTTCAGTTTCAGCTGATCCTACCTTGGGTCGCCTTGCTCCCGGGGGCCACAGGCTTGCAGACCAGACTTTCACAGCTGCAGGGCTGGCGGGGGCGTTCTCTGCGTTCTCTGCTCCGGCTCAAGGCTCAGCGGGCTTCCGTATATTCTCCGTGTGGTCTCCGCTCTGTACTTGCGATTGTGCTTGCTGCAGCGGGCGCCCGACCCTATGGTCTATTTTCTACTGCGCCCGTGGATGAGGGAAAGAAGGGAAAGGGGATGCAGGCCCCTGCAGGGACGGGGAGTCGGAGAGCCGGAGGAGGATCGGGAGCCCGGGGTCCGGAGGATATATCCGCACAGGGTGTTCGTCCCCTCGAGGCAGGTCGGGAGCTTTACCATCAGCCTCCCACCTAAGCTCTCCTTGTCCCGGATCGCATCTACCTCCCTCCTCTTCGGGTAAGACACCCCTGCTGTAAGCTGAAAGCTGGATGCTGTGTATTTTGGCGGGTTTACTGGGACCAGCGCAAGCTCTCACCCCACGCTGTCCCTCCCGCCGTCATCCTCGCTCCCTTGTTCCTCCGCTCACCTCCACCACCCCGCCATCAGGCTCCTCCCCCACTCTGAGCACGTCACATCCTCGCCCCAAGGGCCCATCCACCTCTTTCTAATTCTAAGCCCACTTGCTAACAAACCCCCCAGCATACTGAAGCATGTCCCCTCATACAAATCATATTCTCATATTACCTCCCTTACTCTTTTGCTTCTCCTAACCGCTGGATATATTTCCACAAACCCTGGGCCTCCCTTATTTAACTGTACCCCACACACCCATCACCCTACACCCTCTGGCAGTAGTCGCAATCTACGCAATTTAGTCTCCATTCCTCTTCTTCCCAACGCCAGCCTCCCTCTCTACTGCGCCCTCTGGAACGCCCGCTCTGTCTGCAACAAACTCACCGCTGTTCATGACCTCTTTGTCACTAATTCCTTTAATTTACTTGCTGTCTCCGAAACTTGGCTCCACGAATCTGACACCCCTTCTCCTGCTTCCCTATCCCAGGGTGGCCTTCACTGGACTCACTCCCCTAGGCCTAATGGACGCAAGGGAGGTGGAGTGGGATTCCTCCTATCCCCCCAGAGCACCTTCCAGGTTATTCACTCTCCTCCCTCTTTTTCCCGCTTATCATTTGAAGCCCACTGTATACGTCTATTCTCTCCAACTTCCCTAAGAATTGCTGTGATCTACCGGCCCCCTGGACCATTATCGACTTTCCTTGATGAGTTTTCTACCTGGCTACCCTAATTTCTCTTTTCGGAAAGTCCCACAATCCTTCTCGGTGATTTCAACATCCCCGCTAATACAAACACCCCTGCTACTTCTAAACTTATTGGTCTAACCTCTTCATTTGACCTGAAGCAATGGGTACAGGCTCCTACTCACTCTGATGGCAACACCCTTGACCTTGTATTCTCCTACCTATGCACTCCATGCAGCTTCTCAAACAATTCATTTCCTCTCTCCGACCACCACCTTATTAGTTTCTCTCTCCCCCTGTCTTCCACCACCTTTCCCTCCAATTGCCTAACCATCACCCGTAGAAACTTTCAAAACTTCAACTCCTCTCTCCTCTATTCTGCTATTGACCACCTCTATGACAAAATCTCTCCCCTGTCCTGCCCCAACCAAGCCACGTCCATCTACAATAAATCCCTGTCCTCCACCCTGGACAAGCTCACTCCCCTCACTACACGCAGAATCAGGCCTCGCCCCCTATAACCCTGGCAAACCGATGACACTAAAATTCTCAAAAAACGTTGCGTTCTTGAGTGTCTGTGGCACAAGGCTAAGTCTCTCAAAGACTTCAACCAATACAAATCTTCCCTCCAAAAATACTATTCTTTCCTCCACACTGCCAAGCAGACCTATTTTACAACTCTTATTAACACCTTCTCATCCAGTCCCCATAAACTCTTCTCTACCTTCAACTCTCTACTTCGTCCTCCATAGCCTCCACCCACGGACTCACTTACTGCCCAGGAGATTGCTAGTCACTTCAAAAACAAGATTTATACAATACATGATGAAATCTCCACTCTACAGGTATCTCCCCCAGTTAAGACCCCATGTCAACAGGTACAACTGACACTCCCCTCATTCAAATCTGCTACTACAGACGAAGTTGCTAAACTCCTTTCTATCGCCCACCTAACCACCTGTCCCCTGGACCCCATTCCCTCTCAAATGCTACGGTCGCCCTCTGACTCCATCCTACACTCTCTTACCCACATCTTTAATCTCTCCCTCACCTCTGGCATCTTCCCCAGTGCTCTAAAACATGCACTGGTCACCCCCATACTTAAAAAAGCTGTCCTTGGACTCTACCAATCTTAACAACCTACGCCCTATCTCCTTGCTCCCCTTTTCCTCTAAACTCCTTGAATGCCTGGTTTACAACCAACTGAGTGACCACCTTATTAAGAATGACCTTCTTGATCCCCTCCAATCTGGATTTCACCCTCAACACTCCACAGAAACTGCTCTTTTAAAAATCACAAATGACCTGCTATCTGCAAAAACCAATGGACACTATTCTGTACTCCTACTTCTGGACCTTTCAGCTGCATTTGACACGGTTGACCACCCCCTCCTCCTCAAAAAACTTTACTCCCTCGGTCTCCGTGACTGTGCTTTTCAGTGGCTCTCATCCTACCTATCGCACCTTCAGTGTCACTTACAATTCTAGAAGCGTCACACAGTGGGAGCCTCCCTCCATGCCATCATGGATGCGGAGCGGCCCGAAAAGAAGATGAAGAGAAGAAGATGAAGAGAAGAAGATGAAGAGAAAAAGATGAAGAGAGAAGCGTCACACAGCGGAAGCCTTCTATCCAATCATGGATGCGGAGCGGCCCGAAAAGAAGATGAAGATACGAAGATGAAGAGAAGAAGATGCCACGGAGGGAGATGCCGGACGAGAACACCGGAGAAAGAAGCAGAGGATCGGAGGAAGAAGAAGATGGAGGAAAAAACCGAAGGAAGATAGAAGAAAGAAGATAGAAGATGGAAAAAAGAAGACTTTAAATAAAGGAATTGTCAAAAACTGTCTCTTGTCATTTTTTAACATTTTTGACAGTTTTTTTGTGAAATGATAGGGGTACTTTTGTACCCCCTTACCATTTCACACAGGGGGCCGGGATCTGGGGGTCCCCTTGTTAAAGGGGGCTTCCAGATTCCGATAAGCCCCCCGCCCGCAGACCCCCACAACCACCGGCCCAGGGTTGTGGGGATGAGGCCCTTGTCCCCATCAACATGGGGACAAGGTGCTTTGGTGGGCTACCCAAAAGCACCCTCCCAATGTTTAGGGCATGTGGCCTGGTGCGGTTCATGACACTCTCTCACCCCCCCTCTTTTCCTGCGGCCTGCCAGGTTGCGTGCTCAGATAAGAGTCTGGTATGGATTTTTGGGGGGACCCCACGCCAATTTTTTTTTAATTTTGGTTCCGGGTTCCCCTTAAAATCCATACCAGACCTAAAGGGTCTGGTATGAATTTTGAGGGGGACCCTTACGTTATTTTTTTTTTTAAATTTTGGTGCGGGGTTCCCCTTCATATCCATACCAGACCTGAAGGGCCTGGTATGAAATTTAGGGGGACCCCCACGCCAGTTTTTTTTTTTTTTAATTCTGGTTCACGGTTCCCCTGTGGGGAAATCCCATGCAGTTTTTATTAATGAACTTTTATGTCTATTGTTGGACCGGCAATTTATTAATAGCCACGAGTAGTTTTAAATGACTTTTTTTCCTTTGAAATGTCATTTTGCTGTCAGACTGTTCTAAAGACGGGAAACATACGCCCCTTTACAGGCATACTATAGACACCCCCCAGGTACAAAATTTAAAGGAATATTACACTTTTATTGTTTGACTTTAAGCATTATTAAAATCACTGCTCCTGAAAAAAACGGCCATTTTTAAAACTTTTTTTTGCATTGATACATGTCCCCTGGGGCAGGACCCAGGTCCCCAAACACTTTTTATGACAATACCATGCATATAAGCCTTTAAAATAAGCACTTTTGATTTCTCCCATAGATTTTTTAAGGGTGTTCCGCGGCTTTCGAATTTGCCGCGAACACCCCAAATTGTTCGCTGTTCGGCAAACTGGTCAACAGCCGATGTTCGAGTCGACCATGAGTTCAACTCAAACTCGAAGCTCATCCCTACTGGAGGATATTAGTTATGAGGAAAGGTTGCGAGCAGTGAACTTATTCTCTCTGGAGAAGTGACGCTTGAGAGGGGATATGATTTCAATATACAAATACCATATTGGTGACCCCACAATAGGGATAAAACTTTTTTGCAGAAGGGAGTTTAACAAGACTCGTGGCCACTCATTAAAATTAGAAGAAAAGTGGTTTAACCTTAAACTGCGTAGAAGGTTTTTTACTGTAAGAGTGGCAAGGATGTGAAATCTCCTTCCACAGGCGGTGGTCTCAGTGGGGGGCAACATACAGGGATATACAATGTAATACTGACATATAATCACACACATAGGTTGGACTTGATGGCCATTTTTCAACCTCACCTACTATGTGACATATTTCAGTACCATTTAGGCAATTATATCATGGTCTAAACATTATTTCCAAGTGCACTACTCCAAGTTTTAGCAGAGTAAGGTTTTGGGCGCTATTTGTTTTCAGGGAACTATAAATTTGATTTTGGGAGTATTTTTTTTTACCAGCACTATAGTGAATACCGTCTTAGCGCTAATTCGCGCTAATTAGTGCCACAATGCTATAGTAAATGACCCCCACTGACATCAATATTCTGAAAATACAGGGTAAGGTCCATAGTTTGACATATTGTATATATCAATATACTGATAAGAAGAAGGTGTAATTAGCTAGCTGAAGTCCATTCAGACCGTATTTTCCATTGTCTTTCAAATATCATTCTTGATCCCCGCATGTTAGCTAACTATGGTGTAATCGTATGATCTCAAGAGCTTCTGACAGGTTCGGCACTGTATCTGATTCCCATCTCCTTGTTATAAGCAGTCTGGCTGCCAATAGGATATAGGTGACCACAATGTGGCAGGAGGGTGGGAATTTATCTATACCAAGATTAAGGATTGCCAGACCTGGGTCTGGGGGTGTCAGGATACCAGTGATGGCAGAGATAAACCAGAAAATAGTCCGCCAGAAGCTGGTGAGATGCTTACACTTCCAGAATACAGTGGCTTGAAAAAGTATTCATACCCTTTGAAATTTTCCACATTTTGTCATTTTACAACTAAAAATGTAAATGTATTTTATTGGAATTTTATGTGATAGACCAACACAAAGAGGCACATAATTGTGAAGTGGAAGAAAAATGATAAATGGTTTTTAAAATTATTTACAAATAAATATCTGAAAAGTGTAGCGTGCATTTGTATTCAGCACCCCTGAGTCAATACTTTGTAAAACCATATTTTGCTGCAATTACAGATGCAAGTCTTTTTGGGGATGTCTCTACCAGCTTTGCACATCCAGAGAGTGAAATTTTTCCCCAATCTTGGATTTAGGTCTGGACTTTGACTGGGCCAACACATGAATATGCTTTGATCTAAACCATTCCATTGTAGCGATGGTTGTATGTTTAGTGTCATTGTCCTGCTGGAAAGTGAACCTCTGCCCCAGTCTCAAGTCTTTTGCAGACTCTAATGCCACATACACACAACAGGACTTTCCATCAGAATAGACTCTGACGGTCTTTCCGATGGAGTTACGATGGAGTTCCTGTCATGGTTATGCAATGTCAGTTTACCTCTCACCATGTGTTCATCTCTAGAGACCAGCCACCCTCCCCTGACTGCTTTTATAATCTCTCCTCTAAGCATGGCTCCACCCCAGCTCATATAAGAGAACTCTATATTAACCTGTGTGTTTGGCTTCCTATTTCCTGCTTGCCGTGTGCTCTATGTTTGTCTCTGTTACCGACCTTGGCGTGTTCTCAACTATTCCTGTCTGCTCGTGACCCTGACCTTTTGGCATGTCCCCGACTATCCCTGTTTGCCTGTAACCCTGAACCTTTGGCGTGTACTCTGTTGTCCTTGTCTGCTTGTGGCCCCGACCTTGGCTTATTCCATTACTATCCCTATCCTCCTGTTGCTTACTGTGGGTGTGAACTAGGGGACCCTGGGGGTCGCGACCTGGAGCCAGTTGCAGCCCAGTCCATCCTCGCGACTAGAGGCTCTGGTGAACACCTGCTGGCTCTTAGACTCCGCGCCCTAGGGAATCTTACACTCTAACCCCGGTGGAATCCATGTTGGTATTCCAGCGGCCCTGCCTTCCTTACCACCCTGACTCCCATCCGCAGCAGTCAGCCGTAGGGTTCACTACCTTGCGGTGCACTCCTGATCCCAATGGTGTGCATCTGTCACCTAGCCTCAGGTGACCTGACAGTTCCGCTGAAACGGACTTGCCTACACACGATCACAGCAAAGTCTGATCGTTTAGAATGTGATGACGTATGATGGGACTAGAAAAAGGAAGTTCAATAGCCAGTAGCCAATAGCTGCTCTTGCATCATTTTTGGTCTGTCGGAATAGCATACAGATGAGTAGTTTTCCCGATAGGAACTGATTCTGTCAGAAAGATTTGAAACATGTTCTATTTCTAGGTCCATCAGAATTTTAGAAAGAAAAAGTCAGATGAAGCCCACACACGATCGGAATGGCAGACGGAATGATTAAGTTGGACCTTTTCTGCCGGAAAGTCCGGTCGTGTGTATGCGGCATAACAGGTTTTCTTCTAAGATTGCCCTGCATTTGGCTCCATCCATCTTCCCATCAACTCAGAAGCTTCCCTGTTCCTGCTGAAGAAAAGCATCCTGTCATGAACAGGTGTGACCAGACTGTGTCGACTGCAAATAGGAAACCAAAAGGCATGTAAGGTGAATAATATAAAGTTTATTAAAGATAAGTAGCAAACAAGGAAAAAAAAACAAATAGTAATAGTGCTCAACTAACCAACAGAAACCCACAGACAACAGATAATATATACAGCCAAAGAAAAGTACCAAAATCAAACACGTTAGCCAGGCCAGGGTCATACACAGCAGATCAGCAGATGAACAAGGGCAGGACAGGAGGGGGAGAAGATGGATGGGATCAGGCTACAAGGGAACAGGAACACAGGAAGGACAGTATCAGGATGGGATCGGGTACAGGCTCAGGTACAGGTTCAGCTTACAGGTTGCAGGTTGCAGGCTAACAGGTCAGGGCGCAAGGACGATACCAAGGAAAGCATTTGAAAGCTTGCCGGGTATTTATGCACACCTTCAATTAGCCTCAGGTGACACCTGATCGTAGGAGGTTCTGTCTGCTCCACACTGCCAGGATCCATCCGCTGGTGGACGCCAGTACTGCGGCCCAAAGATGACATAACACCAGCAGGGGAAAGCTCTCCTGACAGTTCCAAACTGCCAGGAGACACCTGCTGTTGGACCTAAATACTGCATGCCAAATGATAGATATTACCAGTGAATGGAACATTTCCTGACACATCTCCACAACATGATACTGCCACCACCATGTTTTACGGTGGGATGGTGTGTTTAGGGCGATGTGCAATGTTTGTTTTCTGCCAAACAAGGCTTTTTCTTTTAGGTCAAAAAGTTAAATTTTGGTCTCATCTGACCAAAGCACCTCCTTCCACATGTTTGCTGTGTCCCCCACATGGCTTGTCACAAACTGCAAAGGAGACTTCTTATGGCTATCTTTCAACAATGGCTTTCTTCTTGCCACTCTTCCATAAAGGCCAGATTTGTGGAGTGCACGACTAGTAGTTGTCCTGTGGACAGATTCTCACCTGAGCTGTGGATCTCTGCAACTCCTCCAGAATTACCACAGGCCTCTTGGCTGCTTCTCTGATTAATGCTCTCCTTGCCTGGCCTGTCAGTTTAGGTGCACGGCCATGTCTTGGTAGGTTTGCAGTTTTGCCATACGATTTCCATTTTCAGATGATGGATTGAACAGTGCTCCTTTAGATGTTCAAAGCTTGGGATATTTTTTTATAACCTAACCCTGCTTTAAACTTTTCCACAACTTTATCCCTGACCTGTCTAGTGTGTTCCTTGGCCTTCATGATGCTGTTTGCTCAATAAGGTTCTCTAACAAACCTCTAAAGGCTTCACAGAAGAGCTGTATTTATACTGAAATTAAGTTACACACAGGTGGACTATATTTACTAATTAGGTGACTTCTAAACGCAACTGGTTCCACTAGATTTTAGTTAGGGGTATCAGGGTAAAGGGGGCTGAATACAAATGCACGGCACACTTTCAGATATTTATGTGTAAAAAAATTTGAATTGGTCTATCACATAGAATCCCAAAAAAATACATTTACGTTTTTGGTTGTAACATGACAAAATGTGGAAAAGGGTATGAATACTTATTCAAGGCACTGCATGTGTAAGAGATGGCCATTTTCTCCACAACCCCTCCAGCAGAGCAGGGAGATGTTTAAGAGGAATTTAGAGATACGATGAGGGGTGAGGTACCATAATCGTGCAACCTTTTGGGATAGTTCCCAATGGTTAACTCACTGTGAGGCTTTGTAGAGAGACTTAAGTGCAATAGACCATTGGGCGGGGGTACAGGGTTTGTCAATATCTAGTTCCCATTTTTGATTAGGATGCGACTTAGTGTAGGTAAGTTTGTCCTGGAATTAAATGTGGAGATGCCTTTGGATGGGAGTATGAGTTTTAACATTTCCAGGCTTTAGAGTGAACAAAGTGAAAAGTGAGAGTTTGAGTCTCTGAGAGGACCTGAGAAAGTGGGAAATTTGGAGGTATAAGTAATGTTCAGAGGGTGGGAGATTGAAGGCTTTAGCCAGCTCCTCAAACGGTTTGATTCTGTCCTTAGCATAGATATCTGTGATCAGGTTAATTCCTTTGCGTTGCCATCTTGTATGGGAGATGTTTGGAATTACATTCTCTAATGCCGCGTACACACGAGCGGACTTTACGGCGGACTTTGCCCGGCGGACTGGATTTCGTCTGACAATTCGATGTGTGTGGGCTCCAGCGGACTTTGTTTGCTCAAAAGTTGGACGGACTTAGATTTGAAACTTGTTTAAAATTTATCCGACGGACTCTTCTTTCTAGCGGACAAACCGATCGTCTGTGTGCTAGTCCAACGAACTCAAACTGACGCATGCTCTGAAGCAATTACAAGACGGAAGCGCTCGGTCTGGTAAAACTAGCCTTCGTCTTGAAGCTAGCACATTCCTCTTCTGTCGTCTTTTAATACAGCCTTTTTTTAGGATTGATAATGCGAGAGGAATGAAGTTGTTTTTCTGCTTTACATTCACACAGAGTTCTCACAAACTACTTTCTTCATGATTTATCCTCCTGCCATGACTAATATAATATTTTGTAACAGCCAGATCTCCATAACTTTAAAATTTTAAAATCGATTTTGGTCTCTTTTTTTTTTTTTTTTTTTATTTCAACACTTAGCTATTTTACAATGTGTGTTAAATGCTAACCACATTTTTTGTGTGTATTTTCAAGTTACCACAATTAACATTCATATTTTGTGTTGTTTTAATGAACCTTAATGAGGTTGTTATCCCTTGTTCATTAGACATAGGGGGGTGTATTTAACAAAGGCAAAATCATTTTTCACTCCAAGTGCTAATTATACATATAATTCCACAGAAAGAGCATTTTGAAGTGCGTTCGCTGTGGATCCGAGGGGCAGATGCAAGGAAGCCCAAACAAAAACAATTAATTTTTATTTGACCTGATTTTCGGAATAAATCAGCAGAGCTTCCCCGAATTTAAGCTCTTCCCCTCAGTTTTTCAGCGACTGCACTTCCAACAAGTGCACTTGCTGTGCAATTTCTCAAGTGAACGTTTCACTTGATATTCTAAATGATTTAAGCCTTTTGTCAAAAACACACATAGGGGTTGATTTCCTAAAGGGAAAAAGCCTGTGCACTTTGTAAATTGCAGTTGCCCTCTGCAAGAGCAGTTGCTCCCAAGCTTTATTAAATGTGAAGCAGCTCTGCTGACTTCCATCATCCAATCATGTGCAAGCAAAAATGTTTTTTTTTTCTTTTACTTGCACAGGATTGGGTACTCTTTGCAAAGTCAAGCTTTTAAATAATTTCTGATGCTCTGGAGCAATTGCACTTGCAGAGGGCAACTGCCCTCTGCAAAGTGCACAGACTATTTGCTTTTCTCAAATCAACCCCATAGTCTTTTGGACCTGTACCTGCCTACTCCCAAACAAAATGGCGTTTTTTAATCAAAAGACATAGGCAAGAATGTAAGGTAAACAAAAATGTATTTATTTTATTCTCAAAAAAATTAGGAAGGCAACACTGGAGACACTTTTAGAATCTGTGAAGCCTTTCGTCCCCCAGGACACACATCAAGTTTGAGGACAAGAAAATTGGTATCTTGCGACTATAGGGAGCACAGGGAGCACAGTCAGACCAGACAGAAACCAGGCAATCACTTTCGACTCTTCCGTGGAGCCTTCCCTCCACGCTTCTCTGCAGCCTTCCCTCCACGCTTTTCTGCAGCCTTCCTCGGAGGCTGGGCCTCTGGTGGTGTACTTGGGGCAGGAGGAGGAGGAGAAGTGGCTTCATCTGCCAGATACGTGGTAGCAGTAAGCTCCCCTCTCAAGCCCTTCTGGTAAGCCTGAAAAATTAGACCCTCACAGAGGAGGCGTTGGCCCTTTTCCAACTCCAGCAATCTGCTGGCTATATAGGTGCCATACGCCTCCTCAGCATTGGGTGGTTTGCTGAGGATGAGGCTTGCTTCCCGTATGAGGGCTAGGGATTCCTGCTCTGTTGGTGTCATTCTCCTGGGCCTTTTGTGGAGAATGCGGAGGGGAGGCACCTGACACTCTGTGCGGCTTCTACTTGGCCCAGCCACAGCCTCCTCCTCTCTCCCACTGGGCAAGGCCTCCTCCTCTCTCCCACTGGGCAAGGCCTCCTCCTGGCTGAGGTCATCCTGTGTAAAAAAAAGGGACATAGTTGTAATTTTCTGTTATGCAATCACACACAATTTTCAGCTTAACTTTCAAATATAATTACACAAAATAGTAAAGGCTATCTATTTGACAACACCATTATTTCAGATGATCAACAAGATCTGAAGTGAAGTATATATTTGGCCACTACTGTCTAGTGATATGTCTACATATTACTCTTTGTGCAGAAGTGATTTTTTATGAAGCACTTTCAAAATTAACACCTTAACATCATTAATAACATTTACACAATCCCAAATGAAAAAAAAAATGGATACCTGGCTGAAGCTGGGCGCATCAACTTCATCAATGCTGAAAAGGCCCAGTTCATCCTGGGACTCCTCAGCTGGGGTGGAGGTGGATGGAAGGCTGGAGGGAAGAGTGGAGGGAAGGCTGGAGGGAAGGGTGGGGGGAAGGGTGGGGGGAAGGGTGGAAAGTGATTGCCTGGCTTCGGTCTGCTCATCCAGGAATCGCAGTTTGTGGTAATACCACAACTTGGGTACATAAACTTGGTCAGCTGCTGCCCCGGATCTGAGCGACTCCTGGATTTTTTTGTGTTCCCGCTTATACATGTTTCGCAAGATACCAATCTTCTTGTCCACAAACTTGAGGTCTGCCTGGGGGAGTCGAGTCTTCACAAACTCTAAAAGTGTGCCCAGTGTTGCCTTCCTAACATCCCGATTATAATATAGGGGGTGTTTGACCTCCCACAGGTTTTTCTTGTCCTCATAGAGCTCAATAAATTGGCACAAAAATTCTTCCTCTTTAAAGGGATTCATTTTTTCTGCAAGACAAGACACAAGATCCAAACTTAAATGTCAGTCCCAAATCTTAGGATTAGTTTGTGTTGTAATCTAGGGGACACACACACACACACACACACACACACACACAAACACACACACACACACACACACACACACTTTAATCTTACCTTCGTTTGTGACGCTCGCTACTTCCGCACGGACATACGTAGGCCATCGTAATAGCTTTATATACACTGCGCATGTGTCATGCTCCGCCTGTGTCGCCCGCCCCTGACGTTCGTAAGTACGATTTGGCCCCGCCCCTTCACTCTTCGTTGCGCAGTGGGAGTAGATAGCAAAAGATGGCGGAGCGATTAAGTGGAAGTAGCGCGGAGGAAAGCCCGGAGCCCCAAACATCCACATCCCGGAGGAGATATAAGGCCACCAACATGGCTTTTGAAGAGATGGTGGAGATGGTGTCCATATTGAGAAGGGAGGACTACGATGGCAAAAAAGGACCGTACACACGACCCAATATGAGGAAGGACAAAATAATGTCCTCAGTTGTCACCGCTCTTGAAGAGAAATTTGGTACAAAACGTTCGAAAGAACAATTGCGGAAACGGTGGTCTAACATCAAAAGTCGGGAGCCAGAACAATATTGGCGAATAAAGAAGCTGCTTAAAAAAAGTAAGTACTTGTGTTTTACTATTGAGATACAGAACTTGCATGCTGATCCTTATTTTTGGCGGTTTTTCTGCATCGTTCGTAAAGACCGTTCTTTTGAATAGATATGATACTTTATAAAGTGACGTTATTTTTTCGCCAAATACGATGGGACAGGGTTGGACATACATTTATGGCTTGATAATTTGTCGAATTCCCACAATGAGTTGATGTGGTGTAGATGTGTTTGAAAATATAATGCTTCATCAAAAATGATTCAGTGTAATGTAGGGACAGGACACAGCAGCTGTTTCCACATCTGGACTCACGAGCACTATAGTTAGTGGGATTGCTTTAGCAGTCCCACTATTGTTATTCAATTTTATTTATTTTTAATTTTAATTTTAATTTTATTCCGTACGTTTTTTGGCTCTGCGTAACTTCTGCATACTTTCAGCTATTAAAACCATTCAACTATTAAAATGTTCGTCTCTTTTATCTGATGTGTGCTCTTTTTCAACTTTTTTTCTACCATTTATACTTTTTAAAATATTAAGGTTTTTATCACTTTTTTTAACATTGAAGTCAATGGGAGCATGCTTGAAATCCTTAAATTCTTCTTCCGCTCCCAAAAGTTTCAGCTCCTTCATACTTTCACCTAGAGACACCAAACAAAAATTTAAAATGTTCACAAAATATTCAGCTATCTGGCTATATCCTTTCAGTTTGATATCTTTTACAGTTTTTGAGAAAAAGCTTTTTGTTTAGAGGTCATTTCCTGAAATTTTAGCCATTAATCAGAGTGTACTGTGTTTGTTTTGTTGCCATGGTTACCAAAGCTTCTGTTATACACAGGGGGGGAGGTGGCTGGAGCATCTCAGCTCTGAATACAGAGCCCGGGGGGAGGGGACAGACACACCATGTACTGATTTATAATAGAGGAATATGATGGGGCAGTTTTGATGGCGGTCATTTTAGCAATTTAGCTATTCAGCATTCCCACGCATTTTGCCAAGGAAATGCATTTTCTAGTGTACTATGTGACCATAAATAAATTTTAGAGGGGTAATACACATAGGAGATCATTGAGGTGTCAGCATCTGTGAAACTTGCCCGAAAATAAGCATTATTTATAATTGTTGTTCAGAGGTAATGTTCATCCTGTCTTCAACATTTATTATGATGAAAAATTGGCCAAAAATCATAAGCAACGTTTTACTTTATTTATTAAAACCGAAAAGATCAGTGTGTTTTAACTATACCTTTTGTTCAAATCTCATAGGGGAGAAAAGACTCAGACAACAGTCCAAGGATCTCAGGACCCCCCCAAGTCACCAGCCTGAGGCAGAAGATACCCCAAGCCCCAGCCCAAGACCACGCCCACCCGACGACCTTGAGGAAGGAGAGGTGGAGGAAGTGTGCGAGGTTTCAAGCCCACCAAGTGAGTGACTGACACCCCAGCTTGAGTTACTGTATTTTGGCGTGCATATTATAAACCTTGTTTTTATTCACTCGTTTTAGGTGAGTTTCTGGTTGTGGAAGGCCAAGCGGCAGAGCACTTCACCACAGACAGTGCGCAAAGACTAATTGGCCAGATAATGCTGTGCAATGGCCAGATCGATAAAATGCGTGACCA
This sequence comes from Lithobates septentrionalis, assembly GCA_037952835.1. Taxonomy (NCBI): domain Eukaryota; kingdom Metazoa; phylum Chordata; class Amphibia; order Anura; family Ranidae; genus Lithobates; species Lithobates septentrionalis. The sequence continues at coordinate 5,975,835 of JBBDGP010000806.1, read as the reverse complement.
AATTCACAGCATGCAACTTCGCCTGGACTCCATGCAACAGGAAATGAAGAACATGATTGATGTTTTGGGCCGAATATAATCACGTTTGGCCTAAAAACATCAATCATGTTCTTCATTTCCTTGGGAAGTTGTTTTGTTTAAAATATTGTTTTTACAATTTTTGGGGTATACCCAAATTTACATTGTGTGATGCACACGGTGTGTCATCATGTGCTATCTTCCATCATGGGTTAGCAATGTACTTGTTTTGTGTTTGCAACCCCTTCATCCTGAAAAATCTTTGGTGGTGAGAGGAACCAAAAATGGGATTGCACACACAAAACACGTACATTGCTCTCCCATGATAGGAGATAGCACATGTTGACTTGACCCTTTTGTAAAGCTCAATTTTGAGCTTCTTATAAATGACCAATTTCTGCAAGGGTGACATTACATGCACCATTCTCTAAATATTGAACTTTGTAAGTTAATTTATTGTAAGTTTTGTTTATAAAAACACTGTTGTGTATGTAAATCTTTTTAGATAAAGGTCTATATATTTGTGAAAAAATGCCTTCAATAATTTAGTAAAAGATAATTTTTTTACACAACGTAAAATATTTTCAAAAAAAATCAAAAGAAAAAAAAAAAAAAATTATGATAAAAAATGCACCTTTCAATGTGCACCAAGTAAAATTTTATACCCTATACAATGTGTGTGGCTGATTCTTGAAGTCAAAATTTGGGGTTTGTTTTTGTGGGCCTGATTAACTAAAGCTAAATGCACTTGACACTACTACAAGTGCACTAGGAGACAGACATAACTTAAATGTAAACAACAATAAAAACAAGATATTTAGATAAACCAATTTTCTTTTTTATTTTTGGAAGAAACTTACAGCTGTTGCTGAATAGCAATAGCCCCCCGACCATTAAAATAATTAACATAACGGTCACGCACTTGACGTGCGGTTCGGGGGACCAAGCCAATACAACCTGTCAAAGGCCTGTCAAAGTGCTAGCCTCTTCCAGTCTGGCCTCAGGCCCAACAGAGGATAGATATGTAGCTGAATGTCTCCTTAAAAAGTTATGCAAGATGCAGCAAGCAAGGATGACGTTGTTTATTTTATAGTCCGCCAAATTAATTGAAGTAAGGAATAAACTGAACCGGCTGGCCAGAATCCCAAAGGCATTCTCCACAACTCTTCTTGCTCTGGCCAGCCGATAATTAAATACCCTCCTCTCAGGGGTGAGTGTCCTTTGGGGGAACGGCCTCATCAAGTTCTCACAGAGAGCAAATGCTTCATCAGCAATAAAAACTGAGGGGAGTCCATCCACATTATCGTCATCAGGTGGCAATTCCAGGCCACCGGTCTGGAGACGATGGCACAGCTCGGTCTGTGCAAAGACTCCTCCATCAGACATCCGGCCGTTCTTACCCACATCCACAAACATAAACTCCAAATGTGCCGAGACCACCGCCATCAAAACTACACTATGGAACCCCTTGTAGTTATAGAAATAAGACCCCGAATGCGGTGGTGGCACAATCCGGACATGCTTCCCGTCAATCGCCCCTACACAGTTGGGAAAGTCCCAACGGTCAGCGAACTGGGAGGCCACAGTCTGCCATTCCTGTGGACTTGAAGGAAACTGTGGAGTGCAAAAAAAAATAAGATAAGGACTTTAAAAAATAAATTGTATATCAGATTACACCAAAACATTAGTAAACAACAGCAATCAAATATTATTAAGATGTGTGTTTGTAATTGAAATGTTGAAAAACATAAGGCACACTTATAAGATTACTCACCCCCTCTGATGGCCCATTGATACATTTGAATGTGGGGGGAGGGGTTCTAATTAGGTTAACAAACACACCTGACTGGCTGAAACATTTGTGGGGTGGGGGAGGGGTTCTAATTAGGTTAACAAACACACCTGACTGGCTGAAACATTTGTGGGGTGGGGGAGGGGTTCTAATTAGGTTAACAAACACACCTGACTGGTTGAAACATTTGTGGGGTGGGGGAGGGACAAACAAGACAATGGAGCAGACAATATACATTGTTCAATGGACTATAGGCTAGAGATATAAATGGACCCAGCATTGCATGGTGGGGAGGTTAATGAAAGAAATTATGCATGTAGGGCAATAAATGATTAAAATAGGCATGCACGAAGATAAAGGGGACATTCACAGCAGATTGAAAGCATGGCAATTAGGTAAAGAGGACAGTTCTACAATACATCAAAAAACATTTAATACATATCATGTAATGTTAAAGGATAAAACTTACCTTCATATATTCCTTCTGCAGGACCTGAATAATAGCAGAACAGGTCTCTGGGATTATGATCCCCAGAGCCTGGGGGGAGATGCCTGTCGAGAACTTTAAGTCCTGAAGACTTCTCCCTGTCGCCAACTAACGTAACGTGGCAACTAGCCTCTGCTCCGCACTGATGGCTTGCCTCATGCAGGTATCCTGCCTGCTGATATAGGGGGTCAGCATAGCCAGCAGACGCTCAAAGACGGGGTCTGTCATCCTGAGAAAATTCCTGAAATCCTCAGGATTATTCTCACGGAGCTCACGGAGCAAAGGCATATGACAGAACTGGTCACGCTGGCGCAACCAATTCTTGGTCCATGAACTCCTCCTCACCCTGTTCATGGACTGGACTCGGGTCAAAGTATTAACCCCAACACCAAGTCCCCACACAGCACGAACTCGAGAATGAGAACGTCCACTCGACATGGCTTCAAAACGGTCGGCTGCTCAAACAAACAAACTTATAACAAACGCACTGAAGAACAGCAAGGCCTATGAAGAACGACCTGAAAATCAGGAACGAGCGGACCAGAACGGCCTGCAAGGCAGGTTACGAACTGGCCAACACGCACTGAAAAGCAGATACAAACCTCACAAGCACAAACTGAACCGCAGAAAACGAACGAAATAAGCTGAAGTGTGAAAAGCGCGAATCGTCTCTAACCAAACTTCTACTAACACGAGATAAACACGAGATTAGCAGAAGGAGCCCAAAGGGTGCCGGAGTGGGGCTTGAACTTCCTTTTTCTAGTCCCGTCGTACGCGCTATACGTCACCGCGTTCCAAACCAGAGGACTTTTGCAGTGAGCGTGTGTGGCCAAGTCCGTCCGTTTTTAAGTCCGGCGCAAGGAGCCAACAAAGTCCGACGAAAAGTCCGCCGGGCAAAGTCCGCCGTAAAGTCCGCTCGTGTGTACGCGGCATAAGATGTCAATGGGTAGAGGGATGTTAGTTTTTGTGGAGGGGGAGCACTGAATTTTCCTCAGCGCCCTCCAAGCTAGTAGTGAGACTTGAATTGTGGGTGTGAGTTGATGTAAGGGGTAAGGTTTCAGAATGTTCGTCATTAAGAGAGGGAAGCTCCGGGCAGGGACTAGTGGCTGCCTCTCTTTCTCACCATAGAATATCAGGGGAGGGAGAGCACCAGTATTTAAGTTGTGTACCATGGTCAGGTGCCTGAAGGATGTGAGGGTTCGCACACCCAACGAATGACAAGTTAGACAAGTTTTCCTCATTCACAACAATAGATACGGGAGCGTGGTCAGACCATGAGATAATGTGTATGGAGGAGGTAGACACAGATTGTGATAAAGTTCTATCCACTGACATCAATTGTATTCGTGAATAGGTATTGTGCCTGGGTGAGTGGAAGCCATGTTCATTTGCGTGCTGACACCTCCAGACATTGAATAGGTTGTCATCATGCAGGAGAGGCTGTAAGGATGGTGGAGACCGCTTGGCTTTGAAGGTAGGATCCAGTTAGTAATACATGCGCAAAAAACATTACAGAAAATATAAATATATATATATATATAGATATGCTTAAAACATATATCTCATGCAATGGTGCACAATCTTTTTTTCCTCCTTGTTGTTCAAACAATCAAATGTACCCTAAGTGTGTTTCAACAGGAAATCAGTATAAAAAATGTATATTAAACTTAATTCTTTATATTAAACGTGATTCTTTGTAATACTTCCACCACTTTAGTGACAATACCACCACCACATGGATTAGCCACTCACCAGATGCCAGTATAAATGTGCCTTTGGTTCATTTAGAAGGGATAACCACTCCACCTGCAACGTTTTCCTTGCTGACCCCGTGGTGCTATATGTAAACCATATCCATCCTCATAGAGAAATAGACAGCGATCATTGCGCAGTATGTAATCGCTTTTTCTTTAAAATTAGATTAAAAAGACTATACACTCACATTTTGTGGTGCTCGTAAGCCGGCACCAAGCTGTTCCAGCGGTTTGTAATGAGTGTAAAGATGCCGTCCTATGGTTCCTAAGCCGGCGTGCGGTGCAAGCCTAGTTTTCACCCGGCCTGCACTTCAAACCTCGCTCTCACCCGGCCGTAAACAACGTTATGACGTAGTAAAATTTCCCAGCAGCCTCTATGCGTTTTGCAACAATGTTTGCGTCATCAGGAAGCTTCCTGCGTCATCAGGAAGCCTCCTGATGACGCAAACATTGTTGCAAAACGCGTGCACCAATGTGCACCATTGCATGAGATATATGTTTTAAGCATATCTATATATATTTATATTTTTTGTAATGTTTTCTGCGCATGTATTATTCTCAAGAGAGTGGTGTATTTAAATTAGAGTAGCGCAGTCAACACAAATTTAAGTTTTAGTTTTTCACTTTTTTTTAAGGTTTACAGGTTTAAACACAATATAAGTATTTATTTTTTAATATTTTGTGCCGGTGACACACATATATCCATTTGAAGTATCCAGTTAGTGATCAGCCGTAAGGTTAAAGTTTCCGCACATGATTAAGCACCTTTTTTTAGGGTGAGGATCTTGTAAAACATTTTCTGAAGGAAACAAGTTTGGTTATTAGGCTTGTACAGGTTAGCTATTGTGTACAGTTTGTTGTTCAGCTCGCAGATGACAATCAGGTATCTGCACCTCTGGGTCAGTATGGAGCTCCTGGAGATTAAAAGCTACTGAGTTCGTAATGGCCCTTTTTTTTGAAGGTGCTGACACCAAAAAAATATGCAGAAAGAGCTTGTGGTGTAGGTTCGGGGTATGCTCAGCGTGGAAGTGGGCCTCCTAAATGCAAAAGATGTTACCTTTGAGCCTGAGGGCCTCTTTCCATGAGGATGACATTTTAGCTGGGTGATTCAATCCATTAACATGAAATGATTCAATATGGAGAACCATTTTCACTGGTTGGGTAAGTGATTAGAAAGTATCTCATACTCCAGTGGCAAGTCCAGGGAACTAGATGTCCAGGCGGCGATGACCTCCAGAAGGAAGAGCCTGTGTTCAGTAGGTGGGCAGCAAGCAACGTGTAGAACATGATGTAATAATGGAAGTAGAACTGGACCTTGAGCATTAAAGGTGGAGTTATTAAAAAAAAAAGTTTATTCAGTATTAAAAGAGAGATTCCAACAGGAATCCATTGGCAGTGAAACTGCACATTACAGTGAGGGGTCAGTTCATGGGTTAAAAGCTCCAAAGTGTCCTGGGAATTAGATTGCTTAAGAATGATGCAGATATTGAGGTGATCATGAGTTGTGCTTCTTGTTGCAGCGCTTGTAGGATGCCAGCTGCCAATCATTTTGGATGTTAAGTTGAGGAGGCAAGGATTGGGGTGGAGGTTCCTGCTCAGGGACTTTATCCCAGGAACGGAGTAGTTTCAATCCCTTGTCAAGGGAGGAGATCACTGAGGATGTGCCATCTTTTGTGATGGTTAGCTTAGTGGGGTAGCCTCAGCGATATACATTGCTATGGTTCTGCAGGGCTATGGTGATAGGTATTAGAGCTTTGCAATTTTGCATGGTGTATTGGAACAAGTCCGCAAAGATTTGTATGGATGCATATTTGGCTGGAGGGAATTATTTTTTGTGTGAAATGCTAGCAAAAAATCTTCCTTGACATGGTAGAAAGCGGGTTTAGGTAGGCGATTAATTCTATTTATCAGTAGCTCGGTATCCGGTGTGGAAGGGAGAAAGTCTTTCATAAGTTCACAGGCATATTGTCATAGTTTTTATGTGATCTGTCCTCTAAGTCTGCCACTTTGGCTTTTTTATTTCCAATGGTTTTTATTGAACAAAAAAAGTGCATACATGTAATGCAAGGTATACATATATTTACATCGACACAGAGTGATGTTTCAGTGTGACATATAATCATAGACATCCATTACATATCTGTCTTAGGTTGTTATTCCTCAGAGTCGATGCTTAGTAATAAAGACCTGTTATATGGAGACTGATGTGAACATATTAAAGATATACATTAGTTATGAGCAAGTTTCCGAGTCTTGTATCCAGCGGTCCCATATCCTATTAAACTTGTCAGGACAACCTCTATTAATGTATAGGAACCTTTTGTATGGGAGAGTTGCATTAATATCTGCCCTCCATTCTCCAATCACCGGGGGTGTTGGTCGCATCCATTTTCTGGCTATTATTTTCCTTCCAGAAAAAAGAGTTTCCTGAAGGAAAATTTTGGTGAATTTGTCAGGAGGGTTGGGAAATATTCCCAGCAAACATTGTTTCAGATCCATCGTTACAGGAGACCCCAGGTTATCATGCAGGAAAGTTACAATTTGTTTCCATAAGTCCTGGATCCGTGGACAGGACCAGATAAGGTGAAAAAATGTACCATTTGTGGATTTGCACATTGGGCACAAAGTAGGTTGGCCCCTTTTATATCTAGCCACCCTAAGCAGGGTTAAGTATGCTCGGTGTAGTACATATATTTGGGATAACCTGTCTGAGAGTTTGGGCGATACTTCTTTACAAGACTCCATCGCTTCCTCCCATTCCTCATACTCCATCTTCTTCCCACTGTGGTTTAAGTTTATATACTACCTTGACAGATATTGGTGTATTGAGCATAGTGTAAAAACAGGATATTAATTTTTTTGGGTCCGTTTCTTTTATGATTGCTATAATGGGATTAGGTGTAGGTCTTGGAGGAGATTGTAAAAACTGTGACTGAGTTGCATGTCTCAGTTGAAAGAATCTAAAGAACATTCTATTATGTAATGTAAATTCTTCTTTAAGGGCGTTAAAGTTTTTGAGGATTCCATTTGATAGTATGTGATGTAGATAGAATATACCCTGTCTGATCCATAACCCTGAATCTTGCATGTGTTGAAACTCTGGGAGCAATGGCGACCCTAGGGGGGGGGCCAGAGGGGGCCCTGACCCCCCCAACATTATGCTGGGCCCCACCATGTGCCCCCCAAAATTATTTTTTTTTTTTAATTTTTTTTTTTTTTTTACAAAAAGGCAATTTCTTTTTGTTTGTATTCATATCGGATGTGAAGCATCTTACTCGGGCCACCACTGGGGTAACACAGTCTCTATTGAGAGGGAGAATGTCCCCAGTCAGCTCCTGCGGATGATTCCTCCCCCCTCCCTCTGCTCGCTGACACTGCATAATGCAAGCGCTCACACAACCGTGGCTGCCCGATCTGCTCCTTCCCCTGCATCCTCATTGGCAGGGAGAAGAGTGAGTTGCAGGAAGGACTCCACCAGGACTCTCAGTTACTAAAAAAACAGACTGATTTCTCCCGTCCTTAGGACAGGAGAACCAGCCTGTAAATTCCAAGAAATGCCAGACCAGCGCTGTCAATAGCAGGGTCAGGACAGCAAGAGGAGGCTGGGGAACCCCACAGTGACAGAACACCAGGGCCCAGTGGCAAGACAACCTTTGCAACCCTGATAGTTCTCCCACTGCTTTGGACCCTTATATTTTCTTGGTATGCTGGTGACATATATCTCTTGTTCTCTGTCACCCTGGGGGGGGGGCCAATACAGTAGGAAGGGAGCTCACTGCAGAACATGTGAAAGGGCCGTTGTGGGATCGTAGTAAATGGCCCCAGGATAGATAAAATATATATATATATATATGCATTTTATATTGCCCCCCTATTTTTGTCCCTGTCCCCCCATGTGCCCCCCCTAAATATGAAAGCTGGAGACGCCACTGTCTGGGAGGTCTCCTTTATACCAAAGGGGAGTATAATCGTTGTGTGAAAGGATATCTAGCTTGCCCATAGCAAGTTCCCATATGCGTCTGTAATGGTACAACAAAGACTTCTTGTCTCCTCTTCCCTCCGAAGTTCTTGTGCCCATAGTGATAGCGTAAATGGGATCTGCAGTTTGTTGTGCCCAATGTGGACGCAACAAAAGTAAAAATCTTTCCCTGTCTGTTTTGTCTATGTGGAATAGTTGGGACAGTTGGGAAGCAATGTAGTAATGATTAAGATCTGGGAGTGCTGTGCCCCCCATGTCTGTTGGGTTTTTTGTTTACAAAAGTTTTTATTAGGAAGATTAATAAAAAGTTTACAGAACATCGAGTACAGTATAAAATAGGGTTACAGAACTAAGCATTAGAGTAATGTATATATTTTTAAAGATGTTCGATAAGCAGAGATACTGAACAAACAGTAGGAGGAGAGAGTTCCAATGAAAATCAAATGTAGCAGACTATCACATATGAGTAGAGTATAGTCACCAAGTGAAGAGAAAAGGATTCTGGTATGTGTGTATTATCGAGTTGGTGAGAGATCTATATGTCTCATTAGTATAATGATTAATTGTCAGACCAATACATCCATTTAGCATTAAAAATGTGCATACTATCGTGTAGAGTATGATGAATTCTTTCAGATAGTTTAAGTAATTCCATCCTAGTCAGGACCTGCGACCAAGGTAGGTTGCTAGATTTCCAGTTAAGAGCAATCATCCATTGAATGGAGCTGAATAAGGAGTGAATCAATCTAATACATGGGGATGGTATGTCAGGGATATTCGCATATAATATGCAAATTAGAGGTTAAAGACTGATTTCTTTTTTTTGTAATTGAGTTTATTTTCAAAGAGGCAGCATTCCATATTTGATCTAGGTGCTTACAACTCCAGAAGATATGGAGATAAGTGCCAGATTCAGAACAACCTCTGAAACGTCCTGGAGGGGCTGATGGGTAAAAGGAGTGTATAATAGAAGGGGTCAGGTATAGTCTAGAAAATAGTTTAGTTGGTGTTTCCCTAAACGAGACTGCTAGGTTGCATTTATGGCGGTTATCAATCATCTTGTTCCACGTTTCTATGGGGAAAGTACAACCTAACTCAGATTCCCATTGTAGCATTGGTTTGGATTTTTCAGGCATCATATTGTTGTTGATATGTCTATAAAGCAGAGAGATCAGACCTTTATCTCTTGCGGTATTTATGCAAATATGTTCAAGTAAGGTCGTGGGGGGTTGGTAGTTTAGTGAATAGTGTTCTGTATAAAAGTGTTTGATTTGTAGATAATTTGTAAGTTCAGAAGAGGGGAGATTATATTTGGATTGGAGCTCAGAATAAGTAGAGAACCCCTTGTTTGATATCAACGATTTCAGGGTAATCAAGTTATTGTCACGCCAATGAGGGAATGGATTACTGTCGTTTAGATTCTGAGATAGTCTAGGGTCACCTAAAAAGGATGCTAGAGGGGGGGTATCTGAGGAAAGTTTAATGGATTTGTTAATTTTAGTCCATGTTTGTAGAGTGTGAGCTACTATGGTATTTAGTTTAATGATCTTATGGTAAAGGTTAGTAGTGCACCATGGAAGGCCTTGTAGGTGGTAAGGGGAGATTGAGGATGCTTCAAATTTAAGCCATGGAATGTGCAGGGAGGGGGCAAACCAATGAGCCAGCTGTGTAAGTTTGGAAGCTATAAAGTATTGCCATATATTGGGCATTCCAAGTCCGCCTAGCTTTTGAGGTCTAAACATGAGTGTATAGCTGCATCTTGGTTTTTTATTCGACCAAATAAATTTATTAATCTCCCTTTGTAGGGCTTCAATTTTGGTTTTAGGCACATTGATGAGTAGAGCCCAGAAGTAATATAGTATTTTGGGGAGGATTGTCATTTTGAAAGCGCAGATTCTACCCAAAAGGGAGATATGATACGTGGACCATGTTTTAAGTAGTGCGCTAATGTGCGAGAGAAGGGGAGAATAATTGGTTTTATATAGTGATTTGTAGTTGGGTGTGATGTGAACACCAAGATATCTAAATGACTTGGTGCACCATATAAATTTAAAGTTTTGTTGTAAGTTTATGATCGAATCAGGGGAAAGATTGATAGGCGGGGCCGAGCATTTATTCAAGTTAATGCCTAAACCTGATATGGAGCGAAAAGAATTAAGTTCGGAGATGAGATTGGGAATAGATATGAGTGGGTTTGTGATAAATAATAAGGCATCATCTGCGTAGAGGCTTAATTTAAATTCATTTGAGTTTTTGAGGTATCCGCAAATGTTAGTGTTGTTTCTTATGGCTTGTGCTAGGGGTTCAATGGCTAATGCGAATAGCAATGGGGAAAGGGGGCAGCCCTGTCTGGTGCCTCTACTTAGAGAGAAAAATTCTGAGTTATGGCCTGGGATTTTGATTCTGGTTTGGGGGAGGTGATAGAGGGCATTAAAACCATGGATAAATTTGTCAGAAATACCAAATTTGGGGAGTAAATGGTTCAAATATGACCAATTCACGCTGTCAAATGCCTTGTGGATATCTAGGCTAAGTAGGCAGACAGAGCGGGAAGAAAGGTTAGCATCTTGGACAATGTTAGTAACCAGTCTGATGTTATCAGTAATCTGTCGGCCCGGGATGAAACCTGTTTGATCTATGTGTATGAGGGATGTGATGACAGATGCTAATCTGTCTGCGAGAAGTCTGCCAAAGATCTTCAAGTCGTTATTGAGGACTGAAATGGGGCGGAAGTTTTGTGGTAGGGTATGATCTTTAAGAGGTTTGGGAATAAGAGATAAGTTCGCTAACAGCATGTCTTCAGGGAATTGTCCGCCCATAAGGATATGGTTAAAAAGTTTGGTTAGTCTGGGTACTAAGAGAGGTGCAAACTTTTTATAATATGATGAAGTAAAACCGTCTGGGCCAGGGGCAGTCGATGTTTTAAGAGATTTGATAATATTGGTAATTTCCTGGTCTGTGCAGGGATCACTGAGGGTGGAGGCTTGGTGTGCATTAAGTGTGGGTAGATTTATATTATTCAGCCAGTTGAGCGAAGTGTGGTGGGGTTGAGATTGGGGACCGGAATGAAGATCTTTATAAAATGTAGAGAAAATATCTAAAACTGCACGAGGGTGAGTGACCAGGTTACCAGTGCGGTCACGCAGCTTATATATATGAGGGGGTTTGTGTTCCTGATTGAGCTTTTTGGCAAACATGGTGGAAGTAGAATTGCCATGTAATAAAAATTTGGCTTTTGAAAATCTAAGGGACCTCTCAGTGTTTGATGAAAGGATAGAGTCTAAAGCTTTACGTTTAGATTGGATTTGAGTTGTAATCTCAGGAGAGGGAGATTGGCTTAGCTTCATGTATAAGAGGTCTAGATCCTTAGTGAGGGACTTGATTTCTGTAAGTTTAGATTTGTTTTTGGCAGCTGCGATACTAATCAAGTGTCCTCTAAGGACCGCTTTGTGCGCAGACCAGAGTACTGTGGGGGATATGTCCTCAGTTGAATTATTGGTAAAGTAATCCTCAATATGTGTATGGATGTTTTGAATTATGGATGGATCAGAGAGGAGCGAGTCGTTCAGGCGCCAGTTAAATGGTGTAGGGGTAAGGCCTATGTGAGAAGTATCAAATGCAACCATGTCATGGTCAGACCATGGGCAAGGGTGGATTCGAGCTCTCGAGGAGTTAGCTAAAAGGATGGGGGTACTAAAAATATAGTCAAGTCTGGCATAACAGTCATGTGGGTGAGAGTAATGGGTATACGCTTTTATGCCAGTGTTGTGAGCTCTCCAAGAGTCAATTAATTGGAATTTACTTAGTGAGCGATTGATTGATTTGGAGAAGGCCTTAGAGGATAGAGTGACCCTGCTTCTATCTAGAAAGGGATGTGCAGTTAAATTAAAATCTCCTCCCACTATCATATGGGGGGAGCTGAAACGGTCTAGGGTTTCAAAAAATTTATTGAAAAATGTTGTTTGGGCTTCGTTGGGGGCGTATAAAGACGCGATTGTTAGTGAACGTTTGTTCATTGTGCCTTTTAGGATAATATGACGGCTATCCACATCTCTATATATGTGTTGAATATCAAAAATAATAGAGTTACGGATAAAAATTGCTACGCCTCTAGATTTATTAGCGAATGTGGTAAAATAGTGTTGGTTGTATGTTTTATCGAAATAGAGGGGATGATTTGCTGTGGAGAAATGTGTTTCTTGTAGAAGAATGATGTCTGCACCCAGTCTCTTATAGTGTCTAAATGCCTTTTTGCGTTTGTGGGGGGAGTTAAACCCTTGAGTATTATGTGAAAAAACTCTAAGACCCATTTTTAAGAGAGAGATACAAGCTAAATGTATTATTTAAGCAAGTGGGGTATCTGACAGGGTATTGAACCACTAAGACATAGATAATGAGAAGTATATGTCTATGGTTGCAGTCAATTTTATACCTAGAAAAAGGCAGTATGTGATGTAGTTCAAGACAGTAATTTATGTTAAGTGAACATCTGTAATACAGTGTAATGTATTTTCTAATCCGTAAACCTACAAAAAAGTAAGAGTGGAATCTTCCTGAGAACATTCTAAATAGAACAAGTGCCATAAGGGCAAAACCTAGAAATATATAATATGTCATAAAGGAGCCAAAAGACTGGAAGTCCTCTGACTAATACAAACTTAAGGAGGGACACTAAGGTCCAAAACTCTCAAACCAGGTCCCGCGTGGATCCCCTAAAATTGAGGGGGCCACACTGAGCCGGGAATGAGAGTAGGGGGTCAAACCAGCGGCGGCGGATGTGCCAGGCAAATATAATAGATGGAGTAAACAGTAAGCATGGTTATTGTAAAGATCTAAACAGAATCATAAACAAAAAAAATTTTGAACATTAAACTCAAATTGAAAGTTGGTGGCTATAAAGCTCAATAGTGAAACGTATATCTAATGAGTTCTCTTTGAAAAAAGAGAAGTCAGAGGACCATCTATAAAAGTTAAAAAAAAAAAAAAAAGGGGGGGGCCCACAGCAGCCCCTCTCATTATATGAATCCTCAAACCACAGTTTGGGCAAGTAGACCTTATCTAATGTTGGGGATGTTCAAAAAACTTTTACCAGTGGAGAGAATTGGAATTAGATTAGACTAGTTGAGAGAAGGGATGGTGGAGCCCCCAAAAATAAAAGATCATATTAGCTGCTTAAAATTAAAGTAGGAGAGTCCTGTGTTTACTGGGCAGTAGACTAAAAAAAGGTGGGTGAAGAGAGGGTGTACAAAGTCTATAAGACCAAGTTGTCCTGTTCAAGGTGCTGCCCTCTTGACAAAACAGAAAAATTAAATAAAAAAAAAAAAAAAGGGGGAAAATAACAGTTACTTTAAGCCGGGTCTTGAGAAGGTTGGCGCCATCTTCTTTGTTCTCTTGAGTTACGACGTGAAGAAGGGGTGGACCAGATAGGAGAAGCCCGGGGTGTTACAGGGAGGCGCTTTGGGGGTTCAGGTTCCAGCAGGCCAAGTTTGACGAGTAGTTCTTTTCCTTCTATAATGTTGTAGACTGTGTGAGTGGAGCCATTATGCATTACCGATAGCTTGAAAGGGAAACCCCATCGATACTTAATTCTGGCTGTTTGCAGGATAGTAGTGACTTCTTTCATCCTGCGTCTGCGATCCAGGGTGGCTGGAGAGATATCAGGGTAAATTTGCAATCTGGAGCCATCTAGCTCAATATTTGGTGTGTTTCTGGAAGCCCTCATGATATCCTCTTTGGTGAGGAAGTCTTTCATACACATTATGATGTCGCGGGGAGGTCTGTCTGGGGGTGGTTTGGGGCGAAGGGCTCTGTGGATCCTGTTGCAAGCAAATGCTGACATGGGTCTGTCAGGTAGAAGAGTGTGAAAGACTTTTGATACTGCAGGAAAGAGCTCAGTGACGGACTCTGGAATACCACGGACTCTGATATTATTCCTGCGATTACGATTGTCCAAATCCTCCACGTGTGCTTGCATGTAGGAAAAGCTATCAGCCAGAGTTTCATAATCTCTTCTAAGGTCACTGTGAGCCAGAGAGAGTTCATCATGCTAAGTCTCTAGTATATCTGTGCGACTTCCAATATTAGCAATTTCCTGAGTCAAAGCATTAGTGGATTTGTGGAGCTCATGCTGTATTTTATTAGCTAGTTTATCATAAATAGCTGACAGGCTAGCGTCCAGATCTGCCTTGGACAAGGGAGGATTGTACTCACATTCTTTATAGGAGAGTTGCTGTAGTGGTGTGGAGCTGTTAGAGGCCGCACGTGTGCCGGCGCCATTTTGGGACATCTTCCTCTGCTTTAGCTCCAGGCTGAGCAGATAGTTAGTGATAGAATGTCCGGAGCGGCGTTTTCCCTTCTTTTTTTTTGCAGATTGCATGCACCGCTATGTTCTCCGGGGATGATGGAGTAATTCGGGCCGTTTTGAAGGATAATAGCCCCGGGAATCGTGCCTGGCAGTTCCGGACCGACGGAGCTCTCAGCACTCGCGTCTATCCAGCATCGCGCCGCGCATGCGCCCACCGTCTGTTGGGTTTTTAAGGGCCTGCCATAATAACTTGTGCCTATTATTCCCCCAAACAAAGGGTTTAAGAAGGGCTTCGAGTGACTTAAAATATTTTAAGGGTATGTATATCGGAGAGTGCCAGAGAATGTATAATATTTTGGGGAGTAATACCATTTTGATAAAATTAATACGACCCCATATTCCCAGAGGTAACCGAGACCATGTCTTTAATTTACCTCTGATTAGGGAAAATACTGGTTTAATGTTTAACGCTATGTAGTCTACCGGAGTTCTGGAAATATAAACCCCTAGGTATTTGATCATATCTACTCTTTGTAATGGCATATCAGCTTGAAATTTTGTGGGCGGAAAATTGTCAATTGGAAGGATCTGAGATTTCTCCCAATTAATCTTGAGTCCGGAAAATTTCCCAAATCTTTCTATAGTCTGAAGGGCATTATGAAGTGAGTGACCAGGGTCAGCTAGGTATAGTATTGTGTCGTCAGCGTACATGCTAATCTTTTCAATGAGTGATCCTAAATTTAGTCCTACAATCTCCGGGTCGGCCCGGACAGAAATGGCAAGTGGCTCTGCAGCTAACGCGTAAAGTGATGGGGAGAGTGGGCAGCCCTGTCTCGTGCCTCTGCCGAGGTCGAACTGTTGAGACGGCCACCCATTCGCCACCACTCTAGCTGTGGGCTTTTGGTACAATAATTGTACCCATTTAATAAAATTTGGACCAAAGCCATATCTCTCCAGACAGCCCCAAAGATATTTCCACTCTACCGAATCGAATGCTTTGGCCGTGTCCAGGGTCACAACAACCCGTGTGCCAATATTTTCATGTGTAGCTTGTAAATTAATAAATAGTTTTTCTACGGTTAAATGAGGTATTCCGACCGGGCATGAAGCCGGCTTGGTCTGAGTGTATAAGGGAGAGTATGACCTTATTTAGTCGAATGGAGAGTGTTTTGGCCAAAATTTTGATATCTACTTGTAGTAATGATATGGGGCGATACGACTGTATGCGTTCCTTGATCATCCGATCGAGGGCGAATACTGCTGTGCAAAATGTAAGCACATTGTTTCCCTGGAAGCCCAGGTTCTGAATCTGGGGAAGCAACTGTCAGCACTGAGAAGTCCCTCCATACTAAAGGTGAGCCAGGAACGTACACGGCAGGTGCCGGCAGGGGCCATCACAGAGGCGGGTGGAGACAAAGAGGTGCAGGCACTAGCAAAGAGTAGATGGGTGACAGTCAGGAGGGGTAGAGGGGGAAGTGCCAGGGAGGCCGATCCAGGACTGGAGCATCCCAATAAGTACGCTCCATTGAGTGACATTGGTGTAACCAGTCAGGGACCAGCACTGCTGGAGTTGAGGGACTCTCCTAGCTGCCAGGGGAAGAACTCCTCCAGTGAGAGTGGGGGGGCAGCAAAGGGAAAGGAAAGACAGATTCTGGTGGTAGGGGACTCAATTCTTAGAAGGACAGAGAGGGCAATCTGTAACCAAGACCTGAAGCGCCGAACAGTATGTTGTCTACTGGGCGCTCGGGTTCGGCACATCACGGATCTTGTGGACAGATTACTGGGAGGGGCTGGGGAAGACCCGGCTGTCATGGTGCACGTTGGCACCAATGACAAAGTCAGAGGCAGATGGAGTGTCCTAAAGAACGATTTTAGGGACTTAGGAGCTAAATTGAGGAAAAGGACCTCCAAGGTAGTGTTCTCAGGAATACTACCGGTACATCGAGCCACACCAGAGAGGCAGAGGGAGATTAGGGAAGTAAACAAGTGGCTGAAGAGCTGGTGTAGTAAGGAGGGGTTTGGGTTCCTGGAGGACTGGGCCGACTTCTCAGTCGGTAACCGGTACTATAGAAGGGACGGACTGCACCTAAATGAGGAGGGTGCAGATCTGCTGGGAATGAAGATGGCCAAAAAGTTAGAGGGGTTTTTAAACTAGGCGATGGGGGGGGAGGGTCCAGAGACAGTGATAGCCAGCGCGGAAGATATTCCAGAGGGTAGTATTGGGGGCATTAGTGGTAGGTTAACCAAAGCACAAAAACACAAGGTGAGTATAGTAGCAAGTCCAAGTTGCAATCTTGAAACACCCAATACGAGGACAATATGCGACCGGTCTAAACTATGTGGCATGTTCACCAATGCCAGGAGCCTGGCGGACAAGATGGGTGAACTAGAGATACTGTTGTACAAGGAGGATTTGGATTTTGTGGGAATTTCAGAGACCTGGTTCAACAGCTCTCATGATTGGCTGGCAAACATTCAAGGGTATACCCTATACCGCAAGGATAGAGAGGGTAAAAAAGGGGGAGGGGTATGCCTATATATCAAGAATAATGTACAAGTGAATGTGAGAGATGACATCACTGAGGGGGCTAGGGAGGAGGTGGAATCTTTATGGGTAGAGCTCCAAAGGGATGAAGCTAAGGGGAAAATAATACTGGGAGTATGCTATAGGCCCCCTAACCTGAGGGAGGAAGTGGAGACGGATCTCCTATCACAAATTGGATTAGCAGCAAGGATGGGAAGTGTTATCATAATGGGGGATTTTAATTATCCAGACATAGACTGGGCGGAGGGAACCGCGCATTCATTTAAGGCTCGCCAGTTCCTTAATGTCTTGCAGGACAATTTTATGGTTCAGATGGTAGACGCACCAACTAGAAATAAAACATTACTAGATCTACTGATTACCAACAATACAGACCTGGAAATACGGGGCAATTTAGGTAACAGCGATCACAGGTCAATTAGTTTCAGTATAAATCACACAAATAGGAGACATGAAGGGAACACAAAGACACTGAATTTCAAAAGAGCCAACTTCCCTAAACTACAAACCTTGCTAAAAGGCATAAATTGGGATAAAATATTAGGAACAAAGAATACAGAGGAGAGATGGGTTTGCTTTAAGAGCATATTAAATAAGGGCATTAGCCAATGTATCCCACTGGGTAATAAATTTAAAAGAGCGAACAAACATCCTGGATGGCTTAACTCCAATGTAAAAATGCATATAAAAGCAAAGGAGAAGGCCTTCAAAAAATACAAGGTTGAGGGATCATCCACAGCATTCAGAATTTATAAAGAATGCAATAAGAAATGTAAGGGTGCAATTAGGATGGCTAAGATAGAACATGAAAGACACATAGCGGAGGAGAGCAAAAAAAATCCCAAGAAATTCTTTAAGTATGTAAACAGTAAAAAAGGGAGGACAGACCATATTGGCCCCATAAAGAATGAGGAAGGACATCTGGTTACAAAGGATGGGGAGATGGCAGAGGTATTGAATTTATTCTTCTCCTCAGTCTTCACGAGTGAATCGGGGGGCTTCAGTAACCAAAACTGCAGTGTTTATCCTCATGACACAACACAGGAAGCACCTACATGGTTAACAGAGGACGAAATTAAAATTAGACTTGAGAAACTTAACATTAATAAATCACCGGGACCAGATGGCTTGCATCCGAGGGTACTTAGGGAACTCAGTCAGGTGATTGCCAGACCGTTGTTCCTAATTTTTACAGACAGTCTATTGACTGGAATGGTACCAGCTGATTGGAGAAAAGCCAATGTAGCACCAATATTTAAAAAGGGCCCAAAAAACATCCCTGGGAATTACAGACCAGTTAGCCTAACATCAATAGTATGTAAACTCTTGGAGGGGATGATAAGGGACTATATACAAGATTTTAGTAATAAGAATGATATCATTAGCAGTAATCAGCATGGATTCATGAAGAATCGTTCTTGCCAAACCAATCTATTAACCTTCTATGAGGAGGTGAGTTGCCATCTAGATAAAGGAAGGCCCGTAGACGTGGTGTATCTGGATTTTGCAAAAGCATTTGACACAGTTCCCCATAAACGTTTACTGTACAAAATAAGGTGCGTTGGCATGGACCATAGGGTGAGTACATGGATTGAAAACTGGCTACAAGGGCGTGTTCAGAGGGTGGTGATAAATGGGGAGTACTCAGAATGGTCAGGGGTGGGTAGTGAGGTCCCCCAGGGTTCTGTGCTGGGACCAATCCTATTTAATTTGTTCATAAATGACCTGGAGGATGGGATAAACAGTTCCATCTCTGTATTTGCAGACGATACTAAGCTAAGCAGGGCAATAACTTCTCCGCAGGATGTGGAAATCTTGCAAAAAGACCTGAACAAATTAATGGGGTGGGCGACTACATGGCAAATGAGGTTCAATGTAGAAAAATGTAAAATAATGCATTTGGGTGTCAAAAATATGAATGCAATCTATACACTGGGGGGAGAACCTCTAGGGGAATCTGGGATGGAAAAGGACTTGGGGGTCCTAGTGGATGATAGGCTCAGCAACGGCATGCAATGCCAAGCTGCTGCTAATAAAGCAAACAGAATATTGGCATGCATTAAAAGGGGGATCAACTGCAGAGATAAAATGATAATTCTCCCGCTCTACAAGACTCTGGTCCGCCCGCACCTGGAGTATGCTGTCCAGTTCTGGGCACCAGTCCTCAGGAGGGACGTACTGGAAATGGAGCGAGTACAAAGAAGGGCAACAAAGCTAATAAAGGGTCTGGAGGATCTTAGTTATGAGGAAAGGTTGCGAGCACTGAACTTATTCTCTCTGGAGAAGAGACGCTTGAGAGGGGATATGATTTCAATTTACAAATACTGTACTGGTGACCCCACAATAGGGATAAAACTTTTTCGCAGAAGAGAGTTTAATAAGACTCGTGGCCACTCATTACAATTAGAAGAAAAGAGCTTTAACCTTAAACTACGTAGAGGGTTCTTTACTGTAAGAGCGGCAAGGATGTGGAATTCCCTTCCACAGGCGGTGGTCTCAGCGGGGAGCATTGATAGCTTCAAGAAACTATTAGATAATCACCTGAATGACCGCAATATACAGGGATATGTAATGTAATACTGACACATAATCACACACATAGGTTGGACTTGATGGACTTGTGTCTTTTTTCAACCTCACCTACTATGTAACTATGTAACTATGACTCTGGAAAGCTTAGGTCTTTACCTGGTTTGGGTATTAGAACTATGGTGGCTTCTCTCATGGGTAGAGGTAAGGTAAATGACTTAAACATTTCATTGTATAGAGATAACAGCTTAGGGGTGATTTGTTCACTATATTGTGAGTAAAACTCAATGGGTAAACCATCTGAGCCTGGAGACTTGGATCTGGCAAAATTAGATATTGCTGTATCTATTTCCTCCACAGTGAGGGGGGCTTCAAGGAGGAGCACCTGCTCCTCTGTGAGCTGGGGGAATGTGACCCCGTCCAGAAAGGAATCCATATCAGTGGTCCCTTCCCATACCGTGGACGCATACAATTCTTTGAAGAATTCCCCAAACCTAGCCGACACTGCTGGGGGGTCTGAAATTTTTTGTCCATCTGAGCCCTGGAGTGAAATGACCACAGGAGGTTTATCTTCGCTATGGACTAAGTAGGCAAGGAGTTTGCCAGCCTTTTCACCCTGCTCAAAGTGTTTCTGTTTGGAGAAGAATAGTTTTTGTCTAGCTTTCTCGTACTGTAATTGATTTGCCACTCTGGTCTGTATTTTAAGGAGAGAAGCATTGGTCGGGGAGGGGTCAGCTGTATATGTTTGTTCTGTAGATGTAAGTTCCTTCACCGCCTTATCATACATTTCCATTGAATCCATTTTTAGCCTATTGATACGGGTTATTAGGGAGGCCCGGGCATGTAACTTGAAGGATTCCCATACCACCAAGGGAGAGGCAGAGTCAATGTTCTCTGTATAAAACCTTCCCCACTCGGTGGCAAGGTCATCATCTTCAGGGAACAATGATAACCAGAAAGGGTTTAAACGCCATGTCCGTGATGGTTTCTCAAAGGGGAAATTTAGTGTGATCCAGTATGGTACATGATCTGACAGTAATCTAGGACCAAACTTGGTCTCAAGGAGGCGTGGAGCGAGTCTTTGAGAAATTAATATGTAATCAATACGTGACATGGTATTGTATGTTGATGAGAAACATGAATAGGCACGTTTGTGTGGGAATTTATATCTCCATGTGTCTATTAAATGGAGTGGAGAGATAAGATTAGAAAATCTAGTGTCACCTGTACAGCGTATATTGGGTGTGGAGGGTCTAAGTCTGTCCAATTTTTTGTCTAGTGTGGTATTGAAGTCGCCCATCCACAAAGTCAGGGCCGTAGGATATCTGGCCATAAAAGAAATGCCTTCCAGAATTACCGAGGTAGAAAATGGAGGGGGGACATAGAAGGCCATGAGTAAAAAGGATTCCCCGTGTATTTTGGAGGATATAAATACATATTGGCCTTGTGGATCTGTTTGCAGTTCACATAGCTCAAAATGCACTGATTTTGAAATGAGTACAGAAACTCCTCTGGAGTGAGGGGTATGTGTCGAGTGAAATGTCCAACCCACCCATGGGCGTCAGAGTGTCATTTTGAGTCTGCCTTCCACGTGTGTTTCAACTAGGGTAACCACATCAGCTCTCTGTTTCTAGAGGAATGTGAGCGTCGCCGTGCGTTTAACCTTGTCACGCAATCCTCTCACATTTCAGGTAAGAAACTTCAGCGACACATTAGACATTGATATCTATAAATATATATTTTATACTTGTATGGATAGCCATAAGTCTGTGGATGGATCACAGTAAGCAATTCATGCACTGAGAATATATGCGATGCAACCCAGTAAACATATGTAGAATACCTTATTAACGATAAACTTACTAGTACTTTGTGTATACACATTATAATATGCACTTGTAAATGAAACGGTTTAGTTTCCCCTCCCCCCTCCCTGCCCTGCACCTCTCCCAACTAGTGCGAGCATAATCCCTAAACAAAACTTGTTGCACAGTCCCAGAGAGAATGGCATCTAATACAAAATAAAAAAAATAAAAGGAAAAAAGGGAGAATAGAAAAAAAAACACTGCAATTCAGTGCTGTAGAAGATTAACCATAGAGAAAAAACATCTGCCCTTTGAACTGCAGGATTTTCTATGATTGTCTGATCTATGGTAGACTTATTTTTGCAATGGTGACTGTCTCTTGTGCTGTCTTCTCCAGGAGTGCACGAGGGCCAGTCACGCTGCACTGTACACGTATCCAGTAGGGCTATAGCATTCCTAGTCTCCTGCTACCGTTGTAGCTTGCAAGATTGAAAACATGACCCAGTAAGGGCAATCCAGGAGAAGTTGCACAAAATCATATCTGAATGTTATCTCACGGTTCTAGGATGAATTGTGTCCCATGAGGATAATAAGTATCTGTGGTTAGATAGGCTTCCTCTGTGGTCTGTGAAGGCATATCCACAACAATAAAAACAGGTGGATAATAAACTGCTATAAAGCAAAGTTTTCGGGGTTAGGGGTGACCACAGATTATTGCCGCATGTAAATTTGGGCCTTATTATGTATATTCTCAATAATGCGTCTTATACTCACAGATACTTTAGTCCGCTTTGTCAGAGGTGTTCCTTCGCTCCAACCAGGCCATCAAGTCAGCAGGATCTTCAAAAAAAGATGCACGACCATCATGTTCCACTCTAAGTCTTGCTGGGAACAGCATTGCATATTTGAGGTGCATATTACGATGTTTGCATTTGGCTTCCCTGAAGTAATGTTTCATATTCCCATCGCACACATTCCTGGTATAAGCTCTTAAAGGTCGGGTGCTGCAGCAACAACCAGCTGGATACTGGTTCAAGTCACAATGTAGATATTTGCCAGCACACCAAGGATCAGCACACGGTGGTGTCCAAACGGTTTAATTTATTGCATGATCACAACACAAAAGGTGCAACGTTTTGGAGTCGCGCAGGACCCCTTCGTCATGCCTGATGAAGGGGTCCTGCGCGACTCCGAAACATTGCACCTTTTGTGTTGTGATCATGCAATAAATTAAACCGTTTGGACGCCACCGTGTGCTGATCCTTGGTGTGTTGGCAAATATCTACATTGTGGCTTCCATGAAGGTTTGTCTGTGTCGCTGAACCTCCGCCGAAAAGTCCGGAAATAATGCGATTTTAACATTACCGAAGGGAATATTACCCCTCTCCCTTGCCATACGCAGGGCCGTGTCTCTATCCTTATAATTCAATAGTTTTGCGATAAAAGTACGCGGCGGGGCTCCCTGTGGTGGTGGTCTTGCCGGCATGCGATGTGCCCTTTCTACTGCCAGCATGGGGGAGAAGGCCTCTCTGCCATATGTAGTTGTGAGCAATTGCTCCAGGAAGGTGGTTGGATCTTTACCTTCTGCTCCCTCTGGAAGACCAATTAGGCGGATGTTACATCTCTTGCTTCTGTTCTCAATGTCGTCTTGTTTGGAGAACAGTTGTTGGATTTGTTGTTTCATCTGTTCCATGCCTGTCTGGAGCGGAGGAATGGCGTTCTCTGCATTACTGATGCGGGTCTCTGTCTCCTTGACCCAATCCCGGAGTTTGTGTAGATCTTGCCTTATCAAGGATATGTCTACTTTAACTTCTTCTATTTGGGATGTAAGCGATGTGCGGCAGAAGGTAATCGCTTCCAGTAGCTTGTCTGTATCTCCCGCCGTACGCTCCTCTCCTTGCTGAGCGGAGCCGCCATTTTCCTCGTGGTCTTCCTTTTCCTGGCGGCGGTATTGATATAGTCTCGTAGCCACGGAATTCTGCGATTTCGGCGGAGACATATTGTCTGAGGTCTGGTGTATCTGTAGATGTAATTTTGGGGTCAGGATATCCACCGTGAGTTACAGGATGCCGAGGATTGCAGGATCAACGTGCGGAGACACTCGGAACACGTCCTACTCCATGTAACGTCAGGCCACGCCCCCCGCCACTTTGGCTTTAAGTCGGGCCACTTCATCTGATTGATTGTTGTGTGCGTCAATAAGGGACTTATGGGATTTGGCAAATTTCCCCATTTTTTGCTCTACATGATCCACCCTTCCTCCTATTTCAGTTTTAAAGTTCTGGATACAAGACATCATGACTGTGTGAAGGGAGCTGCGGAGGGAGACCAGCATGTCCTTTATAGTTGTATTGAGGATGGACTGGTTGTTAGTAGGGAAAGAGCTGATAGGGTCTATGAGCTTACCCGTGTCACTCAGTTGTGTCCTGGCAGCCTCAGCAGGAGAGGAATCTGCATCAATCCGAGGTCTGGACGAGGTCTGCATGAGGTAGGAGTGGAGATGTTAGGTGAGCTCTGCTGGGAGTTAGGCTGCGATCTGGACCTGTGTGAGGAGGCAGGGGATCCATTGGAGGCAGTCAGCAAGCAGCTGCAGGTGCCATTTTTGGCCTTCTCCTGGTGGGAAGAAATGTGACAGTGTCTTCGGCTGGGCAGTGTTATGCTGTTTTCAGGCCATAGCGGTGAGTAGTGCGGGTGTTTAGGAGTCAGCTGGTAGTGGTGGAGGGTCTCAATCTCACCTCAATTATGGAGAATTCTACTAAATTTTAAATACTATATTATTATTACTATTTAAATATTACTTTAGATGTATATACTGTATATTTATATTAATCACTTTGCACTATTTAAAAAAAGTTTTAAGATATTATTAAAATGATGTTTTAATTATAATTCTATATTTCTGTGTATTATATTTATTTATAGATTTTTTTTTTACTTAGGTGAGAGGTCCAGAGGGAGAGAGATAAAGGGGGGGAGAGAGAGTTGGAGTGAGAAAACAAATTGCTTCTTATAAACAAGTAAATATTCCTGATATATATATATATATATATATATATAGTAAAACCTTGGTTTGAGAGTAACTTGGTTTGAGAGCATTTTGCAAGACAAGCAAAATGTTTTAATAAATTTTGCCTTGATATGCAAGCGATGTCTTGATATAAGAGTAGCATCATGTCACAACTGAGTATAAAAAAGGAGAGGAGCCTCTAAGTGTAGCAATATGGTTACATTTAATGAAGGTACAACACTTAGCAACTTATTGCTACACTTAGAGGTGCCTTTCTTCTCTTTTATACCCTGTAAAAAAATGCTTTGATATACAAGTGCTTTGGATTACAAGCATGTTTCTGGAATGAATTATGCTCGCAAACCAAGGTTTTACTGTATTTTTTTCTATAATCAATCACTTTGTATTATTATATAACAAATGGTTTAATATATTATCCAAATACATTTGCTATTAATTGTATAATTATAATGATATATTTATTTAGTTTATTTATGTATAGAGGGAGAGAGGTTTTGCTAATCACCTTCTCAGTGGCACACAAAGCCATTTGACTTTCATCTGTAAGCAACTGTGGTAATTTTGAATAGCTCAGCATGAAAAGAGCTTTCCAGCAGCATTTCAGTTACTGATAAAGCAACTGAAGCAAACAAACTATGTGTGCCAAGGCACTGTTCAAAGACCAACAGGATAAAAATGCGGACAGGCCCAAGTCAGGTAATGAATACAAAAAAAAATAAAAAAATCAGTTAAGATAAGAATCCAAAAGGTTTGTATATATGCTGTTATTTTTAGTCCATACTGTGTATATATAATAAACAATTAAAATGCTAAGTAATAAAATTGCCTTGAGACATATTGTTTAGAAACACACAGTAAAGAAGAATATGCTTTCTTAAAGTTTCTGGTCTGTGGTTTACACCACATTTTTTCGCTTTCATTTAAAATTTTTGATTTTGTCTGTTGATGAAACACACAATATATATAATAATTTACATCAATATTTGTTTTATTATAGTTGAAACTATACAAACATGACCATTTCTTTTTGATCATTTGTAATTCTGTTTAATTACATTTTTATTCATGGTACCCTCATCCTGCCAACATCCAAATTATATAGAAAAAGGTAGGGAAAGTACATACATTCTCAAAAAAGACAGACTTTGTAGGCACAACATGAGGCAGTCAATAAAATATAACAATCTTTATTACAAATATCTTAAAACATCATAAAATTATTGCAACACCTGCTATATGCAGTAGGTCAACAGATACCCACTCCCAAGCATGGAGGCAAAGATCCAATCATGTGGTACTTATGATGTATGATAGTCCTTCAGAGGAGGATATATCAAGTATCAACATGAATATCATGGATCAAGGCCACAATTCCTCCATACTTATTGGTCAATGCGTTTCGAAAAAATCTACTTGCTTCCTCAGGCCTGATTGGGTGGGTGCTATTATAGAATTAAAAATTTTTCTGTGCATCTAATACATTTTATTTATAATCAAAAAAATTGACAGAAGAAAGAAAAAGAAAAGAAATAACAGAAAAGAAAAACTTTGCTTGCCTTATCAACCTTAAAAGTAAAAGTCTAGGCGAAAATGCAAATCATAGAGGCGGAGACAGGGACCACCTCAGAGAAGGATGGGGAGACACACTGAGCAGGATACCCAGGTACCCAGTTCTCCCAATGTCAGACCAATCGATTCTGAAAATATTGAGCTGAGTTGTCAAATAAAATGCTCTAGACGAGGGGGGCGGAGTGTATATAATATTTCTCAGTGAGATATGAAACATAAATTTATAAATAGCAATGTGGCAGCATCAGAGACTGTAACTTACCTAGAAGGAGATGATAGATAGGAAGGAATATGTATATCCTAGAGCCTAGTGCAGTATATCCGGGCACCAGTTTACTTTGTCACAGATAAAGTGGCAACATATGGTAGCCTGTATGTAAAGAACCTCAATATAGGGGCATTAAAGTACAGTAAGTCATCAAGTAGATAGACCAATATATATAAGGAGATATATGTCAGGGTTCACAGGCATCCCTAGGATATGTTATATAAAACCTGAAACATCACCTGCAGGGGAAGACAGAGAATGTGTATATGTATGTCATTGTTGCCCAAACATGACAAAATAACACTGGTCCCAACGGCATGTTAGCCACCTTGTCACAATAGACAGCAACCCCATCAGTGGTATCCCCTGCTCAGGAGCTTCAAATAGAGCCCCCAGGTCACCAGATATACAGGGGGGGGGGGCCCTGAGTGGTAGAAAAACAACAAGGTAGAATACGAATAGCCCAATATGGAATATATATGCTCCTATTGTGCAGCACTGGGGTCAAACAAACAGTGTGACGAACAATATAGAATATCTAATATCTCCAAGGGATATATAAGTCCATTTGTATCCAATAAAGCCTCACCTTAGAGCGGGTGCTACCGTGGTAACTTCAGCTGGTCTGCTATCAGGAGCCCTCCATTCCTCCCTCTAAATACCCCCATGGCGTTTAATGACTCCATCCACAGCCAGGGACCGTTCCACTGGTAATATCATGACACCACGTGTGCGCCATTACAGCGCATGCTCGCACAGCGGAGCGTGATAGCATGCCGTGGCTCGCAATGGAGCAGAAGGCCGCCACTCACAGCACCCAATCCCACCTGGAGGAGAGATTTGGGCTGAACATGGCAACAGGCTCCATACACCAGACAACACCCCAGGAAGTAGGGGTGAATACTGGCATTGTGAGCACAACCCCACAGATAGAAAGAGGGCGTTGTACGGTGCACTTGTGTCCTCCCATCCATTCAAATACATATGCCCATTCCACTCACAAGGTCAGTCAGCAGTTCTACACACTGTGAGGAGGTTAGCTCGGCAGTGGGTGTCTGTGACCCCCCCTGGATGAGCTCACTACACAAAAATCAGGCACAGCAAACAGCAGTGAAGGTGAAAAAACAATGGTGCGGTTTATTTACACTATATACAATGGACAAATAACAGCAAAACAAAAAGAAACATGAAAATAAATCCTTGCCAACTTGGCCACTTACTACACACACAGGTTCCCTATCTGTCAACTAGGTGCAGCCTTGTGCTGCCCCCAGCACTTATCTCCCTGTTTTAGAGGTTTTGTCTCACAGGCTTTGTCTCACCGCACAGTACAGGTATCAAGCTCCCCAGTCTACACAGACACAGAACTGGTTCCAGGATAGAGCAACTCCCGAAGCATTCTGGGAACTTTTGTAGAGGCCCCAATGAGCCAACCTGACTCAGCTGGGCTCATTACTTCACCACTGAAGGACTCAGCACTTCCCCCTAGTGGAATAAATCAGCATGAAGCCTGAATCTAAGACACACATATCTGCCATTATGGATGCAACCAGGCAACTTTACCTGCCTGCTGTCACATACCCCCCACTTGTTTCAACCTTGGGGTTGGAACACCAGTAGTCAGACACGCATGAACCCGGGATAAAGTATCCACATTTCCCATCTGAACCCCAGGGCGATGCTTTACAGTAAAGTGGAATTCTTGTAAGGCCAGGAACCATCTATTGACCCTTCTATTGGTCTCCTTATTTTGAGCCATCCACTTGGATGGCTCAAAATGGAGCGTGATCAGTAACCAAGTCAAAATGTCTACCTAGCAGAAAGTACCAAAGGGAATTTAGAGCCCATTCCCCAGATAATAGAGGGACCACCAGTTCAGCCCACTGCTCCTTAGGCCACTTTTCCCTTTCAGCAGTCCTGAAATGTGGTCAAAAACACCTCAGGATCAACCTCTCCAGCAGTAAACGGCTCAATATGTATTCTGCTACAAATTTTTGGTAAAAAAAAAATCCCAAAAAGCGTATATTGATTGGTTTGTGCAAAAGTCTACAAACTATGGGATATTTTTATGGAATTTTTTCTTTCTGCAGTCCCGCGACATTGCGGCAGACAAATCGAACACTAAGTGACACTGCAGTGATACTATATGCAGTATATATGCGTGGGGGGTCCAGGAGTGGTTAAATTTATTCCCTGCTCACCGCATTGCTGCAAATACAAATATGGTAAATTGTCTTATAGATAAGCAATGTATGTCGTACATACAATTAATTAATAATAGATATAATTATTAATAGCATAATTCATTATACTAATAATTTTTAGTATTCATTTTTAATAATAATTAATATTATTACCCACTTGCTGACCGCTCCACGCTGATATACGTTGGCACAATGGCAGTGGTGGGCAGATGGGCGTACCTGTACGTCCCCCTTAATTGGCGGGGTTAGCGGGCGCACGTGTGCCCACTGCGTACAATGTGACAGTGCCCGCCGGACCCACGGATGCGATGTCTGCCGGTCTCCCAACGATCGTGTCACGGAGCCGCAGGGCAGGGAAGTGCCTATGTATAAACAAGGCATTTCCCCCTTTTTGCCTTGTGACATGACAGAGATCATTGCTTCCTGTCATCGGGAGCAGTGATCGCTGTCATGTGAGTTGTAGCCCATCCCCCCACAGGTCTACTCTCCCAGGCAGTCCCATCCCCCCACAGTTATAATTACTCCCTAGGACACACTTAACCCCTTCATCGCCCCTAGTGGTTAACCCCTTCCCTGCCAGTGTCATTTACACAGTAATCAGTGCATTTTTATAGCACTGATCGTTGTATAAATGACAATGGTCCCAAAATAGTGTCAAAAGTGTCCGATGTGTCCGCCATAATGTCGCAGTCATAATAAAAATCACAGATTGCCGCCATTACTAATAAAAAAAAAAATGAATAATAAAAATTCCATAAAAATATCCCCTATTTTGTGGACGCTATAACTTTTGCGCAAACCAATCAATATATGCTTATTGCGATTTTTCTTACCAAAAATATGTAGAATACATATCAGCCTAAACTGAGGGAAAAAATAGTTTTTTTATATATTTTTGGGGATATTTAGTATAGCAAAAAGTAAAAAATAATGTGTTTTTTTTCAAAATTGTCACTCTTTTTTTGCTTATAGCAAAAAATCGCAGAGGCGATCAAATATCACCAAAAGAAAGCTCTATTTGTGGGGAAAAAAGGACGTCAATTTTGTTTGGGCGCAATGTCGCACGACCACGCAATTGTCAGTTAAACCGACGCAGTGCCGAATCGCAAAAAGTGCTCTGGTCAGGAAGGGGGTAAAATCTTCCGGGGCTGAAGCGGTTAACCACTTAAGCCCCGGACCATTTGGCTGCCTAAAGACCAGAGGACTTTTTACAATTTGGCACTGGGCTGCTTTAACTGGTAATTGTGTGGTCATGCAAAGTTGTACCCAAACGAAATTTGCATCCTTTTCTTCCCACAAATAGAGCTTTCTTTTGATGGAATTTGATTGCCTCTGCAATTTTTATTTTTTGCGATATAAACAGAAAAATACTGAAAATTTTGAAAAAAATGATATTTTCTACATTTTGTTATAAGAAAAATCTAATAAACTCAATTTTAGCCATACATTTAGGCCAAAATGTATTCAGCCACATGTCTTTGCTAAAAAAAATGTCAACAAGCATATATTTATTGGTTTTCGCAAAAGTTATAGTGTCTACAAACTAGGGTGCTTTTTCTGGAATTTACACAACTTTTAGTTTATGACTGCCTATCTGATTTCTTGAGGTGCTAAAATGGCAGGGCAGTACAAACCCCCCCCCCCCATGACCCCATTTTGGAAAGTAGACACCTCAAGGAAATTGCTGAGAGGCATGTTGAGCCCATTGGATATTTATTTTTTTTGTCCCAAGTGATTGAATAATGACAATTACAAAATTACAAAAAAGTTGTCACTAAATTATATATTACTCACACATGCCATGGTAATATGTGGAATTGTACCCCAAAATACATTTATCTGCTTCTTCTGAGTACAGGGATACCACATGTGTGGGACTTTTTGGGAGCCTAGCCGCGTACGGGGCCCTGAAAACCAAGCACTGCCTTCAGGATTTCTAAGGGTGTAAATTTTTGATTTCACTCCTCACTACCTATCACAGTTTTGAAGGACAAAAAATGCCAAGATGGCACAAAA
This sequence comes from Lithobates septentrionalis, assembly GCA_037952835.1. Lineage (NCBI taxonomy): Eukaryota > Metazoa > Chordata > Amphibia > Anura > Ranidae > Lithobates > Lithobates septentrionalis. The sequence goes on along the minus strand of JBBDGP010000806.1, from coordinate 5,945,537 downwards.
CTCCCCCCAAATGACCCCATTTTGGAAAGTAGACACCCCAAGCTATTTGATGAGAGGCATATTGAGTCCATAGAATATTTTATATTTTGCCACAAGTTGCGGAAAAATGACACACTTTTTTTTTTTTTTGCATTTGCACAAAGTTGTCACTAAATGATATATTGCTCAAACATGCCATGGGCATATGTGGAATTACACCCTAAAATACATTCTCCTGAGTATGGGGATACTACATATTTGGGACTTTTTGGGAGCCTAGCCGCGTACGGGGCCCTGAAAACCAAGCACCGCCTTCAGGATTTCTAAGGGCATAAAATTTTTGTTTTCACTCCTCACTACCTATCACAGTTTTGAAGATCCTAAAATGCCAAGATGTCACAAACTCCCCCTCAAAACTTTGTGACAAAAAGCGAGATCTGCAAAATACTCACCATACCTCTCAGCAAATAGCTTGGGGTGCCTACTTTCCAAAATGGGGTCATTGGGGGGGGGGGGTTGTGTCATCTGGGCATTCTATGGCCTCCGAAACTGTGATAGGCAGTGAGGAGTGAAATCAAAAATTTACACCCTTAGAAAGCCTGAAGGCGGTGCTTTCTGTGTTTTCGGGGTCCTATACGCGGGTAGGCTCCCAAAAAGTCTCACACATGTGGTATCCCCGTACTCAGGAGAAGCAACAGAATGTATTTTGGGGTGTAATTTCACATATTCCCATGGCATGTTTGAGCAATATATCATTTAGTGACAACTTTGTGCAAAAAAAAAAATTGTCTTTTTCCCGCAACTTGTGTCAAAATATAAAATATTCCATGGACTCGACATGCCTCTCAGCAAATAGCTCTGGGGAGGACTCTGGCGTCATAAGGGGGCGTGACCCCAGAGTCCCTGCGCATGCTGGGACAATGACGTCGTAAGGGGGCGGGGTCACCGCCTATATAAATGGCTCCGCAGCTCGCACACAGCATTCGAGCCGGAGAGAGCGTCGTGTCAACATCGGGGAAGAAGAGAAGAAGAGAAGAAGCGGCGAGACAGCGGCGGCAAGACAGCGGCGAGACAGCGGCGGCAAGACAGTGGCAGCAGACCGGGCCCCTCGCTGGCAATAGAGCTGGAAGAAGATAGCGGCGGGGCCCGGGAGAAGAGGCCGAACACCGGGAGAAGTCGGAAGGAGACCCCCCCGAAGTTGGAAGAAGATCCCGGAGCTGACTAATAAATGACTCTTAAAACCTGTGTACTGTGTTTTTTTTATATTGACACTTCCCCAGGTAAATGGGTAGGGGTACCATGTACCCCAAACTCATTCACACAGGGTGGGGGGCCGGGATCTGGGGGTCCCCTTATTAAAGGGGGCTCCCTGATTCCGATAAGCCCCCCGCCCGCAGACCCCGACAACCAACAGCCAGGGTTGTCGGGAAGAGGCCCTTGTCCTCATCAACATGGGGACAAGGTGCTTTGGGGTGGGGGGGCCCCGCAGTGCGCCCCCTCCCCCAAGGCACCCACCCCCCATGTTGAGGGCATGCGACCTGGTACGGCTCAGGAGGGGGGGGCGCTCGCTCGTCCCCACCCCCTCTCCTGGCCGGCCGGGCTGCATGCTCGGATAAGGGTCTGGCATGGATTTGGTGGGGACCCCCACGCCGATTTTTCGGCGTAGGGGGTTCCCCTTCCAATCCATGCCAGACCTAAGGGCCTGGTATGCCCCTGGGGGGGGAACCCACGCCGTTTTTTTCATTTAAAATTTGGCGCGGTGTTCCCGCCTCAGGATGCATACCAGACAGCTGTCAGCGCTGCCTGTCACTCATCGCGGAAGGAAAACAAAGTTTTCCTTTCCCGATGAGTGAGCCATCTCGGCGCTGGCTCCTGCGACGGGGCTCGCAGGTGTCAAATCTCGCCGAGAAATGCAGCGAGATTGACACAATATCGCGGTCACCTACTGTATGTCACACATCACCCACTCTTCTAACCACTTGAAGACAAAGCCCTTTCTGACACATTTTGTTTACATGAAAAAATATTTTTTTTTGCAAGAAAATTACTTTGAACCCCAAAACATTATATATTTTTAAAGTAAAGGCCCTACAGATTAAAATGGTGGGTGTTTCATTTTTTTTTTACACAGTATTTGCACAGCGATTTTTCAAACGCATTTTTTATTGGAAAAAACACACATTTTTTAATTTTAATGCACTAAAACACACTATATTGCCCAAATGTTTGATGAAATAAAAAATATGATCTTAGGCTGAGTAAATGGATACCAAACACGACATGCTTTAAAATTGCGCACAAACGTGCAGCGGCGACAAACTACATACATTTTTAAAAGCCCTTACAGGTTACCACTTTAGATTTACAGAAGTCTACCGCTAAAATTACTGCCCTCGATCTGACCTTCGCGGTGATACCTCACATGCATGGTGCAATTGCTGTTTACATATGACGCCAGACAGATGCTTGCGTTCGCCTTTGCAGGAGAGCAGGGGGGGGACAGTGGTGCTTTTTTTTATTATTATATATTTTGCTTTTTTATTTTATTTTTAAACTGTTCCTTTTAATTTTTTTGTTATCATTTTTATTGTTATCTCAGGGAATGTAAATATACCCTATGATAGCAATAGGTACTGACAGGTACACTTTTTTGAAAAAATTGGGGTCTATTAGACCCTATATCCCTCCTCTGCCCCCAAAGCATCTGACCACACCAAGATCGGTGTGATAAAATGCTTTCCCAATTTCCCAATGGCGCTGTTTACATTAGGCGAAATCTAAGTCATAAAATGCTTGTAGCTTCCAATTTCTTAGGCCATAGAAATGAGTGGAGCCCTTCTGGTCTCTGATCAGCTCTATGGTCAGCTGGCGGAACCACCGGCTGCATTCTCAGGTTCGCTGTTGGGACAGGAGAGTCAGAGAAAACCATGGAAGACGGTGGGAGGAGGGGAGACATTCCCTCCCACTGCTTGTAAAAGCAGTCTAGAGGCTAATTAGCCACTAGAATTGCTTTTACATGAAAGCCGACCACTGGCTGAAAAGAATGATACCAAGATGATACCTAAAACCGCAGGCATCATTTTGGTATAATCACTCAAAGTCCAGCAACATACAAGTACGTTGCTGGTCCTTGTTGGGCATATATTGTAATCTTTTTTTTCATACAGCCTGTGGGCTGAAGGAAAAAAAAGAGATTGATCGGTGGGTATGCCCACAATAAGAATACCTTCCTTCATCCAACCACTTCTAACGATGGGCATACATGCACCATTTTGTTTTTAACTGTGGTGGTGAAATCACCTTCTACAGCACTGGAGTCACGGCTTTATGCGTCGTGGGAGCAAACACTGTTGCTGTCAAGATGAATAAATCAGTGCTGCAGCTGAATGGCCTAAAAAATATATTCCGCCCCAAAAGTTATTTGTTAAATCGCTCCTCCACCCCTGCTGCCCCCATGCTTTGGCATATATGCTCTTTTTTTAAACTGTGGTGAAATCACCTCCTACAGCGATGGAGTCACGCTTTATGTATCGTGGGAACAAACCGTGCTAAAACTCAATGGCATACCTGCTAAGCAAATGATGGTTAACGATAAAACAAAGTAACATTACAGTATAACAGTAATGCCGCATACACACGATTGGAATTTCCGCCAGCAAAAGTCCGATGTGAACTTTTGGTCGGAAATTGCGACCGTGTGTATGCTCCATCTGACTTTTGCTGGTGGCATCTCTGCCAGCAAAAGATTGAGAACAAGTTCTCTATTTTTCTGATGGAAAAAGTTTCTAAAGGAAATGCCATTCGTCTGTATGCAATTTCGACGCGCAAAAAAACTGAATCAAGTACGAGGCAGAAGCGCTCGTTCTGGTAAAACTAGCGTTCATAATGGAAATAGCACATTCGTCACGCTGCAAATTATTGGATCTTTTAATGCAGTGCATTCTTTTGTTCTTTATAATGATAGAATCATGAATTTGTTTTGCTGCTGATATTCACACAGAGTTCTGACAAACTAATTTCTTTATTATTTCTCGTGATCTCCTGAATAATCTTTTTGTTTTTAAAGCCAGATCTCTATAATAATGTGTAGAATTATTTTTTGTAGTCCTCTTTTTTTTTAATCAAGATCTCCTGTTTTTTTTATTATTTTTAAATTATTTTCTAGTGCTCTCCATAGTTTTTTTTTGTGTGTGTCAAGTTTCCACAACAACATTATTATCTTGTATTTTTAAAGCTCCAAGAGTTTGGTTAGTGTCCCTTGTTAATTTGGCATTATATTTTTGAAATGTACCTGCCTACTCACAAACAAACTGTCCTATTTGAAGAAAAACACATACAGTAGCCAAGTATTTTCATATAAAAAAAATCATTTATTCTGACTCATAACTAAATAAAGAGGAAGGCAACGCTGCCGAAACTGCTTGAATTTGCGAAGCCTTTGTACGCCAGGGCACACATCAACTCTTTGTAAATAAAAATTGGTAGCCTGAGAAATCCATATAATAGGGAGCACAATCTGGTCCAGGACACCCAGAGATCATGAACAGCAGCAGATGACATATATGTCCCCAGGCTGTGGTACTACAACAGCCTGCGTCTTCTGTCAGACCAGACTGAACCCAGGCCATTACTTTCATGTCTTCCCTGCAGCCTTCTCTGCAGCCTTCCTTGGAGGCTGCGGCTCTGGAGGTGGACTTGTGGCAGGAGGAGGAGGAGGAGGAGGATGGCTGAGCGCACATAAGTGCATGTTATCAGTCATTTGGCCCTTCAACCCCTTATGAAGGGCCTGAGAAATAATCTTCTCACTGATGAGGCATTGGCCCTCCTCCATTTGCTGCAAATTTGCAGCTACATAGCAGCCATAGGCCTCTTCAGCGTCGGGGGGGGGTGTTTTCAGGGCCGCATTAGCCTCCTTAATGAGGCCCAGTGCTGCCTCCTCCATGTTACTCCCCTTCCTGGCCCTTTTTGTTGTAAGGCGGAGGGGAGGCACCTGGGATTGGGTAAGGCTACTGGACCTGACCACCTCCTGGCTGACACTTACCCCACCTCCTGGCTGACACTTACCCCCACCTCCTCCTGTCTGCCATATTCCAGAGCCTCGTCCTGGCTGAGATCTTCCTGTGTATGAAAAAGGGACATAGTTTTAGTTTTTTGTTCATCAATCACACACAATTTTCAGCTCATGACTGTTGCAAATTGAATGTTAATAAATAGAAAAGACTATCATTCTAACCCCAGCATTTTTTATTCTTGTCACAATCATTTTTGGCCCCTACTGTCTATTGATATGTAAAACACTTTTTGTTAAATCATTCATTTGTTATCAATAATAACATCTAGTTAACAACAATAATTTTCGCACAATAAATATGTTAAAAAGTAAAAACCTGGCTCCAGCTGGACTCCTCAACTTCTTCCAGGATGGAAGGCCCAGGTTGGTCCTAGGAAGCTTTAGCTGGGGTTGAGGGAATGGTGAATGGAAGTGCAGAAAGTGATTTCCTGGCTTTAATCTGGTCTTCCAGAAACTGCATCCTGTTGTAGTACCACAGACTGGGTACATACACATCCTTTGCTGCTGCTCCTGATTTCATGGACTAGCCATGTGCATTTCGTTTAGTTCCAAATCGAAATTCGGACGAAATTTTCATTATTCGGACATTCGGATGCATCCGAAATACCGAATTACAATACTAACGAATTTAAACGAATCCGAAATGTTTCGAATCGAAAAATCACGGACGAAATTCGAATCGAATTCGATTCGAATTCGAAACCAAATTCGAAATATATTCGATTAGAAAACAAATCGAAATCTATTCGACTCGAATTCGAAAACAAATTTGAATCGAATTAGAAAAAATATAAATTGATTTCTAAAAAAGAATACAATAAAATAGAATATAAAATAATAAAACAATAGAATAAACATAAAAGAATTGTAAACAATAGAATATAATAGAATTTAATAGAATTTAATAAAATACAACAGAATATGACCATCTTCTGAAATTCGAAAATAGATTGGAAAATAACAATTTATATATATATATATATATATATATATATTCAAATTCATTCTATATGAAATTCGAATTTCGGAAAATGGTTATATATATATATATATATATATAAATTGTTATTTTCCAATCTATTTTCGAATATATATAACCATTTTCCGAAATTCGAATTTCATATAGAATGAATTCGAATTCGAATAGAAAAGAAAGAAATATAACCATTTTCCGAAATTCGAATTTCATATAGAATGAATTCGAATAGAAAAGATTAGACTAGAAATAGAAAATAGACTAGAAAAACAATAGAACAGAATTGAGTAAAATATAATGTGTATATGTATTATATTTTATTCTATTCTGTCCTATTTTTTTCTATTCTAATCTTTTCTATTCAAACTTGAATTCATTCTATGTGAATTTTCGAATTTCAATAGATGGTTATATATCAATAAATATCTAATATATAGAATGAAATTGAATTGAAATAGAATAGAAAATAATATCTTAGAAAAACAATGGATCAGATCAGACTATATATATATATATATATATATATATATATATATATATATATATATATATATATATATCAGGAAAAAAATAGTATAGAATAAAATATTATATATATATTATATTTTATTCTATTCTGTTCTATTGTTATTCTATTCTATTCTTTACTATTCCAATCTTTTCTATTTAAATTTGAATTTATTCTATATGAATTTCAAGTTTCAGAAGATGGCTATATATATATATATATATATATATATGTAATATTTATATATATGTAGCCATCTTCTGAAATTTGAAACTCATATAGAATGAATTCAAATTTGAATAGAAAAAAATAGAATAGAATAGAGTAACAATAGAACAGAATAGAATAAAAAATAATATATATATATATATATATATATATATATATATATATATATATATATATATATATATATATATATATTATTATTTTTTTTTTTTTTGTAAACGCTATAACTTTTGCGCAAAGCAATCAATACACGCTTATTGCGATTATTTTTTTTACCAAAAATATGTAGAAGAATACGTATCGGCCTAAACTGAGGAAAAAAAATGTTTTTTTATATATTTTTGGGGGATATTTATTATAGCAAAATCTAAAAAATAATGCGTTTTTTTCAAAATTGCTCTTATTTTGTTTATAGTGCAAAAAATAAAAACCGCAGGGGTGATCAAATACCACCAAAAGAAAGCTCTATTTATGGGGAAAAAAAGGACTTCAATTTTGTTTGGGAGCCATGTCGCACAACCGCGCAATTGTCAGTTAAAGCAATGCAGTGCCGAATCGCAAAAAGTGCTCTGGTCAGGAAGGGGGTAAATTCTTCCGGGGCTGAAGTGGTTAAAGACTTGTAGTTTTATTAGCTGTTTTTTTTTTTTTTTTGACAGGGGCGCAGTTTCAGTGCTTGCCATAGGTGCCATTTTCACCAGATACGCCTCTGGGAGACACAGAGAGAGAGAGAGAGAGAGAGAATGTAATCATTTTTATTTACCGATGACGGATGCAGTCTGGGGTGCGCTCAATCCCTCTCACAGCTTTTACTGCCATGGTGACGCGAAACCATGCAGCGTTCTTCTGGTTTGCTGAAGAGGAATATTATCTGAATATTATCTGAATATTATCAAATTCGAAAATAGAAATATTTTCGAATGCGATTGAAATATTATCGAATACGATTGAAATAATTTCTCATACAGTTGAAATAATTTCGAATGCTGTTGAAATATTTTCGAATGCGGTTGAAATATTATCGAATCCGATTGAAATAATTTTGAATACAGTTGAAATAATTTCGAATGCGACTGAAATATTATCAAATTCGGTAAAAATATTTTCAAATGCGATTGAAATATTATCGAATACGATTGAAATAATTTCTAATACAGTTGAAATAATTTTGAATGCTGTTGAAATATTTTCGAATGCTGTTGAAATAATATCGAATCCGGTTTAAATATTTTCAAATTCGACCGATTTTCGAATTCGGTCGAAAACTAAACTGATTTGAAAAACGAATTTAATGAATTTAACGAATCTAACAAAACTAAATTAATTAAATAACGAATTAAAACGAAACGAAACAAATTTTTTCATTTTGCACATGCCTAGCCTGGACCTTATTAAGCTCCTTCCTATACGTGCTTCTCAAGCTACCAATTTTCTTCTCCACAAACTCGATGTCTGCGTCGGGGACCTGCGTCTTCACAAATTGCAGCAGTTTCTCCAGTGATGCCATCCTGCTGGTTTATTTCGCTATAAGGGGTTTTTAACCTCCCACAAATTTCTCATATCCCTGTATCTGTCTATGAACTGGCCCATGAATTCAGGGTCTTTGAATTGTTTCATATTTGCTGCAAGACAAAACACAAGACAAAAACACTAATATCAGGCTAAACTCTCCTAATCTTTTCCCAATATAGGCCTCAATCTTGAATCAGTATAGGCCACTGATGTCCCAAGTTAAAATGTTACCTTCGTTAGAACATTCAGCGCTTCCAGTCCTCCTTCCTCCGCACACAGAACGTTGGTACGACACACATGTGTTAGCTTTATATACACTACGCATGCGTGAAACTCCACCCGCATCACCCGCCCCTGATGCTCTTTCTAGAATATTCCCCACCCCTTATCTTTCGTCGCAGTGGGAGAGGAACATGGCGGAGACACAGCAGGTACATAATGAGGAACGAGGAGAAAAGCCCTGAGCCAGAAACGTCACGATCCCACAGGAGATTTAGGGCCTCAAATATGGCCTTTGTAGAGATGGTGGAGATGGTGGACATCTTAAAGAGGGCTGACTATATGGGAAGTATGGACCTTACCTAAACCCAAATGTGAGAAAGGCCAAGATCATGTCCAAGGAGCAATTGAGGAAACGCTGGTCAGACCTGTAATTGAGGGAGCACAATCAGTACAGAAGGATCAAGAAACTGCTTCTAAAAAGTAAATGGTTGTCATGTGTCCTATTATTATTATTACTTGCATGCTGCTCCATGTGCTTTTCTTTACTGTTGTACAGTTTTAAATGGCTACTTTCATGTTCGTGGGCACAGTAATCGGGCACAGTAATCGGTCGCAGTAAACGTTGTTTGTTTGCCAACTAAATACAATGTTTTTGGCAGATACAGGGTTAACTACATTTGGTCATGCTAATTGGTAATAAAAGAAGTTTAGGACATTGTTATCTAGATGTGTTTGAAACTAGAATGACTTGCAAACTTGATTCAGTGTAATGTAAGGAGAGGACACTCAGCAGCTGTTTACACATCTGAACTCAGGAGCACTAGTGTGTGACACCAGAACAAACTTTTTAGGGTGTCCCACACAGGTACTCCAGTGGATACTTGGGGTGTCTCCATGTGTGAAACTTGTCCAAAAAAGGTAAGTATTCCAGCTTTGGTAAGGGAAAACATCATGTCTTCAGCTTGGAACTCTGCCAAAACGAACAATTGTACCCCACTTCCAAGCAATTTTTCATATTCCTATTTCTGGCCTCAAATATCGGTGTGCTAAGTATACCATTTGTTTCATTCTCATACGGGAGAGAAGACTCGGGACATCTGGGGACACCAGGAACCCCCCCTCTCCTGAAGAAGGGGAACAGAGGACACCACAACCCCAGGATGTGGAGGGAGGAGAGGTGGATGACGTGGTTGAAATTGTCACCACAAAAGGTCAGTGTCTACACCACAGATTCAGGTAATAGAGGTATGCCTGTATATTTATAATACATGGTGTATATTTTTTCTTTTATGTGATGTGCATGTTGTGGAAGAACAAGCTCCTTATTTTCCCAGTGCAAGTGCAAAAATACTAATCCAGGAGATAATGGTGTGTAGTCGGATTTAGACATGATAAAGCAAAAAAAAAAAAAAATGAGGTTGAACAAAAACTGAAGAACATGATTCATGTATTAGGGAGAATCTAAATAACAATTAAATGCCACCATTTTAGATTTTTTTGGACCAATTTTGAAAAATTTTGGTTGCATTATAAAAGCCAAATTTTGAAGATGCACACAGTGGGGGTCATTTACTATAACTCCAGGAAGTACTGGGCACTATGGCAAATAATAGAGCCCATTTTAGCCAAACGGAAACAAAACGGCGAATTTGCGCATGAAAATCAGCGATATAAGCGGAGAACAAACGTTTGTAAATTCTAAATTGCCGCTAATTAGCGCTTCCGCGTATATACAAATGCCAATTCTTATCAAGTTGTTATATAGCACTGTACTGTAGCCATGATCCATGTATGTGAAAGAAACATTTTTTATCAGAGATGTGCTCTAGTTCCCGTGCATCTATTGATTTATATTGCAATTACTATTCCTAGTTTTTTTTCCTTCTTTTGCTAAGAAATGCAGTTCTGAATGATTATTACATAGTAATGTCTGCTATTCTGTAAAGTTACATGTATTAATCATTTAGGTTACCTATTTGTTGTATGTTGTTTTTTTCATGTTTTTGATTTATTATTTATTAATTTAGTTGACTATAAAGCAGTAATTATTTATGTTCATTCTTTAATAATACTACACTATTTTGCAGGTCTTGTACTTAGCACAATGGCTTAGTGGTCTGCTTGGATATTTCCACACCACTCATGGTATGAGTTCAAACAACAGCCAACCTACCATCCACCAGCTGTGTTTATTTTTTCAGTGCACAAGTGAATTAAAATAAACAAACAAAGAAATGTAAACTGCCCTTTAGCTAGTGTGTGGTGTTTGGAATGTCACATCATAACATAATTGGATACTTACATACCATTGCATGCATTTAAAGAGTTAATACAATAAAAACTTTCACATTAAACTGCATTGGCTACTTGGCAATCACCTATTTTCAGTAAATATATATACACGTATATTTGTTTTTCTTTGGCTAATTGGCTAACTGGCATTCTCCTTTTCCCACCAATGCAATCTTTTAGGAATTTTCTGTGGGATTTGAACCCATGAGTCTTTCAATACCTGAATGTTTGAAGGTAGAGGTGCTAACTGCTAGCCTATTGGGCTGAGCACAATTATACATACAAAATACTTTTACTAGTGTTTGATGTGTTATATACTATACAATAAAGTTTATCAAATGTAAACTGCTTGTTAGCTAGTGTGTGGTGTTTGGAGATTCACACCATAATATTAGTGAATACTTACATACCATTGCAAGCATTTGAAGAGTTAATACAATAATATCAACCACATTAAAGTGTATTGGCTACTTGGTATTCACTGTATGCTGCTTTAGCTAATTGGCTAACTGGCTAACAGTAATTCTCCTTTTCTCCACCAATAGTAATCTTTTAGGATTCTTCTGTGGGATTTGAACCCATGAGTCTTTCAATACCTGAATTTTTGAAGGTAGAGGTGCTAACTGCTAGCCTATTGGGCTGAGCACAAAATACAAAATACAAAATACACAAAATACAAAATACTTTTACTAGTGTTTGATGGTTTATATACCATACAATAAAGTTTATCAAATGTAAACTGCTTGTTAGCTAGTGTATGGTGTTTTGGAGAATCACACCATAATATTAGTGAAGACTTATTTATTTTTATTTAAGGTACTTCTATAGTGCCGTCAATTTACGCAGTGCTTTACATATACATTATACACTAATATGGGCCCCTACCCTCAAGGAGCTTACAATCTAAGGTCCCTAACTCACATTCATATACTAGGGCCAATTTAGACAGAAGCCAATTAACCTACCAGCATGTCTTTGGAGTGTGGGAGGAAACCGGAGTAAACGGAGGAAACCCACGCAGGTACAGGGAGAACATGCAAACTCTAGGCAGGTAGTCTTGTGGTGTGGTTGGGAATACGAACCAGCGACCCTTTTTACTGCTAGGTAGGGATGAGCAGACCCCCCCCCCCGTTCGGTTCGCACCAGAACATGTGAACAGGAAAAAAGTTTGTTCGAGCACGCGAACACCGTTAAAGTCTATGGGGGTCATTTACTATAGCGCCAGGAAGTACTGGGCACTATGGCAAATAATAGCTCCCATTTTAGCCAAATAAAAATTTCAACAGGCGAATGTGCGAATGAAAAACTAGCGCTATTAGTGAGAAACACATGTTAGTAAATTCTAAGCTGGCGCTAATTAGCGCTTCCGCGTATATGCAAATGCCAATTCCTACCAAGTTGTTATATAGTACTGCACTGTAATCATGATCCATGTATGTGAAAGAAACATTTTTATGTGAGATGTGCTCTACCTCGTGTGCATCTATTGATGTATGTTGCAAAATAGTATTCCTAGTTTTTTCCTTCTTTTGCTAACTAATGCAGTTATGAATGATTATTACATAGTAATGTCTGCTATTCTGTAAAGTTACATGTATTAAACATTTAGGTTACCTATTTGTTGTATGTTGTTTTTTATTTTTTAATTTAGGTGACTATAAAGCGGTAATTATTTATATTCATTCTTTAATCATACTATACTATTATGCAGGTCTCATACTTAGCACAATGGCTTAGTAGTCTGCTCAGATGTCTCCACAGCACTCATGGTACAAGTTCAAATACCAGCCAACCTACCATCCCCCAGCTGTGTTTATTTTTTCAGCACACAAGCGAATTAAAATGAACAAACAAAAAAATGTAATCTGCCCATTAGTTAGTGTGTGGTGTTTGGAATTTCACACCATAATAGTATTGAATACTTACATATCATTGCATGCATTTGAAGAGTTAATATAATAGAATCAGCCAAATTTAAAGTGCATTGGCTAATTGGCATTCACCTATTTTCAGCATATTATGCTTTGGCTAATTGGCTAATAGTCATTTGCTTTTTTCACCAATTCAATCTTTTAGTATTTCTCTGTGGGATTTGAAACCATGAGTTCTTCAAGGTAGAAGTGCTGACCGCTAGCCTATTGGGTGTAGCACAGTCATACATAGAAAATACATAGAAAATACATTCACTAGTGTTTGATGTTTCTTCTCCCCAAGCTGTCTCTCCTGCTGCCACCATCTTCTCCCGCTGATTTGTTCTTCAGTGCAGCCGGTTACCCACTAATAAAAAAAAAGCCGCTCTTCTTGTGGCGGTCTTCTGTGGCCATCCGATAATGTCACCAGGAGAGTCCACTCCATGGCTATGTAAGAGATGCCACACAGCGGGTGACAACACAGCGGAGGAAGACCACCATGGAAGAAGAGCAGCTTTTTTTTATTAGCGGGTAACCAGCGGTGCGGAAGAACACAGCAGATGGCGGCGGCAGGAGAGACGGCTCTGGGAGAATACAGCTCGGTGAGAAGATGGAGGAGGGAGAGACAGCGTCTGGAGAAGATGGCTCAGGGAAGAAGACAGCTCGGAGCTATTGTACAATAAAGGACTTGTCAAAAACTGGCTATTAATTTTTTTACATTTCACTGCTTTTTTTGGTGAATGGGTAGGGGTAAAATGTACCCCATACCTATTCACATAGGGGGCAGGATCTGGGAGCCCCCTTGTTCAAGGGGGCTTCCAGATTCTGATAAACCCCCTGCCTGCAGACCGACAACCACCGACCAGTGTTGTTGGGAAGAGGCCCTTGTCCCCATCAACATGGGGAAAAGGTGCTTTGGGGCATGTGGCCTGGTAAGGTTCAGAAGGGGAGGGTGCTCACTCGTCCCCCCCTATCCTGACCTCCAGGCTGCATACTCGGATAAGGGTCTGGTATGGATTTTGGGGGCCCACATCAAGTTTATTTTACATTTTGGTGTGGGGTTCCCCTTAAAGTCCATACCGAAGGGCCTGGTATGTACTGGGGGGACCCTACGACATTTTTTTCCTTGAATTTTGGAATTCCATACCATATTATTGAATAAGTACACACCATTGCATGCATTTGAAGAGTTAAAATATGGAATAAAGCAAGCTGATGTGCTTTGGCTAATTATGCTTCTGAGTACAATGCACACTTCTAGGAGGTGATGCTGTCAGTGGGATTTGAATTCATGGCTTGAACTTTTGGGGGCAGCAGGGTATACTGCTATGCTACAGAGCTGAGCACTTACCTACAGAGAAAATACATTTACTAATGTTTGATTCAATACAATAATGTTTTGCATTTCAGGCATTAATATTATAGTAACAACCATGCTCGTGCCAATGTGGCATTGGGTAATAGGCATTTGCCTCTTTTCAGCATATGCTGCTGAGTACAATGCAAGCTTTCAGTAGGTGATACCATCTGTGTGATTTTCAGCCATTTCAGCACAATTATATTGAGAACATATGTTTACTAGTGTTTGATGGTGGGACTACTTTATATTCTAGGTATAAAATAGTACTCAGCACAGTGACTTAGGCACCTTTCACACTTGTGCGACCTGAAAGTTGCGAGATTTTAATGCGACTTTAAGCAATGCCTGTGTAATCTTGAGGTCTATGGACGCAGGAGTCGCAGGGAAAGACACGCAACTTTCCCATGATTTTGCATCAGCAATTTTGCCGCAATTCCAGGGAATGCCTGTGTAAACTTGAGGTCTATGGACCTCAACTCGCATCAAAGTCAGACCAAAGTAGTACAGGGACTACGTTGAAGTCAGTGTTACTTGAAGTCGCACAGATATGAATGGTACACATTAAAAATAATGGGGTATGACTTGTCATACGACTCTGATGTCCAAAGTCGCACAAGTGTGACTCAGCCCGACTTTGTCAGCGATTTCAGAGACATCAGTGCACTTTCCTGCACAGATGTCTAGTGAAATCACATAGGTCCCAACTATTCTCCTTTAAGAAGGTGTCCTATGCCTACCTACTTTTGCTAATAGGTGTCCCTTATACCCATCTCAAAAAGTTGGGAGGTAAGAAATCGCCCCCTGAAGTCGCCCAAAGTAGTGCAGGAACTACTTTTGGGAATCGTTGTGGCGTCGCACCAATTCGGACAGTTCCATTGCCATCAATAGGCATCGATTTGGCCTACAATTTGACATGTCAATTCAGACCTATGTGAACGTGGGTGAAGTTGCATAGATATTAGAGCTGCACGGTTCTGGCCAAAATGAGAATCACAATTTTTTTGCTTAGAATAAAAAGATCACGATTCTCGCGACGTAAAATCTTTCACATTATCCCACAAAAAATTGTGCTAACTTTTCTTTTTTTTTTTAATTCATTAAAGTACTTTTTTCCAAAAAAAAGTGCATTTGAAAGGCGCAAATACAGTGTGACATAAAATATTGTAACAACCACCATTTTATTCTCTAGGGTCTCTACTGAAAAAAATATATATAATGTTGGGGGGTTTTAGGAATTTTCTAGCAAAAAAAAAAATATTTTAACCTGAAACCAACAAATGTCAGAAAAATGTTTAGTGTTTAAGTAGTTAAACTTTCCTCACTTACACAGAATTCTATTTAATTGACAAATTGTTACAAGGTTTCTAGTTAAGTTCACTGATAAAGAATGTTCTAATTCTTGGCAGACTTCCTGGTTTTTCGGCTGTGGCTTCAGAAGAGCAGAGAGAGTTCTTTGCATAGCAAGAATCGTGAAACTCTTTTTTTCAAGATCATAAAGGGGAAAAAAATCACGATGACGATTAATCGTGCAGCTCTAATGTATATGCATGGAAATCAAGGGGGACAACTTTTCATGTGACTCTGAGGTCCAAAGCTCCATGAAAAGTCACCCAAGTGTGAAAGTAACCTAATGAGATTAATTAATAACACCTTTGAATAAGGCCCCATTTGCACTTGTGCGACCTTAAAATTGCACAGCTTTGTCATGACTTGAAGCAATGTCTGTGTAATCTTGTGGTGTATGGACCTCAAATTGCATCAAAGTCAAACCAAGGTAGTGCAGGGACGAATTTGCTACACCTTCAGGATGCACAAGTGACAATAGGGCCAAATTCAAAGGTGTTATCCTTGAATCTCATTCACACTGCTGCAACCTGAAAGTCACACTACTTTGCTGCCACTTTGCCGCTGCAACTTGGCCCCAACTTCTGGGAATGCCGGTGTAATATTGTACCCGATATACCTAAAGTCACACCAAAGTAGTACAGGGACTACTTTGAAGTTGGTGCGACTTAAAGTAGCACAGGTATGAAAGGTTGTCATTGAGAATCATGGGGTACAACTTGTCATGCAACTCAGAGGTCCAAATTTGCTGGAAAATTTGCCCAGCTGTGAAACAAGTCATATATATTTTAATAAAAGGCGCTCTCATTTATACTTGCATAGTCCTTACTGATTTACATCAGCAGAACAAATGCAGGAAGTGATGTGTGCACATGGGACGGAAGCAAATATGTGTGGTGATGCCAAACAAATCAATGAACCCCACCCACACCAAATCTAACTACCACATCCACCCCCGCATTGATTAAGTACAAATCCTACACTTACCCGGCCAATGAGCAGCACCTCCTCTCTGCTAAAGAGACCTCGCCATGTCCACCTAGATGGAGATCCCGACCGACACAGGAACTTCCGGGTGACAATGACTAATTTCCAGGTCAGAAGGTGAAACCACGCTTTTGATTGCAGCTGCGAATATTTGATCTCAACCATGATTAGTATTTTTTATTTTCAGATATGCAAATCTGTATTTCTACATATATTTGAAGGTAAACTTAAGGGAGTTTGATAAGAAATGGTGTCCCTGGGTTAGCAGCAGGTGAATTACAAAGGCAAAAGGCCCAGTTTGAGCCCTGGTTCACACTGATAGCGGGAGGAAATCGTTCAGCTGAATTCCCACAATTTCATTCCTGCATGTCAGTCCCGACTGTGGGGGCAACATCAGAGACATCGGTGCAGGTTTCTGCACCAATATCAATACAAATCGCACCAAGTAGAACAATTCATTACCTGCAATCCCCCACAGCTGTTAATGATAAAGGTGGAATCTTTATATATAACTTGCAGTTGTGCAGAAGCCTAGGTTTACATTGGAGCGATTGGTCATGCGATTTGAGAGATCAAATCGCATGACTATTGGCAATGGCACTGTTCCAATCAATGCAACATTTTTTTTGTGGCACCACATCAATTTGCTAAAGTAGTTCCTGCACTACTTTTGCCGATTTCAGGTGCGACTTCAATAGACATTTGTGTATGAAGCCACCTGAAATCACGCTGACCTTGCTACTTTGAAATCGTGCTACTTCAAGTGAAGTAGCGCAATTTCAAAGTAGCATGTGAACCAGGGCAAAGAGATTAGTTTTTTGGTGCACAAATACATATTGAAATAAAATATAAAAGATATTGCACTTTCCCAAAACCACCACCCACAAAAACTAAAGAGAAAGAAAAGTAGAAGGAAAAAAAAAAAAAAAAAAAAAAAAACACCACACACACACCACAACAAAAGCTCAATGTACTTTTTTACCAGCAGAAAAAAAAATAAATTTACATTTACTAGCTTCAAAAAAAATTTGGACAGGATATATGGTACTACATTTAGCAACGGAATTTTAAGGGCCCTGCTCATAGGAGCTTACAATCTAAAATTAGACAAAACCTTAGAGTGGACACAGCTTTAATTTCAGTGTATAGCGGGCAAAACATCACATTATCTGCAAGATTATAGAAACATACTTAACAGTCATTCTTACAAAGCATTCCAACATAATATTGCAAAAGACTTATTCAAAACACCCACCACCAGCCCACAATCCACACATACATACATTGATGACCATGTTCTGCTGGAAGTTGCATTTCGGTGTACACGATTAAACAAGATCAAAAATAGTAGGTCAGCAGATGCTTCCAAACGATGTTTGCATGATCAGACAGGAACAATACACACACACAACATTGACAGCATGGCCACTTAAACCCACTTTTGATTGGAAAAATGCACAAGAATTTCATCAAATCTCCCAATATCATTCCATCTCCATCACAACAAAAAACCTGACCTTCTCAGGCCAAACGAACCCCCCTACTGCAGGCCTTTATATAAGAGAGGTTGTATTGTTAGCACACTGACACACTCA
This sequence comes from Lithobates septentrionalis, assembly GCA_037952835.1. Taxonomy (NCBI): domain Eukaryota; kingdom Metazoa; phylum Chordata; class Amphibia; order Anura; family Ranidae; genus Lithobates; species Lithobates septentrionalis. Next base: position 5,927,556 of record JBBDGP010000806.1, on the reverse strand, counting down.
ATAGAAGTACACACCCACCAGTATCTTTCAATCTGTCTCTTCATGTATGTCTAAAGTGATTGCACCTGATGAGCAGGAACACATAATAGTATTTGCAACTGTGTTAGCCTTGGCTATGTGCATCAAATCTCCAACTACAGGACAAAGTCCATTTGCATCCACATAAACAAAGCAACAGTTTTCTAAGCATATGTACCCGTGCAGTGTAAACCCTAAAATTTGAAATGTCCAAGTCCCTGGGCATGATTAGTGCTAATAAACATTAACATCAGTCCCTGGCTGCAATGAGCTACCAATATAAAGTCCAAGATTAACTTTCTTACATTAGAACCTATTTCGACAGGAGACAAATAAGGTGCCAGCATGTCTTTGGATTGTGGAAAGAAACCCACACAGGGAGAACATATAAACTTCAACACAAGCATTAGCATGTTGGGGAATTGAACCAACATCCCAGGTGCTGCTAGATAGAACTGCTACCCACTTAGCCACCAGGCAGCCCCAAGCATGGTCTCTGCATCTCTGTGGTGTGAACCAGCCCTAAGTCCATAGCCATGCTCAGTGTCACAAGCAATATACAATATATTGGCCTAAGTATTGGAGTGCCTGCCTTTAAACGCACATGAACTGTAATGGCATCCCAGTAATAGTATTGGGTTCAAAACTCATTTGGCCCACCCTTTGCAGCTATAACAGCTTCAACTCTTCTTGTTCACAAGGTTTAGGAGTGTGTCTATGGGAATGTTTGACCATTCTTCCAAGTGCATTTGTGAGGTCAGGCACTGATGTTGGACGAGAAGGCCTGACCTACAGTCTCCTCTCTAATTCATCCCCAATGTGTTCTGTTGTGTTGAGGTCAGGACTCTGTGCAGGCCAGTCAAGTTCCTCCACCCCAAAATCACTCATCCATGTCTTTATGGACCTTGCTTTGTGCACTGGTCCAAATGATTTGGTGGAGGGGGATTATGGTGCGGGGTTGTTTTTCAGGGGTTGGGCTTGGCCTCTTAGTTTCAGATAAGGGAACTCTTAAGGCGTCAGCATACCAAGACATTTTGGACAATTTCATGCTCCCAACTTTGTGGGGACAGTTTGGGGATGGCCCCTTCCTGTTCCAACATGACTGCACACCAGTACATAAAGCAAGGTCCATAAAGACATGGATGAGCAAGTTTGGGGTGGAGAAACTTGACTGGCCTGCACAGAGTCCTGGCCTCAACCCGATAGAACACCCTTTGGCTGAATTAGAGTAGAGACTGCAAGCCAGGCCTTCTCATCCAACATCAGTGCCTGGCCTCACAAATGCACTTTTGGAAGAATAATCAAACATTCCCATAGGCAGACTAAACCTTGTGGACAGCCTTCCCAGAAGCTGTTCTAGCTGCAAAGGGTGGGCCAAATCAAATTTTAACCCTATGGACTAAGACTGGGCTGCCATTAAAGTTCATGTGTGTGTAAAGGCAGGCGTCCCAATACTTTTGGCTATATAGTGTATCTGGAAAAGACTGGTGGTGGAACCCTCCTACACATAACTACCACAATTAGACATAGTTATAGGACCTGGGAGATGAGACAACTTCTCTACATGAAGTAACATGGTTGGGATTTGAACCCAGACCCTCAGAGATACTAAGAAGAAGTTCTAACCTCTAAGCCACGGAGCTGCCACATGTGAGATCCTCCTACACATAACTACACATAAAAACACATAAATACTGCATTTCTGTGGACATACAGGTGATGGAATTACATTACTCAAGTTATTCTTCTTGATTTATTCTGTGATATTTGGTGTTTTTTTGTGGGTGAGAGTAGAATATTACCCTCAAATTTTTGGGAATTACATTTTGATTTCTGATGTTGGTACACATATCACATTTTTTTGGGCTCAAATTATGAATATTTGGAAATAATAAAAAGCACAAAAAATTGTGATTCATTTTAAATTTTCATCAGCAATGGTATTGTTTGTGGATTATAAAGACTCCTGTGTGAGTTTAGGTTAAAGATTGTTGTGAGATGAAGAGTAACAAGTGAAAGTGACAGAAAAAAATATATTTTACCAAAACATCAAAACATTCCACATTGTAGCATTCTTAAAATCAAAATATTTTAAGTAGAAGCAACAATGTTGCAAATGAAAATTTATTTCACAGAAAGATACATTTCATCTCAACATTAAAAGGTTTTTTTTTTGTGAAAGTTAGAATTGTTCCATTAGAATCAATGACTGAAACTTCATTTGGACTAAATTAGAGCAGATTTTAACTCCCAAAAAATGCTCTATAATTAGCTCTCATTTTGGTATTTACTATAGCTCCAGGTAAAAAAGACACTTGAGTTAAAATGAGAGTTATTTTCAGATCTGAGCATGCTCAGTTGTGTTGGCACCTAGTTGTCCAAAACGGGGAATTTTTCACTTTTCAGACTTTTAAAGATATTTCAGTGTAGAAATCACTTTTTCACACAGTTTAAAAGCAGATAATCTTTAAATAATATACCGCATATTTCAGTACCATTTAGGCAATTATATCATGCTCTAAACATTATTTCCATGTGCAATTCTCTAGGTTTTAGCAGAGTAAGGGTTTGGGCGCTATTTAGTTTCAGGGAGCTATAGTAAATTCGATTTTGGGAGTATTTTCTCACCAGCACTATAGTGAATACCGTTTTAGCGCGAATTAGCGCCATAGCGCTACAGTAAATGACCCCCAGTGTGGCAACATGTGCTATCTGCCATCAGGGGATATCAATGTAGGCGTTTTGTGGGTGCAACCCCTTCCTCGCAACTTAGGTAGGTGAGAGGAAGTGGTTGCTGAATACTTGAATTAGATTGCATTATATCGCTAAAACATTTGAATTATTTTTATGAGCACCTGGGCCCACATGCGCATGGGCTGTTGGGAGAACGTTGTGAAAACGCCAGTGTCTTTGCAGTGACTTTTTTTTTTTTAAACTTTTTTCAGCGTTTTTGCAATAGCGTCTTTGAGCGTTTTTTTTTTTTTTTCCTCCTCCTTTTGGCTCTTTTCTATTGCAATTGTCTTGAAGTGAACAAGCAGGGGAAAAGGCGAAAGAGCTGAAAAAGTAGAATCAAGTGAGCTAAGAAAAACAATAAAAACAGGGGGGGGGGGGGGAACAGGGGAGAAGAGAAGGAGAAGGTGAAAGAAAGACAAGCCAATGGAAGAGTTGTCTCCCAGCCCCCACCTGCCTGCTGCTGCTGCTGCTGCAGTATCTCCCTTTCTTGTGAATTTTTATTTTTTTTATTTTTTTATTTTTTTGCAAATGGTACTAATTATAGGCTTGATAGTACAAACTATAGAATAAGAAGAAATTTCATAGTAACAAAAATGTGGAACATATAAGCTTATACTGGAACTATACTGCTGAATATATAAATCATTTTGCTGAATACTTGAATTAGAATGCATTATATCGCTAAAACATTTGAATTATTTTGCTGAGCACCAGGGCCCCCATGCACACGGGCTGCTGGAAAAGCGCTGTGAAGACGCCGGTGTCTTTGCAGTGACTTTTTTTTTTTTTTAACTTTTTCCAGCTTTTTTCAGCATTTTTGCAATAGCGTTTTTGAGCGCTTTTTTTTTTTTTTTTTTTCAGCATAAGAACGCTTAAACAATTGAACAGCACCAAGGAATGCTTAATGTACTTAAAGTAGTAACATAACTTCTGGAAAACGGGGACTACTCATATCTCATTAATTATTTCTATTATTGGAGTGTGGGGAGGATGCCGGGTATGAGAACGGAATAAAAGAAATATTAGTAAAAATAAGTCAATTTAAAAAGGCTGGGAGATTTTTTCATCATTAAGAGACCCCAATCAAGGGGTATTCTGGAAGGCAGCTTTGAAGATCTTATAAATCCAGCCATAGAAACAAACATGAAGGGGAAAACAACAGGAAGTGCGGGAGCAATACCGAAATCACCTAGGACCAGCCTAGGCCCAAGTCCAGGCCCTATGAACAGGTATATACAGCAAGGAATCGGAGAAGGAGAGAAACAAGTGGGTTCAAAGGGCAGACAAATAGATACAAAAGAGAAGGACAACAAGGATAAAAAAGGCCAGTATAAAGTACAAACAGAAACCAGCCACCTCTCAGAACCCAGAATGGAGCCAGAAATGGGAGAGGAAGACAGAGGAAAGGAGGAAGGTCAAAAAGGGCCACAGTTGCCAACAAAACAGGATATGGAAAAAATGTTTGCGGCACTAGAGAATTCCCTAAAAGCAGAGATGTCAACACTCCATAAAGATATGGGATATATGCTAAACAGAGTGGAAGAAGTAGAGATCAAAGTAGACCTACATCAAAAAAACATAAAGGAACTAGAAGACGAAATAAAGAAATTAAAACGGGAACAACAGGAACAATCATATAAAATAGAAGAGCAAGAAAATAGAGATAAAAAGAAAAACTTGAGATAACGTGGGTTACCGGAAACAGAACAAGCAGAAAATCTAATAGAAAAAATGAACAATCTCTTCAACCAAATCTTGGGAAAGGAAACAACTAACACAATAGGAATAGAAAGTGTCTTTCGAGTAAAAAAACCTCAAAGGTTCGCAAGGGAAACACCTAGAGATGTAATCGTACGCTTTGAAAAATGGGAAGAAAAAAAACAGATCTGGATAAACCTAAAGAGGAAAACACAAATAGAGTTTGCGGGAGGTAAATTACAAATATTTCAAGACTTATCTCAAGAAACGCTGAAAAGACGACGGATACTAAAGCCATTATTAGAAATCCTCCGGGAGCAAGAAATTCAATACAACTGGGGTTTTCCAGCATGTCTAATAGCAAGGAAAAACGGAATAAGTGCGAGGCTAAGACATGTGGAGGAGATTCCGGACTTTTGCAACAAACTAGAAATCCCCTCCCCAGAACTGGAAAAATACGCAAATAGTCAGGAGCGAATAACGGCAAGAGATGACCTACAGTGGCAAGTAAATTCAAGGATCAGACATCAAGATGTGGACTCTCGAGGAAATTAATATCTGAGAAAATACCACACAACGGTGCAAGGGGCCTTAGAGTGGAAAGGGGGGGGGCTGGGGTTGATGGGATGGGAAAAAAGGAAAGTGAAAGGATTGGTAAAACACAACAAAAACGCAGGGAGAGGGAGACAGGGACTCACGGAGTGGACAGGGGGTCGCCCTATTAGTGCTTAGGCAGGGGGGGAATAGGGTGTCTTACAGAGCTCCGCCTCACAATAAATAGAGCAGAGGGGGCAGAGCGTGCCCCACAAAACAAAGTAAAACGCTCTCAGCTCTAGAGAATATGGGGGTAAAAAACCCATATCAGAAAAAAGGGAGGGGGAGGGTGGGAGGAGGGAGGGGAGGGGGAGGGAGGGTGGGGAGGGAGAGGTCTGAGTCACATGAGTGGTTACATAGGCACACCTATTCTGAGACAAGAGATGAGGAGACCCCGTGCGTCCGCTGGGTGTCCCCTCCATCCGGTCTCCTAGGGGGACCGCGTGGGGGGGAGGGCTGGAGGACGGGCGGGGAAGAAAAGGCACAAGAATGGAAAACGTAAACAGCATAAAAATAATCTCTTACAATGTCCGAGGACTAAATTCCCTAGGGAAGAGAAACATCATCCTCCGAGAACTAGAAAAAAGTAAAGCAGAAATAATTTTCCTACAGGAGACGCATATAACCCAAAACTCAAGTGCCAAAATTTATTCAAGAAACATACCAACATGGTATCAAGGAGACTCGCCAATAAGAAGGGCCAAAGGAGTAGCCATCGGTATAGGGAAAAATGTACGTTTTCTAATAGATCAAAGGAAAATAGACCCGGAGGGTCGATATCTTTTTATTACAGGAACTATACACGGGGTAAAATATACATTGGCCAATGTCTACTGTCCTAATAAGAACCCTAAAAAATATTTGATAGATATAATTAAAATACTAATGGAATTCAAGCAAGGAAAATTAATACTAGCTGGAGACTTCAACTTCAGCATGGATAATAAAATGGACAGTACCTCAAGAGTAAGGGACAAAGAGGTAAATCAACTAAAGAAATTAAAAAGAACATTATATGAACAGCAACTAATAGACCCTTGGAGAATTCAGCACCCCAGCACAAAGGACTACACATTCTACTCAACAGTACACAAAATTTACTCCAGATTGGATTACATCATGGTCGAACATAGAAACTTGGAAGAAATAGAAGAAACAAAAATAGGCATAATAACCGCCTCAGATCACAGCCCAGTAATCTTGAGAATGAAAATAAAAGGAGAAGTCCTTGAAAGGGGTCCATGGAGAATCAACGAAACTTTATTAGACAGTGAGACCGAAAAAAGCATCATAGAAGAAATTAAAAGATATTTTGAAGAAAACGATACACCAGAGGTATCGAAAGCATCAATATGGGAGGCGCATAAATCTGTTATTAGGGGCAAGTTAATAGCTATAGGGGCAAGAAAAAAACAGGAAAGGAAAACAAACATGCAACAAGTAATTAAAGAAATTTATGAATTGGAACGAAAACACAAAAATCAAGTAAACAACAAAATCTTCGGCCTACTATCTCAAAAGAGAGAGCAATTAAAAGACTGGATGGAACAAGAAGAAAGGAAGGACTACAACAGAGTAGTACAAGAAAAATATAAATGGGGTAATAAACCAGGAAAAATACCTAGCAAATCTGGTAAAAAAAAAGAAGTCTTTGAATTACATTGAGAAGATCAAAAATGAAAAAGGAGAAGTGGTAAATAAAACTACAGATATAGCGATAACATTTCAAAAATACTTCAGCTCCCTTTATGCAATAAAAGGACAGGAAAGTTGGAAAGAAGCGAATACAAGAACAAAGAAGATACAAGAATATTTAAAAAAAGCAAACTTCCCAAAACTAAAAATAGACCAACTAGAAGAATTGGAGAAAAATATTACGCATGAAGAGGTAAAACTGGCATTAAAGGAAACTCCCGTAGGAAAAAGCCCAGGACCAGACGGGTTTACGGTCAAATACTATAAAAAATTTGAAGAACAGCTGACTCCAAAACTATTAGAATATATGAATTCCTTAGGGGAAGATGAAGAAATAAGAAGTGAATCGTTATTAGCTCATATTACAATACTACCAAAAGAAGGGAAAGACAAAGTTAACTGCTCAAGCTACAGGCCAATAGCCCTATTGAACGCTGATACGAAGCTGTACTCCAAGATCCTGGCCACTAGGATAAAAAAACTAATCCCACTGTGGATCAACCCGGACCAAACTGGTTTTGTCCCGGGGAGAGAGGGGCGGGACAACAGCCTAAAATCATTATTGATGTTGCACAAGAAGGTGCAGAATGAGACCCCAGTTCTATTCCTGTCACTGGATGCAGAAAAAGCATTTGACAGGGTAGACTGGGGTTTCATGATGGATACATTGCGGCACTTGGGTATTGGGACAAAAATGATGAAGTGGATAACAAATTTGTATAATGGCCCGACAGCAGCCGTAAAAGTAAACGGTAGACTCTCTCCAAAAATTAAGATGCAGAATGGAACACGGCAAGGCTGTCCACTGTCTCCACTATTATATGTATTGGCCTTAGAACCACTATTAGCAACACTCCGCAATAACAAAGAGGTAGAAGGAGCGAAACTAGGAGGAAAAGAGCATAAGATCGCTGCCTACGCGGACGACATCTTGATGTACGTATCCAACCCAAGAGTGTCACTCCCAAACATACTGAAAGAAATTAAAAAATACGGAGAACTGTCAAACTTCAAAATTAATCCAATAAAAACGGAAATATTAAACATAGGTCTAGAGAAGTGGTTGCACCCCCAAAACACGTCCATTGATCCCCCACGATGGGAGATAGCACATGTTGACATTAGGCAAGGGATGAGGAGGGAAATCCCCAGTTTGACTCCCAATTTGTGTGCATCTTCAAAATTTGTCTTTTACAGGGATGACATCACTCCATCTGATGAAGGCAAGATCAACACTTTTTTGACACTATAATGTCTGATATTGTCTTCAGTTTTTCAATGTTGAACTTTGTAAGTTCCTGAGTTGTGTATGTTATGTTTTGAAACATGTCTGTTTATGTACTAAAAAAAAATTTTCAAGGTAAAACTTTATAAAACCAAGAAGTTGTTTTTTTACACAAAAATGTTTTATAACGCACATGGCATGTGCACAGAGTAAAATGTTTTATACTCAACAATGTATGGCTTCTTCTTTCAATGCTCAATACCAGTTTTTGTATTAAGTTGGTGTTTACAGTGACAATGGGTGTTATTTAATATGGAAAAACCAATTGGCACTACAAGTGCACTAGAAGAGCAGTAAATCAAAATCAAGATTTTATCAGATACATATTTTTTTCAAATAGAAAATATTTACAAATTTGCTGGCATAGCAATGGCCCCCCTACCTGTAAAATAACCAACGTATTTTTGCCGCACTTCACGGGTGCTTTGGGGGTGCAAGCCAGGATTGCCAGCTTCTTGGGCTGTCAGTGTATTTTCGGGAAGTCCGGCTTTAGGCCCAACTGAGGCAACATTTGAGGCAAAATTAGGAGCATTTCTCTTTAAAAAATTGTGAAGTATGAAGCATGCTAGAACTATGTGGTTCAGTTTGTACTTCACCATATTAATTTCCATAAGAAATAGGCAGAACTAGCTGGCCATTATCCCAAAGGCATTCTTCATGACTCTTCTGGCTCTGGCCAGCCAGTAATTAAAAACCCTCTTCTCCGGGGTGAGGGTCCTCTGCGGGAATGGCCTCATCAGGTGATCACCCAGACCAAATGCTTCATCAGAAATAAAAACAAATAGGAGTCCTTCAACGTTCTCTTCCGCAGGTGGCAATTCAAAGCCACCACTCTGGAGACATCGGTAGAACTCGGTCTGGGCAAAGACTCCACCATCCGACATCCGGCCATTCTCCCCCACGTCCACATATAAAATTTCATATGTCGCCGACACCACCGCCATCAACACGATATTGAAACCCTTCTAATTAAAATAGTATGACCCCGAGTGGGGTGGTGGTACGATGTGGACATGTTTCCCATCGATTTGCCCCTCCGCAGTTAGGAAAGTCCCACCGCTCAGCAAACTGGGGGGCCACAGTCTGCCATTCCTGTGGCGTTGAAGAAAACTGTGGAGTCAAAAAAGAAAAAAAAAACATTAGTACTTTTGCACATAACATTGCAAGCAGATTAGACACAAACATTCTTGGCCAACATCAGTATAACATTTATTTTAAGGAGTATTTAAAGACAAAAATATAAGGTCCACTTATCAGATTCCTCACCCCCTCTGATGACCCAATTTTAGAGGGTTTTAAATGAGTTTGGGTCCCAAAAAAAAGTCTCTGGCACTCTGCCTGAATTTAAGTACAACAATAACATTTGGACACATTTTAGGGGGTGTTTAGGGTAAAGCACTACAATGGAGCTGACAAAATACATTGTTAAGTGACTAGGCTAGGTGTGCATGGGCCCATGATAGCATGCTGGGGAGGTTAGTGAAGGCAAATATGCATGTAGGCCAAAAAAGGAGCATTAAAAGCTTACAGCATGCATGGGCACAAAGGGGACATTCACAGCATTTTACAATCATGGTAATTAGGGAATGATGAAAGAAATACAAAACACTAGCATACATTAAATACATGTGATGTTAAAGGAGAAAACTTACCCTAATATAGTCCTTCTGCAGGACCTGAATGATGGTAGAATAGGTCTCTGGAATAATGATGCCCAAAGCCTGGGGGGAGATGCCTGTAGAGAACTTGAGGTCCTGTAGACTTCTCCCTGTCGCCAAGTACCACAACATGGCGACTAGCTTCTGCTTGGGAGTGATGGCTTGCCACATGCAGGAGTCCTGCTTCATAATATAAGGGGACAGCAAAGGCAAAATACGGTGAAAAACGGGGTCCATCATCCGGAGAAAATTCCTGAAATCATTAGGGTTATTCTCCTGGATCTCCCACAGCAAAGGCATATGAGAGAATTGGTCACACTAGAGTAACCAATTCTTTGTCCATGAACTCCTCCCCGCCCTGTTCATGGACTGGGCTTTGGTCAAAGCAAAATCCCCAACACCAAGCCCCCACACAGCATGAACTCTATGATGAGTACGTAACCGCAACATGGCTTCGAAACGGTCGGCTGGTCAGAACGAACTAACAGAACGCACTGAAGAACAGAAAAGCCTGTGAAGAGCGAGCTGAAAATCAGAAACGAGCGGACAAGAAAGTACTGAAAAACAGATACGAACTGACTACATGCACTGAAAACCAGATACAAACCCACAAGCACAGACTGAAGAACAGTAACAATCTGAAAAGCACGAGGCTGAAAAGCACGAATCGTCTCTCACCAAACTTCTACTAACACAAGATAAACAGGAGATTAGCAGAAGGAGCCCTAAGGGTGGCACATTGGGTGTTGAACTTCCCTTTTATAGTGCCGTCGTACGTGTTGTACGTCACTGCATTCTTGACGGTCGGAATTTGGTGTGACCGTGTGTATGCAAAACAAGCTTGAACGGAATTCCGTCGGAAAAACCACCCAAGGCTTTTCCGACAAAAATTCCGTGTGTACGTGACATTAGACATACCATACTTGCAAAGCAAATACAAAAAAACATAGTAAAAAATATAACATTTTTTAATGCAATCTGTGCCTAAAATATATATATGCCGAAGCATGGGGGCATCCGCCCCAAAAGTTAAGAGCAAATCGCTCCTCCACCCCTGCTGCCCCCATGCTTCGGCATATATGCTCTTTTTTTTAACTGTGGTGGTGAAAACACCTCCTACAGCGATGGAGTCACGGCTTTATGTATCGTGGGAGCAAACACTGTTGCTGTCAAGATACATAAATCTGCGCTGCAGCTGAATGGCGTACCTGAAAACAAAAAAAATGGTTAACAATAAAGCACAGTAAACAGTAAAGTATAAAAAAAAAATTACATACCTGAAAGCAAACATGATAAAACATAATAACAATAAAACATTGCAGAATAGAATACAGTAAAAAAGAGCAGAACAATAGAGAGAGAATAGAGAGAGAGAGAGAGAACAATAAAATGACAACTATTTTTGTTTTTTTATTCTATATATTTTTTTGTGTTTTTTTGTTTTTTTTTTACACTTTTATTTGTAACTGTAATGTCCTGTACACACGATCGGACATTCCGACAACAAAATCGATCAGATTTGTTTCCAACGGATGTTGGCTCAAACTTGTCTTACATACACATGGTCACACAAAGTTGGTCGGAAACGTCAAGAACATGGTGACGTACAACACGTACAACGAGCTGAGAAAAATGAAGTTCAATAGCCAGTGCTGCTCTTCTGCTTGATTCTGAACATGCGTGGCACTTTGTGCTTCGGAATTGTCTACACACGATCGGAATTTACATAAACTGATTTTGTTGTCGGAAAATTTTAGATCCAGCTCTCAAACTTTATGTGTTGGAAATTCCGATGGAAAAAGTCAGATGGAGCCTACACACGGTCGGAATTTCCGAAAACAAGCTCCGATCGCACATTTTCCGATGGAAAGTCCGACCGTGTGTACAGGGCATAACTGTAACTGAAATGGTTCGGTTCCAGGTTCGGGTCTCTCAAAATACGATGGCATCTTGGAAGACCCTGTGAAAGTGTGTCCTAGTGTGTGCACTAGTGTATGGTAGCGTTCAAAACATTCACCAATGCAAAGACCAGGATTGTCAGGACAGGAGACACAATAATAGCGGGTGTCACGCTTGCTACAGACACAACATAATTTTTGGGGGGCTCGTTGGGTAGGTGTACCGGGAGGATATACGGAAAATGCCACTCATGCAGCCGGCTTACTGCATTTGGATTAGGAAGGTGAGGTGGAGCACCGTCTGGAAACAGAAGGGCTCTGACGATCTCTTCCTGGAATTTAAGGAAGGATCCAGTCCGTCCTGAAGCTCTGTATAGCAGAGAGAGAGTTCAGCAAAGACAATTGAAATAAATAAACAGACACTTTTTTGTACCAGCATCTAGCCTTACGGGCAACTAGGTACGGCACCAACAACTGGTCGTTGAGGTTCACCCCTCCCATATTTTGGTTATATTCGTGGACACAGAGGGGTTTCTCCACAACACCAGTCACCGTAGGAATTTGGACCGTCGTGCCTGCATGAAGGAAGGTAAGAATGAAAACATTCTTATTATCCCTCCATTTCACAGCGAGCAAATTATTACACTTGAAGCGGGCTCTCTCCCCCAGCCTAAGATGGGAATCTACAAGCCGCTGGGGAAAGCCCCTGCGATTAGGTCGCACAGTGCCACATGCTCCAATCTGATGATCAAACAAGTGACTAAAAAGTGGCACGCTGGTGTAATAATTGTCCACATACAAATGTACCCCTTTCCGAATAAGGGTGACACCAAGTCCCACACAATCTTGCCAGCGCTCCCTATGTAATCCGAGCAGTTCTCCAGCTCTACGTGGCTATCTTTTCCCTCGTAAACCATAAAACTACATGTATAGCCTGTGGCCCTGTCACAGAGCTTATACATCTTGACCCCATAGCTGGCACGCTTGCTGGGAAGATACTGTTTGAAAGACAAGCGGCCAGAAAACTTAATTAGGGACTCATCAACGCAGACAACTTGATGGGGATTAAACAAGGCTGCAAAACGTTGGTTGAAGGGGTTTATGAGGGGCAGAATTTTGTAGAGCAGATTGTATCCAGGGTCTCCACAACGACAACAGAGTTCATTGTTGTTGAAATGAATGAACCGCAAGATCTGCTCGTATTGTACCCTGGCCATGGAGGCAGAGAACACAGCCATATGGTAAATTGGGTCAGGGGACCAATATGACCGCAACATACTCATTTTAACTATGCTCATGTCGAGGGATAGACCCAGAAAGGTCTTAAATTTGGAAACCGTAATTGGTTTCCAATCTGTGGCAAGGGACGACTGGGGATTAGCGGCGATGAATTGACCAGCATACAAATTACTTTGGTCCACAATAGATCTATAAAGATCTTCCGTGAAAAAAAGTGAATAAAAATCAAGTGACGTAAAATCAACTGTTTCCACCTGAATTCCGGGTTGGCCAGTGAATGGGGGAAGTACGGGCGCTGCAGAAGTGGTGGGCACCCAATTAGGATTGGCAAATTCTGCAGGAAGGACACTATAGGCACGACGGGCCTGTCTTTGTCTTCTTGGTGGCAGCGGGACACTACTTGTGCTTGCCACCTCGCTAGCTTGAACTGCACTTATGGGACTCGCCACATCACCACATGATACTGCAGTGCTGGATATACGACCAGGGTGTACTAGGCCACTGGTGCTTGCCAATTCACCAGAAGGATGAGCGGGGAAGCTGGGGAAGTTAGTATAGATCTGATCAGATCAGATATTGATCCGTTCAAACACTATACCACTAAGGGAGGTGTATGCTGCGTGCGTGGGTGGGCGGGTACTGGCACTAATCTGACGTTGCCTGGGGTGACGCAGACCCTGACTGACACTAAAACTGATATTACCCTCTGGGCGATCATGGGGTTAAACCTTTATTGGGTAATAAATGGCGGGTATAAAAAACAAACTAACTAACCAGCGTCACCTGTAACACTTATACGGTGATCACTGGTGAAAGGGTTAAATAGGGGCAATCAGGGAGTTACCTTTATTAGGTAGTATATGGGGGTACCTGACGCTATAAAAAGCTGACGGTGAACCTAAATAACTAACAGGCTAACTAGCGTCACTTATACGGCGATCAGAAAAATTGTCGATTAGTGACACTGGCGACAGGGGGTGAAAGGGTTAACTGGGGGGTGATCAAGGGGTTAAACCTTTATTAGGGGGGTACCCTAGACCTAAAGGGGCCATACCACTAATTGACCTAACACTTATTACAATCACAAAATGACACCAATGCAGTGATCAGTAAAAAAAAATCAAAACTGCTATTGGTGTCACTGTGACAGGGGGTGACAGGGGGTGCAGGGGGGTGATCGGGGGTGATTGGGGGGTGATTTATGTGCCTATGTGTACTGGTGTTAGTGTGCTGTTGGTGCAAACTCACATTGATGTCTTCTCTCCTTGGAAGCCGGAATGAAAAGGCTCCATGAGGAAAGATGACATCACTTCCTCTGCTTCTGTTTACATTTCAGAAGCAGAGGAAGCTTCCCATTCACCAGGAGCGATCGTGAGGGAGAGGCCATGAATCAGTGGCCTGCCCCTCAGGAGGGATCGCTCTTGCAAGGATGCCGACTGCCTCGGGCACCGGGGGGCCCGATCCGCCCCCACCCAAGGGAGGGGAGTAACCTACCCATACGGTACTCTGCCTGCCCATGCCATTCTGCCGCAGTATATCTACGTGAGGCGGTGGGCAAGTGGTTAATAGACACTTTTGATACTTTTTTGGGACCCCTAAGCTAAAAATAGCCACTGATTACTGTACAAATGTCACTGGCAGGGGAAAGGGTTAACACTAAGGGGCGATCAAGGGGTTAAATGTGTGTCCTAGAGAGTGATTCAAACTGTGGGGGATGGGACTGCCTGGGGGAGGAGACCGACCATTGTTCCTAATCAGTAGGAACAACAGATCTGTCTCCTCAACCCTGACAGAGGGTTTACATTGACAGACCTCCATTGTGTCTCTCTCAGGAGGGATCGCGGGTGCCCGACAGAAATCACGACTGCCGGGCATGTGCATCCGTTGGCGCATGCCCCCTAGTGCTCTTAAAGCGGCCGACGTACAGCTACGATGGCTCTCCCAGAGTAGCCAACCTGCCACAGTATAACTGTGGAAGGTGATCCTCAATCAGTTAAACAACGTCACGTGTACATGAAGCCTAATGCCACGTACACACGACCGGACTTTCTGGCAGAAAAGATCCGATCGAATCATTCCATCGGACATTCCGATCGTGTGTGGGGTTCATCGGACCTTTTCTTTCTAAAATTCTGACGGACCTAGAAATATAACATGTTTTAAATCTTTCCGACGGAATCAGTTCCTATCGGGAAAAACGCTCGTCTGTATGCTATTCCGACAGACCAAAAATGACTCAAGGGCAGCTGTTGGCTACTGGCTATTGAACTTCCTTTTTCTAGGCCCGTCGTACGTCATCGCGTTCTTTCTGGCAGAAAAGGTCCGATCGAATCATTCCGTCGGACATTCCGATCGTGTGTGGGCTTCATCGGACCTTTTCTTTCTAAAATTCTGACGGACCTAGAAATATACCCTGTTTCCCCGAAAATAAGACCTAGCGTGATTGTCGGTGAAAGCTGCAATATAAGCCCTACCCCCCCAAATAAGCCCTAGTTAAAGTCCTTGTAGGTCTTATTTTTAGGCTAGGGCTTATTTTTGGGGAAACAGGGTAGGGCTTATTTGGGGGGAAGGGCTTATATTGCAGCCATCACTGACAATCACGCTAGGTCTTATTTTCAGGGAAACAGGGTAACATGTTTTAAATCTTTCCGACGGAATCAGTTCCTATCGGGAAAAACGCTCGTCTGTATGCTATTCCGACAGACCAAAAATGACTCAAGGGCAGCTGTTGGCTACTGGCTATTGAACTTCCTTTTTCTAGGCCCGTCGTACGTCATCGCGTTCTTTCTGGCAGAAAAGGTCCGATCGAATCATTCCGTCGGACATTCCGATCGTGTGTGGGCTTCATCGGACCTTTTCTTTCTAAAATTCTGACGGACCTAGAAATATAACATGTTTTAAATCTTTCCGACGGAATCAGTTCCTATCGGGAAAAACGCTCGTCTGTATGCTATTCCGACAGACCAAAAATGACTCAAGGGCAGCTGTTGGCTACTGGCTATTGAACTTCCTTTTTCTAGGCCCATCGTACGTCATCGCGTTCTAAACAATCGGACTTTGGTTTGATCGTGTGTAGGCAAGTCTGTTCAGCAGAACTCCAATGGAACTCCGTCAGAAAGACCGTCTGAGTCTATTCTGACGGAAAGTCCAGTCGTGTGTACGCGGTTAAAGGCATCACATGGTAAATACAGAAACCAATTCACATGCAAGTCGAGAATAATACATTATCATAAAGGACTCAGTCCAAAGAGTACAATTGCAAATGGGAGAAGCAGTTAGATACATGAGAAGGTGTCCCGGAGAACCCCACACTAGAGGGTCTCTGTACCCCGTGTTGCATTTTTATTTTCTCTCAGTTTTCTTTTTGGCGAAACACCGTCAAAAAAAACAAAAAACAAAAGGTAAGAGAAATAACCCAAAAGGTAACACAACAAATCCCAAGTGGAGAGGAAGAGAGAGAAGAAAGCAGAGAAAGGGGGGAAAAAAAGGGAGGGAAAAAAAAAAGGGGAGAGGGAGGGGATCCAGTCATTCCACATTCTGAGGGACCAGGAGACCCACCGGAATGACCACCAAGTAGGGGGCATTAAGTCAGAAAGGCTTTGAACTCCTTAGAGTAGACAAATTCTTGCCAGTAAAACCATTTTGTTGAGAAATTTTTCTTGAAGGCCTTTCTTTGTAGTTGCCAGGTCCTCCATTTCATTGATCTACGTGACCTTTTTCACCCAGACGGCTATAGGCAGTGCTTGAGTCTACTTCAAAAAAAGTGGGATGAAGCTCTTTGTGAAACTTGGCCCATTTGATGGGGAAATCAGTCTGTAAAAGAACAGATAGTGATGCTGGCATAGAGACATTAAGTGCCTCTGATTTTTAATAATATACACAAAAAAAAACGATAGATCTTCAAAAGTCTTCAGTCCAGAGAGCAAATTCGGGAGGGTGATCAGGTGATAAGACAAGAAAAAAAAAAATTGTCAGCGTATGCTGCAACCTTTGGGGACAATGCTGAATCAAGATGCAGGCTTGTATATCTGGATTATTTCTAACCATGCGTCAAAAGGGTTCAAGATTGGGGTAAAATATACATTGGCCAATGTCTACTGTCCTAATAAGAACCCTAAAAAATATTTGATAGATATAATTAAAATACTAATAGAATTCAAGCAAGGAAAATTAATACTAGCTGGAGACTTCAACTTCAGCATGGACAATAAAATGGACAGTACCTCAAGAGTAAGGGACAAAGAGGTAAATCAACTAAAGAAATTAAAAAGAATATTATATGAACAGCAACTAATAGACCCTAAAGTTTAAATTTTTTATTTAAAAAAAAAAAAAAAAAAAAAAAAAAAAAAAAGGGTTCAAGATTGCAGATGAATATCAGGGGAGAAAGGGGACATCCCTGTCAAGTCCCATTAGTAATCCCAAAAGAGGAGGAGAGATGGACATTTACCTTCACTCGAGCTGTGGGGCGAGAATAGATGGCGTGAATCCAGTACATCATCCGCTGACCTAGACCTACAGTATATGTCTAAGAGTCTCTGTTAGAAATACCCAGTTCACCCTATCAACCGCCTTTTCGGAGTCAGTCGAAAGGAGCAGCATAGGGATCCTTCGAGAATGGGCGTCATGGATCAGATTAATCGCCTCGCCTCGATCGTATTGTCCCGAGCCTCCCTCGTTGGGACAAATCCCACATAGTCAGAATGAACCAGTATTCATAGGTTTACTAATATAGAGTATATCTGTGACCCTGTATATAATCTTGACAACCACCATGCTTTGCCCATTTCTTTATATCTGATTCTTGGCTATCACCATGCTCTTGCTGTCTCTCTCAGACCAGCTGAGGTTACCACAGCAGCACCTGCTCTAAGGTGAGGCTTTATTGGATACAAGTGGACCTAAAAATATATATATATATATGGAGATATAAATATTCAATATTGGGCTATTTGTAGTCTACCTTGTCGTTTTTCTACCACTCAGACACCCCGGTTTCGTGGAACATATCCTAGCGCTGTAGTATTTACCTTTACGATTCTATATATGTTTGTCACATTTTTATGCAGCTGCTTGACATCCGAACCACTTTTGGGTTTAGCGCAGTAATTATTCCTACTTCATTATCTACTTGATGCCTTACTGTACTTCTATGCCCCTATATTGAAGTTCTTTACATACAGGCTATCAAATGTTGCCACTTTATCTGTGATGAAGTAAACTGCTGCCTGGATATACTGCACTAGGCTCTCTAGGATATATACATACCTTCCCATCTACAGTATCATCTCCTTCTAGGTAAGATACAGACTGTGATACTGCCACATGGCTATTTATTCATTTATGTTCATCTCACTGAGAAATATTATATACACTT
This sequence comes from Lithobates septentrionalis, assembly GCA_037952835.1. Taxonomy (NCBI): domain Eukaryota; kingdom Metazoa; phylum Chordata; class Amphibia; order Anura; family Ranidae; genus Lithobates; species Lithobates septentrionalis. The sequence goes on along the minus strand of JBBDGP010000806.1, from coordinate 5,909,361 downwards.
TTCCCCCTTCATCTAGAGCATTTTATTTGACAACTCATCTCATAGTTTTCACAATTTATTGGTCTGACGTCGGAGAACAGGGCACTTGGGTATCCTACTCAGTGTGTCCCCCCATCCTTCTCTGAGGTGGCCCCTGTGTCCTCCCTCATGATTTGCTTTTTCTCCTAGACTTTTACTTTTAAGGTTGATCAGGCAAGCATAATGTTTCTTCTCTCTCTCTCTCTCTCTCTCTCTCTCTCTCTCTCTCTCTCTCTCTCTCTCTCTCTCTCTCTCTCTCTCTCTCTCTCGAGAGAGAGAGAGAGAGAGAGAGAGAGAGAGAGAGATCATTAAAATATTAGTTCCCCAAATATGGAGTAATACAGCAACAAGTCAGCTCCGATTTGCGGAACGTGGTTGTCATGGTAAAGAGAACAAAGCTTGGCTTATTAGGTACTAAGCAAGTGTGAGATTCTGGACATAAGGAGGGAGAAATTGTAAATTGAGGGGGGAGTTGGGACTTTAAATGAGGCGCACTAGTCGCCTCCATCCTGTATCAGGTATATGCAAAAAGTGGAGTTGGGGCTTTAAATGAAGCAGTTGAAATGCGGAGGATTAAAAATATGAATTTATTAATAATAGTAGATATAGTAAAAGAATTTCATATATATACATACACATATGATTGGCACAAAATGTAGGCATAATCGATAGGCAGGTACATGCAATTGAATGCGTGGTCATACTGAGTAAATAATAGTCAAAGTAGTATTGATACAAAACAGCAAATGGCCTACAGGTGCCAGAGGTGGCATGCCCGGTAACTGAAATTATAATTGCATAATAATTTTAATGATATTATTAAAATAATGATGTCATCATCAAGGTGCAATAGATAAAGTTGTAGCATCAAGTGTAGCTTGACGCGTTTCGTGGATGATTTTCTCCACTCATCAGCAGCTGATGCGACAGAATCCTGTAAGATATATACATATAGTAAACCTCAATCTATATAGAGAGGAGTAGAGTAAAAAAATGCTAAAAATAGTTGGCCAAAAGCACACTTACCAACCCTGACATTGAGAGCAGCGCAAGGCAGATGGCATGGAGTGGGCTGGAGGCAAACAAACCCCGCGGGAGCTGAGGCAGCATGTTCTGTCTGAAAAGCATCAGGTGATGGAATAGCAGTGTCTAGGTAGTGGGGTGATTTCCATGTGGCAACAATAATGATGCCTGTCAGAAAGGGGGGGATATCTGGAGACAAATATTAAATATAAGTATATATAGTATAAAATGAAATAATTGTTGAGTAATATAAATAATATACTCAAAGATACCCATATGTACTGGTAGATAATACAATGGAGGTTGTATAGTGAACGGATCTAATTGAAGGGGTGGCTGGTGAGAAATCTAAATATGTGTAGGTTGTTAGACAAGGGGAGTGTTCAAGATTAAGTGAGACTGGTATATAGAGAAACATAGTGTGCGGTGAGACAAAGCAAAAACATGACAGGGAAAGTGAGCCTATTCTCAAGAGGCTTACCTGATGCTGCATATCATGCACAACCAGCAAGATGAAAGCAGCTGGTATGCAGGGACCCCAGGAGGAGACTGGCCATGTGAACATCCCGCTCCGACTGGGGGACATATAAATACATGCCGCCAACGCCACATGCGCGAGCCTGCGGGAGGAGGGAAGGGGCATCCGCACCCGAGCTGGATAATCGCTCAGTGTTTGGCGCCAAGGAGCCCTCCTTCCAATGGTGAATCACACAGATGGCGCTCCAAACGTCAGCGCGGTGACGTCAGAGGCAACGTATGACGCAGAGACTGAGCCGCCGATGCGCGGAGCGGCATCCGCCCAAATCTCCCTGAGGGGGAGCAGGGGGAGGATCCACAGGGCGCATTGCAGCTCCCGCGCCGAGGAAAAGAGCCCCAACACAGAACCATGATAAATAACCACGCTGACGCAGAGCAGTGGCAGAACGATAAGGGTTTGGTAAATAGCAAAACATAAAAAATGTATATAGCAACCAGTGCCGGAAATGCCATCCATGGTAACATTTATAAGCTGAATAGAAACATACACAGTATGTAAAAATATATGACTATTCCAGAAGTTCAGTCCCATATTGGGCGTGCATTAAACCAATCGCGTAGATAGCAGGGGAACACTGCTGATCCAACTTTAAAACTGCTTCCATCCCGGTACTGAATTGTAAATTGAGGGGGGAGTTGGGACTTTCAATGAGGCACGGAGAAAGGGTGGAAATTAGAGTCGTATTGAATGCGGAAGACAGTAGTCAGTATGGCGGCAGCTGCACCCGAAAAGGAGCTTTTTAAAAACAATTATACAAGTAAGAAGCATTCTATAAGGTTTCAATATGTGGTGCATTGCCAGAAATTTAGACAACAAAAGAAAACCCGCTCCAGGTGTCTGGGCCTAAATATCTCCTCCCTCTTCGGGTATGGGTTCCGGCTTTGTATGCAAACCACATGCCAAGGAAAGAAAAAATCCGGACGGCCGCACTCCGATGAAATATGTTTATTGGTGGCAGTCCATACAGCAAAGGATAAAAAAGATACTGACGTGTTTCACACTGTGGTTACAGATGCTTAGTCATAGCTTGATCTTGAAACAAATAACAATTGTCACAGATTAGCTGCGGAGCTGATCTGTGTCTTACCTTTACTGATGTAGGTCGGCTGGCACCTGTTGTTCCACTAGCTTTTGTTCAGCTCTGCTGTACTCTGCAGCTATGGGTGTCGCCGGCCTCACCTGTTGCTTAATATATAATTCCTTCCTGCTACTTCCTGTCCAGCCCCTCATGTGCTTATCTATTTAAATCCCTCTCAGACCACTTTCTGTTGCTTGAGCAACGCTTTTTTCTGAGCTCCCTTCCTGTAACCTGCTTTAACCTGACCTCTCGTGAACTGATTTCTTGTGTACCGACTCAGCTTGTTCTGATTACGTTGTCTGCAGCCCGCCCTGACCTTGGCTCGCTATTCAGCTATCCTTTGCTTCATCCATCCAACCTTATCTGACAGTGTCCTCTGGTACTTCCCTAGCAAGCAGGGTGAACCTGGGGGTCATGACCTGGGGTCAGCACGCAGCTAAGCCCAAACCCTCGTAAGGGCGTCCCTGGCAGAATACCGTCTGGCCCTTAGACTCCACGCCCTGGGGGATCCGTGTCACCTGCTCGCCTGTGGGCTCACTGTAAGTAGTACCGTGACAGTTTGCTCAAGCCATGAGCTCCTCTGAGAGTCGGCCACTGACCGAGGATCAAAAGCAACATCTAGTTCAGAGACTTAACTCCCAGCAAGCTAATCAAGAGCAAATAATGTTGGTTCTACAGGGTCTTGCCTCCCATCTGGATCATCTGCAATTTGCTACAACTTCAGCTTCTCCCGTACCTGCTTCTTCTGCTCCCGTGTTACCTGCTACACCTGACTATCCCTGTTTTCATCTGCCGCCGCCACCTTGTTTTTCTGGCGACCCTAAGGCTTGTCGGGGCTTCATTAATCAGTGTTTCATCCACTTTGAACTTTCCAGACATCATTTTCCAACTAATCGCACCAAAGTCGCATATATCATCTCTCTCCTTGCCGGTGATGCTCTAGCTTGGGCCTCCCCACTCTGGGAATCACACGATTCTATCACCTCCAACCTCCAGTCCTTTTTGTATGCATTCCGGAAAACTTTTGATGAGCCCGGCAAGTGTCTTCTGCTGCTGGGGCCCTCCTTCAGCAGCAGCAGAAGATACGTCAGCAAGGAATGACAGTCGGCCAATACGCAGTTAAATTCCGCACGCTGGCTGCTGAACTGTCAGCCAATACGCAGTTAAATTCCGTAGGCTGGCTGCTGAACTCAAATCAATTCAAATAGACATTCGCTTTCAGGAGCGGACCCTGGAGAAATCCAGATCCATTCATCCCCCTTCTGGCTGTCCAGCACAGGTAGTCCAAAGATCTGTGGAATCCTCTCTGTCTTCAACCTCTCACACGTTGGAAGAACCTATGCAGCTTGGGTGAACTCACCTCATTCCAGAGGAACGTGCCCGGCGCATGGGATTGGGCTTGTGCCTTTATTGTGGCGATAAAAGACATCTTTTGAACTCCTGTCCAGTCCATCCGGGACTCCAGGGTCTAGGTCACTCGGAGGGAGGTGATCTAGACAGATCCTTTAATTTTGGCCGCTTCCCTCATTTCACCCTTCCCGTGGCTATCCGCTGGGCTCTAAATGCCTATCAAATCTCTGCATACGTGTACTCTGGAGCTGCCAGGAATTTTATTGAACAATCTTTGGCTTCCGAGTTAGGCATTGCCTTTGTTGCCTTGGCTATACCACTCTTTGTGACTGCAGTAGATGGCTCCTTTTTGCCAATGAGCCCCATCTGGTTTAAAACCCCTCCTATTGTGTTACGCATTGGGGTTTTGCATGAGGAAGAAATCTCTTTCCTAATTCTGCCTAAGTCCTCCAGTCCCATCATCCTTGGCCTTCCATGGTTGCAGAAACACTCTCTGCATCTTGACTGGAACTCTGGACAAGTATTGGCTTGGTGTCCTCAGTGTCAGCAACAATGTATTTCCAAGGTACTACCACCTCCTTCCATTCCTCTGGCTGAGACCTCCACAACTCCCATGTTGCCTTCCCAATATCAGTCCTTCCGAGATGTTTTCTGCAAAAAGGCCGCTGATCGCCTTCCTTCTCACAGAGACTATGACTGCTCCATTGATCTTTTACCAGGGACCTCTCCTCCCCAAGGCCGAGTCTACCCTCTATCTATCCCAGAGACACAAGCCAAGTCCGAATACATTCAGGAAAACCTGCAAAGGGGTTTCATCAGGAAATCCAACTCACCTGCCGGAGCCGGATTTTTCTTTGTAGGAAAAAAAGATGGTTCTCTCCGTCCATGCATCGACTACAGGGGTCTTAACATCATCACCGTGAAGAACCGATACCCTCTTCCTTTGATTTCGGAACTCTTTGACAGACTGCGAGGTTCTCATGTTTTCACCAAATTGGATCTTAGAGGGGCCTACAATTTAATAAGAACCTGGGAAAGAGACGAGTGGAAGACCGCCTTTAACACCAGGGACGGACATTATGAATATCTTGTGATGCCCTTTGGCTTATGCAATGCCCCCGCTGTCTTTCAAAATTTGGTTAATGAGATCTTCCACGACCTTCTGTATGTCTGTGTTATTGTATATCTGGATTATATTCTTATTTTCTCACCAGACTTACCTACCCATCGTCTCCACGTGAAAGCTGTGCTACAGCATCTACGGGACAATGTCTATATGCAAAATTGGAGAAATGTCTATTTGAACAAACACAAGTTCTATTTCTGGGCTACATAATCTCATCACAGGGCCTCCTCATGGATCCAGCCAAATTTCGGGCAATCTCTGAGTGGCCCCAGCCCTCTGCTCTTAAAGCCACCCAATTCTATTTGGGCTTCACCAATTACTATCGCCAATTTATCCCTAACTACTCCCCCTTGGTGGCTCCTATTACATCTTTCACCTGCAAGGGTGTCAATGCCAGGCTCTAGTCCTCTGAATCCATTGATGCTTTCCACAAACACAAGGCAGCCTTCCTCTCGGCCCCAATTCTCCTACGTCCGGACATTACGAAACCCTTTTCTATGGAGGTTGATACCTCTTCAGTTGGAGTCGGTGCCGTCCTACTCCAAGCTCAGAAGGGCAAGTCTCAGTCTTGCAGATTATTTTCCAAGAAGTTTTCTAAAGCAGAAAAGAACTATACCATTGGGGACCATGAACTACTGGCTATTAAATTAGCTCTTCAAGAATGCCGGCATCTTCTAGAGGGTTCTCCCCATTGTATTACCATCTATAATGATCATAAAAATCTGCAGTATTTACAATCCGCAAAACGCTTGAACCCACGTCAAGCTCGCTGGGCCCTCTTTTTTGCCCGCTTTAACTTCAACATTACCTTTCATCCAGGTGCCAAAAACCTTCGAGCCGATGCCTTGTCCAGGTCATTTGATGTCAACGATTCTGAGAATCACCTAGATCCTGGTCCCATCATCCCTCTGCATTGTATTCTAGCCACTACTCAGCTCTGGTCTACACAGCCTCCTCCAGGTAAAACTTTTGTAGTTCCCACACTTTGTCCCAAACTCCTTGCCTGGGCACATGACTCTAAGTTCTCTGGACATCCTGATATACCTCGTACTTGTGACCTTCTTCAGTGTCATTACTCGTGGCCCTCTCTTCGTAAGGATGTCAAAGAATACGTTCAAGCTTGTACGGTTTGTGTAATATCCAAGTCTTCCACGTCTGCCCCAGCAGGGTTGTTTCTGCCCTTACCAGTTTCCAATATACCTTGGCGTTGTATTTACATGGATTTTATCTCGGATCTGCCCCCCTCAACAGGTTCTACAGTCATCTGGGTAGTGGTGAATTGGTTCTCCAAAATGTGCCACTTGATTCCTCTCCCAGGCCTACCTTCTACTCCCAGTCTTGCCACGACTTTCATTAAGGAGATCTTTCATCTTCATGGGATGCCTTCACATATCGTCTCTGACAGAGGAGTTCAATTTACTGCTCGGTTTTGGAGAGCCTTGGCCAGCTCCTTTGGGAATAAATTGGATTTTTCATCTGCCTTTCATCCCCAGTCCAATGGGCAAACAGAACATGTTAATCAAAATGTAGGACGTTTTCTCCGTGCCTTCATCTCAGCCCACCAAGATGACTGGGTGGACCTTTTGCCCTGGGCAGAGTTTGCCTTAAACCATCACTCCAATGCCAGTTCTGGAAAATCTCCCTTCTTCACTGTTTATGGGCAGCATCCATCTGTTCCCTTTCCTGTTCCCATTTCTCCTCTTGTACCAGCAGCAGCTGAGACCCAAAGGTCCTTCAACTCAATCTGGAAAGAAGTCTCTGAGAATCTTCATCTAGCTGCTTCCAGGCATAAAACGGCAGCAGATCGTCATCGCCGTCCGGCTCCTAAGTTCCTGCCTGGTGATCGAGTTTGGCTCTCTACCAAGCACATCCGACTCCGGGTGCCCTCAATGAAATTGGCCCCTCGCTTCATTGGTCCATTTCCTATTCTCTGTCAGGTCAATCCAGTTGCTTTAACCACTTGCCGCCCGCCCTATTACCAAATGACGGCGGCAAAGTGGTTTGATATTCCTGACCGGACGTCATATGACGTGATCAGGAATATCGAGCCGCTGCGCGCCCCCGGGGGCGCGCATCGCGGCGATCGTTGTTGCGGGGTGTCAGTCTGAGACTCTTTACCACGTGATCAGCCGTGTCCAATCACGGCTGATCACGATGTGAATAGAAAGAGCCGGTGACAGACGCGAGTAGAGGAGAGCCGATTGGCTGCTCTCCTGACAGGGGGGGTCTGTGCTGATTGTTTATCAGCATAGCCCCCCTCAGATCCTACCCAGGACCACCAGGGAAGCCGCCCAGGACCTCCAGGGAAGCGATCCACACTGGACCACCAGGTATGCCCCTAGACCCCCAGGGAAATGCCACTGTGTGCCCAGGCAGCTGCCAATCTGTGCCCAGGCAGCTGCCAATCAGTGCCCACTTCAATGCCTACCACTGCCAGTGCCACCAGGGATGCCCATCAGTGCCTCATATTAGTGCCGCGTATCAGTGCCCATCAGTGCCACATATCAGTGCCCATCAGTGCCCAGCAGTGCCGCCTATCAGTGCCGCCTATCAGCGGCACCCTATCAGTGTTTAGCAGTGCCCAGCAGTGCCGCCTTTCATTGCCCATCAGTGTCGCCTATCAGTGCCCATCAGTGCCAACCAGTGCCACCCAGTGCCACCCGTCAGTGCCCATCAGTGCTGCCTATCAATGCCCATCAGTGCTGCATATGAGTGCCACCCATCAGTGCCGCCTACCAGTGCCCATCAGTGCCGCATATCAGTGCCCGTCAGTGCCCGCTCATTGGTGCCACCTCATCGGTGCCGCCGTATCAGTGCCTGTCAGTGCCGCCTTATCAGTGCCCATCAGTGAAAGAGAAAACATACTTATTTATAATTTTTTTTAACAGAAACAAAAGCAAAACTTTTATTTTTTTCAAAATTTTCGGTCTTTTTTTATTTGTTTAGCAAAAAATAAAAACCACAGAGGTCATCAAATACCACCAAAAGAAAGCTCTATTTGTGGGAACAAAATGATAAAAATTTAGTTTGGGTACAGTGTAGCATGATCACACAATTGTCATTCAAACTGCGACAGCACTGAAAGCTGAAAATTGGTCTGGGCAGGAAGGTGTCTAAGTGCCCTGTATTGAAGTGGTTAAAGCTCCCTCTCATCTCAGGATACCCAACGCCTTCCATGTCTCCCTGCTCAGGCCACTGGTCCTCAATCGCTTCTTTCACCCTTCTTCTCACCCCGCTCCTGTGGCTGATACCATGGATCAGTATGAGATTAAAGAAATATTGGACTCCAAATACTCCCAAGGAAAGCTGCTCTATCTGATTGATTGGAAGGGCTATGGCCCGGAGGAGAGGTCTTGGGTTCCTGCCACCGATGTCTCAGCCCCACGCCAAGTGACCAGATTCCATTGGAAATTTCCTTCCAAGCCAGCCCCCAGACATGTAGGGGGACCTCATAAGAGGGAGGGTACTGTCACAGATCAGCTGCGGAGCTGATCTGTGTCTTACCTTTCTGCTGTAGGTCGGCTGGCACCTGTTCCACTAGCTTTTGTTCAGCTCTGCTGCACTCTGCTGCTATGGGTGTCGCCGACCTCACCTGTTGCTTAATATATAATTCCTTTCTGCTACTTCCTGTCCAGCCCCTCATGTGCTTCTCTATTTAAATCCCTCTCAGACCACTTTCTGTTGCTTAAGCAATACTTGTTTCTGAGCTCCCTTCTTTTAACCTGCTTTAACCTGACCTCTCGTGAACTGATCTCTTGTGTACCGACTCGGCTTATTCTGATTATGTTGTCTGCAGCCCGCCCTGACCCTGGCTCGCTATTCAGCTCTCCTTTGCTTCATCCATCCATCCTTGTCTGACAGTGTCTTCTGGTGCTTTCCTAGCCAGCAGGGTGAACCCGGGGGTCGTGACCTGGGGTCAGCAAGCAGCTAAGCCCAAACCCTCATGAGGGGGTCCCTGGCAGAATACCAGTTGGCCTTTAGACTCCATGCCCTGGGGGATCCCTTGCCACCTGCTCGTCTGTGGGCTCACTGTAAGTAGTACTGTGACAACAATGACATATATATGCATACAAAAGTGGAAACAGGCTAAATTGAAAACTGTGCACAGCCACTACAAGTGGTGGACTCGCTATGATTGATGATAAGATGAAACAACTGCAGTCTCCTTCTTCATACATATCAGAATAACGCCTTGTGGGTAGAGCAGTCACACATAATTCAAACCGAAATCCTTACAATAGTTTATACATTTCATGGTGCAAGAATTGACTGGTGAAAAACCTTCCGCCCAGAGAAATCACATAAAAACAAAATTAAAAGTAAAAACTTCAATAAATAAAACACATAAAGACATATGTGAATATATATTCATTGACAATGAGAGGATATCTGAAGAACTTCAATTGGAAACTGTGTCATGACCTTGCAGTAATACTTTCATGACCTGTCTGTCTCTTACCTGGTCTGTGCATCAGCCTTGAGGCTTGTACTCTCACACTTGCATGTTTAAGTAATATTCCCTCAGTGTGGCTCCACCCTAGCCTCAACAGGAACCACTATTTAACACTGTATTCTCCAAGCCTGCCTTGTCGTGCAATATTGTGTGTTTGGCTTCCTGTTTCTTGCTTGCCGTGTGCTCTACGTTTGTCTGTTACCGATCTTGGCGTGTTCCCGACTATCCCTGTCTGATTGTGACCCTGACCTTTGGCATGTTCTCTGTTATCCTTGTCTGCTAGTCCCCCCGACATTTGGCTACCTCCTTACTATCGCTTGCTGTCCTAGGCTGCTGTTTCCTCTCCATCCTCCTGTAGCCTACCGTGAGCTGGGAGACCCTGGGGGGCCGTGACCTGGAGCCAGTTGCAGCCCAGTCCATCCTCACCACTAGAGGCTCTGGTGAACACCTGTTGACTCTTAGACTCCGTGCCCTGGGGAATCTATGCTCTAACTCCCTGTGGGATCCGTGTTGGTGCTCCAGGGGACCTGCCTTCCTGAACCACCCTGAGTTCTATCCAAAGCAGTCAGCCTTAGGGTCCACTATCTTAGCGGTACACTCCTGACCACAACGGGGTGCATCTATCACCTGGACTCAGGTGACCTGACATACTGATTGTTTAATATAATCTCTATAATACATTTATAAATATATGTCCATCCATTATCCCCCATATATGTGTGGGAAGAATGGAATCATTATGATTCTTCTATATCGGTATTCCTCTAGCTAAACAGGGCCCCCACGGCACAATCATAAGACCCCCACTGTCCCTCGCATGGCCGCATGGGCTTCCAATGTAGTTTCATTTATACTAACCTTAATTGATATCAATGAACAATCTGCACTGTTGGCATGCTAAACAAGGACAAAAATGAGTATAAATTTGGGGAGAGAACTGAGATACATCCGATACACAAGATGCGCTTAAATGTCTAAGAATATCCAAAAATATCTGGACATCATGTGTATCACACATATCGCAATGATGTATGTCACCAGTAAGATAATGAATGACTATGCTTATTTAATCAAGCTTCATTAAATCAAGGAAACAAAAGAACAAAAACAACTGGTGGACGGATAACACAGAGGTTGCGGGACCGCCTTTATGATCATTTATATGACATACTGAAGGATTATAACACCAATATAGCCAGGCATTTGAATGAAGTACACCAAAAGGATGTTTCCAGCTTGGTTATCCAGGCAGTAGAAAAAATAGCTATGCCAGTCAGAGGAGGGGATAAGTTTAGGATTTTACGTAAGAGAGAGGTCTACTGGATTTTCTTTTTTAATACCAGAAAGCTGGAAGGTATGAATCATGAACAGAATGTTTCCCATTATTATGAATAGCACTTTGAAGTTTTTCTATTCAGTATTTCTTCTATTCAGGAATCTGAACATTCAAGGTCCATGCTCTTGTGGGGTAAGACACGGAGGAGAGAATTCACCAGTTGTTTTTGTTCTTTTGTTTTCTTGATTTAATGAAGCTTGATTAAATAAGCATAGTCATTCATTATCTTACTGGTAACATACATCATTGCAATATGTGTGATACACATGATGTCCAGATATTTTTGGATATTCTTAGACATTTAAGCGCATCTTGTGTATCGGATGTATCTTGGTTCTCTCCCCAAATTTATACTCATTTTTGTCCTTGTTTAGCATGCCAACAGTGCAGATTGTTCATTGATATCAAATAAGGTTAGTATAAATGAAACTACATTGGAAGCACATGCGGCCATGTGAGGGACAGGGGGGGTCTTATGATTGTGCCATGGGGGCCTGTTTAGCTAGAGGAATACCGATATAGAAGAACCATAATGATTCCATTCTCACCACACACATATGGGGGATAATGGGTGGACATATATATATATATATATATATATATATATATATATATATATATATATATATATATATATAATCAATTTATTATAGAAATTATATTAAACATTCAATTTCCAATTGAAGTTCTTCAGATATCCTCTCAGCGTCAATGAATATATATATGTACACATATGTCTTTATGTGTTTTATTTATTGAAGTTTTTACTTTTAATTTTGTTTTTATGTGATTCCTCTAGGTGGAAGGTTTTTCACTAGTCAATTCTTGCACCATAGAGAGAGAATATTGGATGTAGGTGTGGCGCTGTTCTAATGACTAATTGGGGGTGAACTAACATTGTGTTGTAGCAGTGTGTTGTAGTGTCTGCGAGGTGTTACAACCTCTGGTAATCAAAGTAGTGGCAATATATGGAGGGACTAATTTTTCAATGAGTGATTTGTCCCATATAAATAGCATATAAATAGCATTTAATTGGTGTTACAACCTCTGGTAATTAAAGAGAGTGACTGATTTTTCAATGAGTGTTCTGTCCCATGTAAATAGCATCTAACATGTGAAATAAAGTCCAATAAATCATATCATACATAATAAAGTGCATAGATAAAAAGTGCTTAGTGAAAAGATGAGGGGGAGTGGGAGGGGAAAAATTGCTATTTTACAAAGTGGTAAAGTGACTTGTGCTCAAAATAATGAACCAGTGCTTGCTGGAGACACAATATTGCTTTATATAGTCTTATTGTATGCACAAATGGTTTTGTGCTTAGAAAGAATTGTTCCTTTGGTAAAGCAATATTGTAAAAGTGGATCTTCTTATTCCAGTGCTGGCTTAGTGATAGTGCTGCTTATTCGTGCTCCTACTGTGCATACACTCACCGAGTAGCCTCACCCCTACAGGGGTATTGCGCGGTAACAGTTTTTGCCACTGTGTAGCAGTTCCTGGCAATTCCGGATCATGCTTTTAATATCGTTCAGCATATGGAAAAGAAGGGGTGCCCATAGCGTAAAACCATTTAAAAGACTTTATTTTGAGTATAAACAAAGATGGTACTCACATTATTAAACTTAGTGTAAAGCATGAGAGATTGGAGTTAAAAACCTTCAGAAAGTCCTGTGTTCGTTTGATTGGAGGTGACGCAAGACAAGCCACGCCCAGGGTATCAATCAGAGCGAGTCCATCACTTGTAGTGGGTGTGCACAGTTTTCAATTAAGCCTGTTTCCACTTTTGTATGTATATATATGTCATTGTTATTTGTTTTGAGTAAGCACATGTAACCATGGTGTGAAACGCGTCAGTTATCTTTTTTATCCTTTGCTGTATGGACTGACACCAATAAACACATTTAATCGGAGTGCGGCTGTCCAATTCTTTTTTTCCTATGCATGCGGTACATTGCTTTAAAATCACATAATAGACTTAATTCTTTGTAATTTAGGGTAGAAGTCTCTAAAGTACTAACACTTTAAGTGGCCTAGTGTACAGAGCACATATTTAACAACTATCGCTCAAATTCACAGAATAAGAACTAGTTAAATTTTTAAAGATTTACTTAAAGCTGGTGAATGACTTATTTGAACAGTCCAAGACATGTACATAGTTACATAGTTAGTCAGGCTGAAAAAAGACACAAGTCCATCTAGTTCAACCATATACACAATCCTATACCCACAGTTGATCCACAGGAAGGCGAAAAGCCCCATCAAAGCATGCTCCTATTTGCTTCAGCCGGGGGAAAAAAATTCCTTCCTGATCCCCCGAGAGGCAATCGGATTTTCCCTGGATCAACTTTACCTAAAAATGTCAGTACCCAGTTATATTATGTACATTTAGGAAAGAATCCAGGCCTTCTTTAAAACAATCTACTGAGCTTGCCAGAACCACCTCTGGAGGGAGTCTATTCCACATTTTCACACCTCTTATGCCCCGTACACACGGTCGGACATTGATCGGACATTCCGACACAAAATCCTAAGATTTTTTCTGACGGATGTTGGCTCAAACTTGTCTTGCATACACACGGTCACACAAAGTTGTCGGAAAATCCGATGATTCTGAACGCGGTGACGTAAAACACGTACGTCGGGACTATAAACGGGGCAGTAGCCAATAGCTTTCATCTCTTTATTTATTCTGAGCATGCGTGGCACTTTGTGCTTCAGATTTGTGTACACACGATCGGAAATTCCGACAACGGATTTTGTTGTCGGAAAATTTTATAGCCTGCTCTCAAACTTTGTGTGTCGGAAAATCCGATGGAAAATGTGTGATGGAGCCTACACACGGTCAGAATTTCCCACAACAAGGTCCTATCACACATTTTCCGTCGGAAAATCCGACCGTGTGTACGGGGCATTACTGTGAAGAAACCTTTCCATATTTGGAGATTAAATCTCTTTTCCTCTAGTTATAAAGAATGCCCCCTTGTCCTCTGTGATGACATTAAAGTGAATAACTCAACACCAAGTTCACTATATGGACCACTTATGTATTTGTACATGTTGATCATATCCCCCTTAATCTCCTCTTCTCAAGAGTGAATATATATCAGTCTCATAACATTTCCCCTAAACATGGCATCTTCACAAACCCCATTAATAAATCAAACACTTTTATTGGAATGTTTTAAAAATAATTAATTCTTTATGGACTTATCATATAAAACAGTAGTTCTCAAGGATCTATGGTCCCTATAGCACTTCAAAACAAGTCATAGATGCAGCAAACCACTATTGTCTGTGCTCAATTCTTATGCTTATACCCCATGAGCAACTTTCTCCTCACCCATTACTACACGGTGTGGATTGGTTATCTGATTATGACAAATGTACAATATGTTCATACTAAGGCAGGCCATACACACTTTGATTTCTCTCCCTGTGGGCTGTAAAAGAGAAATCAATACATTTCTCCATTCATGCTAAACAGCGTGGATGGAGGAATATTTCCTGCCAGCTACTATTGTATTCTGACTGCTGACGACACATATGACTGTCAGAACACCTAAACAGTGACTGCATCTGACTGGATGCAGTCAAAGTTTAGCTGTTGAGTCAGCCATTTCTTGATTTTGAGTCATGCTGAATTGGCCAAAATTTGAACTGTGTATGAATAATACTGTAGATAGTCTCTACACCAACTTTGCTTGTGTTTGTATGGCGATCTGTCAGTTTTTTTTTTCATTCAGCCCGCTGGGTTGAATGAAAACAAATTGAGCAAACACATATACACAACTTTGAAAGTTTGCAACTTGAGGCTAGGTTCACACTGCTGCAAATTTTATTGCGAAATTGAGCCGCTGCGATCGCTCAAATTCGCAAGTCATTTTAATAACATTGTTTTCCATGAGTGCCGTTCACATCAATGCGTTGCGAATCTAACCTGCGTAAAAAAAGGGTCCTGTCCGAGTTTGAGCCGTGTACGATGCGAATTCAGCTCCATAGATTGCAAAATTTGCAGTAGAGTCGCAAGAACACACAAAGAATTCGCAATGCAAATTCGCAACGCACTCGGATCAAAATCGCGCTAAATTCGCACTGCAGCAGTGTGAACCTAGCCTGAAGGTTCATATACAGGGGACTTACTGTTCTCATAATAAACCTAAAGCCGTATTAAACCCAAAAGCAAAATTTATATTGCAACTTACCAATTCTTAGATGTGATGGCTGTGTTAGATTCCTTTTTTTAAGCTTTCTTTCTTCTATTTACATCTGTTAATCCAGCCAGTAAGTCTGTTATTTTTCACAGCACAAACTCTCAAACAGAATGTATCAGTTTACATGGATGAGACAAACTACTTAACACTGTCAGGGGTGATATAAATGATCAGCTTTTGTTAAATTTTTCAAATTATGATGCAGCGCAACTAAAACAGTCTCTGAAATAAATGAGTCCCAAATAATTAAACAAAAAAGTCTTATTTGACCTCCTTCTCTCCATGT
Organism: Lithobates septentrionalis; assembly: GCA_037952835.1. Classification (NCBI taxonomy): domain Eukaryota; kingdom Metazoa; phylum Chordata; class Amphibia; order Anura; family Ranidae; genus Lithobates; species Lithobates septentrionalis. The sequence goes on along the minus strand of JBBDGP010000806.1, from coordinate 5,893,941 downwards.
GACAAGTGCTCATGCAAAAAGAATAAAACCAATAGTGCTTTCCATACATTTTAAAACAATTTAATAACATATAAAATAGGACACTCACAAAAAAATGCACTGTCAGGGCCATGTTCTGCGCATAGTTTTAAAAGTAAACCGCCTTCTCTCAGTCTCTACACCACCCAGTGGTGGTATCAAATGTGCTGACTTGACTGCCTTCCTATGCGCATTACACCTTCAAAAGCTTCCTCAGTAGGATGAGGACTGGCCAGCACAACCTCTCTATATAGACTACTGGCTAGCTCTGAGCTCCACAGCAATCAAGGTTAGACTGGAAGTAATGTTGCAGGTGACCCGACTAATGAGGAAGTGAGGTCATCCTCAGCCATCTTGCCCTCTGTGTCCCCAAATGGCAAAAAATACAGAGAACATTCTGGCAAGGCCACTCCAAACCAGGCGGGAACACTGCCAACATAACAGGCAACCACCTGATCAGCTCCCTAGCGACATCAGATACAAATAAATGCAACTTCCATATACAGTATCTCACAAAAGTGAATACATCCCTCACATTTTTGTAAATATTTTATTATATCTTTTTATGTGACAGCACTGAAGAAATGACACTTTGCTACAGTGTAGTGAGTGTACAGCTTGTATAACAGTGTAAATTTGCTGTCCCCTTAAAATAACTTAACACACAGTCATTAATGAGGTGCCATGTTCAACTTTCAGTGACCAGTATGAGAGAGTGAGGGCGATAACACCAAATTTAACACACCCGCTCCCCATTCACACCTGAGACCTTGTAATGCTAACGAGTCACATAACACCAGGGAGGGAAAATGGCTACTAGATATTACAATTTGGATATTTTCACTTAGGGGTGTACTCACTTTTGTTGCCAGCGGTTTAGACAATAATGGCTGTGTGTTGAGTTATTTTGAGGGGACAGCAAATTTACACTGTTATACAAGCTGTACACTCACTATTTTACAATGTAGCAAAGTGTCATTTCTTAAGTGTTGTTACATGAAAAGATTTAATAAAATATTTACAAAAATGTGAGGGGTGTACTCACTTTTGTGAGATACTGTATGTAAAACCAGCCAACCCAGAGCTCCACAATGGCCCAGAGCCAGGACAGATAGAAAATGACATCACAGATGACTTTTTCACCCGAAAGTGACATGATCAGTGACCTGTCAGAATCCATGAATCAGACTGAGACAGAAGTATAGTTAAATCACACTTGTTTAATAATAATAATAATAAAAAGGTAAACAGAGTAAATATAGTCAAATCATAACCAGAGTTCAGGAACCGGAAGGGATAGTAAGACAAGCCAAAACATCAGGGAGCCAGAGATGAGCCTAGTAGAACAGCAAGCAGGATCTGGAGCCAGAAGGAATGTCACCCAAGCAAGTTTTTAACAGGAACACAGGAGAGTGTCTCTAGAGATGTGACCAAGGCAAAGGCAGAGATCATCTGGGCTGGACGGCTTAAGTAGGCATGACTGACGAGCAGGATATCATCAACAGGTGAGTCACTGTGGAGAGAAAGGAGCTGGCAATTAGCCGACAGCTGAGCAGCCAGCTTTGAGAAGGAAGGGCTGAGCCCAACCCTGACATGGCCATCTTGCCCCCTGTGTCCCCATTGGGAGAAAACAAGGAACTGGTAATTACAATCAATATATTGTACATAGGCAAGACTACTATCTAATAACATATAAAAAAAATAACAAATACAACAAATGTGTGCATATCTAATATCAGCCTTTTCGTATTAAAATCTGCATAATCTTTTAAAGCCACCATGAGGGGAGTGTTCACTAAAGAGACGAGAGATCAAACATGTGCCTTAAACTCTGAAGTGAAACAGGTGGAGAGTGAAGCAGCTGCAGCTGAACGGAAATATCACAGGATCCATCCACTGATACTTACCGTTCCTGGCAGGACCTGACAAGGCAGTTTAAATTTCTTCTGACTGATCAGACTATGAAGAAACAATTACAACAAACCAGAGCCATTTTTGAATTCCATTGACAAAAGTGGCCGCTTACTAGCTTTTCTGGCTAGCCCTATGTATGCCCCAACATCTGTACTACAGCTTAGACAATCAGGGGGAGACTTGGTGAGTGACTTGCGTGATATTCTGAACATATTTTATCCTTTTATGACAACTTCTATCAATTCCAGTCCAGATGTACTGATCAGGAACTTTCCTCCTATTTGGAAGGCCTGATTCTCCCATCTCTGACCTCGGAGGATAGTGCTACTTTGGAGCACCCCATTAAATAGCCAGTATGGCCATTAACAAACAGCTGAGTGTGGGCTGCAACTAGCGCCCAACTTAGCTGTGGCTGATGAGACAGAGTATTGCACCAGAGATGGCTGCAACAGTCTGCCTCGGAATTCCCAGGCAGATTGGCGCGCGGCCCCATAACCATAGGGGGTGGAGTCGCATCATGCGTCATCCCGCCACTGGCGCACGTCAGGTCCACCCATCTGTGCTCCAAACAGGAAGGAGCACAACACAAAGGCTGAGCTCCATAGGGCTAAAAGACCCCGAACCGCCGCACATGCAGGAGGCGATTGGGCGTCTCCCGCGCGCCGGGTAGTGACTGGGGGCGCCCAGACCGAAACCCCAAGCGATGGATAAGCATTTTAGGCCCATAAAGATATGGGCAAATGATGGAAAGATTGTCTGCAGGAGAGAAAAGGAAAAAGGTGCCCCCCCTAGTGGTGAGAGGTGGTCAGCTCAGGCTGAGAAATCCTCATTTCTCGGCCCAATAAGCTTGTTCAAAAAATTAAAAATGTCAAACTTCATAAAAAGGCAGAAAACAAAATGAATGAAATGATAATGCCAAAAAAATGTTTTTAATACAAATAATAACTTATTCAAGAAATGAAAAAGGAGTATATAAATTCATAAACATTCCAGACAAAGAAAACATATGTATAAATGAATTGTGTTGATGTGGAAAAGTCTACATTGATATGCTAGTACAGATGCCGAAGAGGACCATCTTGGATGGGGATCAACTTAGAGGTTCGAATCACAGACCCCCAATTGAAATCCCTCCAAGAAGGGCTTAAAATTGAAGGCCTCGTTCAGGCCTGGGGGTGCAGTGGCGTTGAGGTGGAAAATCCACCTCAACTTACTTTGTAAAAGTGCTTTATTAGAGTCGCCTCCTCTGGGGGTTTGTAGGAATGTGGTCTAAGGCCAGAAAATGCACTTTAGGAGTATAGTCAGCATGCACTATGCGGCAATGTCTCCCAATGGGGAGGTCAGGATCCTTTTTGTTAATACTAACTGTGTGACGGTAGATGCGTTGCCAAAAGGGCAGTTTAGTTTTGCCTACGTAGAAACAGCTGCATTCACACTGCATTAGGTATACCACCCCTGCAGTGTGGCAATTTACAAAATGTTTGGATCTAAATGACTCCCCATTGGGCAACACCACCGATTTGGTTATATCCATATATTGACAGTAGTTGCAATTCGCGCATCTAAAAGTACCCGTAAGTTTCCTATGATCTTGTGTATTGACTTTAAATTCGCTGTGGACCAATTTGTCTCATAAGGAGGGAGCCCTTCTGTAAGTGATAAGAGGCTGTGTGGATACAAAGGGTGCTAGTGTAGCATCCATACTTAGTAGGTGCCAATACTTTTACAGTATATCTCTAACCTGTCGATGCTGTTGGCAATATCTCGTAATGACCCGTGTGGGAGGGGATTCACTGGTTGCTTTTTTGGAAAAAAGAAGATCCTTCCTAGATCTATCTCTAGCCTTTTTGTAGGCTTTCTTCAGGATGCCATTAGAGTATCCCCTGGCACAGAGTCTAAGTATGGCTGCCTCTTGGTCAAAGAGGACATCAGTGGAACAATTGTGCCTCGCCCTAATGTACTGGGCAAAGGGGATAGAGACCAGTAACGGTTTGGGGTGAAAACTGGATGCAGCCAGTATCGTGTTACCCGTAGAGGGTTTCCTGAAGAGTTTGCTTTGGAGAGACCATCACTATCCTTTATGATGGTCAAATCCAAAAAAGGAATCCTGGATCAGTTGTAGGTCATAGTAAATTGGAGATTGAAGGCATTGCTGGAGTTAATATACTCCAGGAACTCCAACAACAGTGTAATTGGACCATCCCACATCAACATGACATCGTCAATATAGCGATGCCATGCTAACACGTGTTCAGTGTAGGCCGCTGCCTGAGCATCCAAGAACAATGATCTTTACCACTCCCCCAGGTACAGGTTTGCGAATGCCGGTGCGCAGCAAGTGCCCATGGCAACGCCCTGTACCTGGAGGTAGTGGGAACCATTGAATGATAAAAAGTTATGCTTCAGAATGTATTCCAAAGCAGCCACAACAAAGTTCACAGATAGGTCAGTGTGTGACCCTGACCTGGACAAAACTTGACGGATGGCTGAAAGACCAATATCATGCGGGATTAAACTGTATAGGGTCTCCACGTCATAGGCGACCAAACAAGTATCGCCACCGAAGTAGAGGCCATCCAAAATCTTAAGAAGATGGGTTGTGTCTCTGATATGTACATATCAGAGACACCACTGATATTACATATCAGAGACACAACCCACCTTCTTCAGATTTTGGATGGGATGACACGTGACATGACTCCGCCCCCTATGGGGGCAGGGCCCCACCACGCGCCGCTCTGCCTGGGAATTCTGAGGCAGATTGTTGCAGCCATCTCTGGCGCAATACTCTGCCTCATCAGCCACAGCTGAGTTTCAGCCCACACTCAGCTGTTTGTTAATGGCCATAGTGGCTATTTATAGGCTCTGGTCAGCAGCAGCATCCACATTGCTGGTGTTTGCTTGCTGCTGGATCCATTGACCTGTACCTACTCCTGCCAAGGCAAGTTCACATTTTGAGTACTCCTATATGGCATTAATATCATCAACCTTTTACCTACTTTGTTACTTCAACATTTTCATTACTTTTTATCTGTCTTTCCCAGACAGGAAGGTATCAGGTATACCCTTTCACCTGTTGGGTGACCTGATACTGTCTGGAGTGGTTGCTCCAGTCAGTGGGAATTTCTGTGGTGATTGTTGGTTCGTCCAGCCCTGACCCTCCATGCTTTCAGTTTTGACTTCCTTACATCTAGCCACACATTCTTATCTCTACACTGCAAGGCACCAACTGTGCAGGCTATATCCACTCTGCCCTCCCCTCTGTGTTTAGCAGTGATCAGTTCATGTATGTAAGTGTGTTTGTTCCTTTGCCATGTTCACTGATTAGATGATTATTTCATCTCTGTATGAAATTATCTCAAGTTGACTTGCATTACTTGTACTAACGCTCAAGTATGTTTATATTATAGAATATGTATGCTATAGATGACACAAAGCCTTTGAAGAAGGACAGTTAGTCTGAAACATATCAGGCGTCATTCTATATAGCTACTTGCATCAGCCCGCTGCTATTTCACAGGGCAGTTATTACCATGCTTGCAACTCTGTATAAATACCATTGATTTTAATATTTCTATTGTATAAATACTTTTTGTATCAATAAAATAATGTTTTATATACCTCCCTGATCTGTCCTTAAAATCCTGAGGGGTACGCTGTGCCTTGAGCACTAGGCCTTCTCTGTTCTTCTATTGGATTGACCAGACCAGCCAATACACGCACTGCCATTCCACATCTCTTTGCAAATGTTTGACAATGGTGAACTTAAAACATTTGCACAGCTGAAGAGGGAGTTGGGTGTCCCCGATTCATGGTTGTTCCACTATACTGAGCTGAGACATGCAGCTCATGCTCAATTCTGAACAGGACCAGTACTTTTAGAAAACACTAAATTAGAAACATTACTCACAGAGCCGGACCACACCAAACTAATTTCCACTTACTATGCGGTACTCACGGAAAAAAAACAGCCGAGGGAGGAGAAAATGAGAGTCAGATGGATTGATATAATTCCAGAGTTGACTGAGGCTCATTGGGTTGAAGTTCTGACCCACGGTCATCTCTGTCAGGGACAAACTGATACGACTGAGGTACCATCATCAAATGTATTATATTCCACACAGATTATACAGGATGGGCAAAAGAGATGACCCTATTTGTCATAAGTGCCTGGTGGCAGATTGTACTTTTATGCACATGGTGTGGGAGTGTAATAGGATACGACCCTTATGGTCACAGGTGACCCAGTTTATCGCAGATACATTTGATCTTCCGAACATATGTAGCCCACTTCTCGGTCTCCTGGGTGTCATAGAAGATGAAGTAATGAGCAATAATACGAGAACGTTCTTGAGACCAATGTTTTACTATGTCAGAAAGCTAATTGTCCTAAACTGGATAAAGAGGGATCATCTTACCTTATCTGCTTGGAAAGGACTGGTTAATGCAAATATCACGCTGTATAAAATGACTTATGAAGCCAGAGGTAGTAAGAAAAAATTCAACAAAGTATGGGGAAAATGGATGAACTCCAAGGAAACTATGTCATGCGATACCTAAATTGCAATATCTATATACCACGGTTGGGTAATATATACTGTAAGGTAATGTTGGGAGAGCTTGTTTTGGGGGTCGGGGGAGATGACGGCACACAGCACAATTGGTTTAGGAGGTATCCACCTCCATGGTTTTGTTCTTTATTTTTATTCTTTTACCATATCATAAGCTGATGATAATTTCCATTACAATTATAAAAGGCAATGGATATTTTACAGCAAAAAATGCTATTTGTACTGACATATCTCTTATCGTTGGATGTTTAATCCGGAAAATCTTGAATGATAACTATATTTTGATGTTTGCAACTAAGAATATACCTTGTATGCAATGTTCTATTCTTTGTATGTGCACTTGGCAAATAAAAACCTTTTAAAAAAAATCTTCATAATATATCGGTCATACAGATGTAAAACTCAGCCCCTGTAAAATTCTTACTAACATTCAGGCATTACTTATAAAACAATTCAGATCGAAGCCTATATTTAATCCATATGGAGATAAGACCTTGGCCTCATATACCCAATAAGACTCTCTTCTACTCATCTGTCTGATATAGTGACTCCCCCACCAATGTTTTTCCAGCTTTACAATAGCCCAAAATTGTAATCCTGTATAATCTCTATTGTGACATTCCATATAGTGTTTAGAAACACTATGCTTCTTTTCTCCTTTTATGATGTTGTTGCCATGTTCCCTAATCCTTACTTGAAGGGGCCTAGATGTGCAGCCAACATATTGGTAGCCACACAAGCATTCTAGCATGTAGATGATCGCCTAATGCCCTGTACACTCGGTAGGACATTGATCAGACACTCCAATAACAAACTCCATGGATTTTTTCTGACGAATGTTGGCTCAAACTTGTCTTGCATACACACGGTCGCACAAAGTTGTTGGAATCCAATCGTTCTGAACGTGGTGACGTAAAACACGTACATCGGGACTATAAACGGGGCAGTAGCCAATAGCTTTCGTCTCTTAATTTATTCTGAGCATGCGTGGCACTTTATGCGTCGGATTTGTGTGCACACGATCGGAATTTCCGACAACGGATTTTGTTGTCGGAAAATTTTATAGCAAGCTCTCAAACTTTGTGTGTCGGAAATTCCTATGGAAAATGTGTGATGGAGCCTACACACAGTCGGAATTTCTGACAACAAGGTCCTATCACACATTTTCCATCGGAAAATGCTATGTACAGGGCATTAGTGTCACATGTCATAAAATCCTTCAGTCTATTTCTTCCCTGTGGCATTCGCTGTAAATTCCTTTGTCTTTTTATTGTTCACAAATGTCCAAAAAACACCTTAGCTTTAACTCCAGGGATAACCTTCCATCGCACTTCTTTTCAAAATGCCCATCAAGGGCGCAGCCCTCCTTTGACCGGGAAATCCTTAGAACCAACTGCAAAAACACACAGGAGGACACAACCACGTCATGCATTACCATAGATAATTTTTATTTAATCTACATAGACAAATGGATACTTACATGCAAGTAAAAAGATCAAGCAACACAGATCTGCTCCAGCTGATGTGCAGTTCATCCTGGAAACAAATGGTTGGACAGTTGATGCATTTCGGGGGTCATGCCCTCTTCCTCAGAGCTGATCTATGGTAATGCACAAAGTGGTTGCGCCCTCCTGTGTGGTTTTGTACTTTTTGTTACTTTAGAAGATCTGCACCCCTTGCACTTGCCACAAGCAAAGAAGCTAGTGATAAATGGCAACAATCTATTGTTTCTCACATGAAATGGGGATTCAATCACCCCCGTGCTAACTTATTAGGAAGGGTTGGGACCTTCTTTTACACAAATTGTGGGCATGGAGGGAGAACAGGTCCAAGGACCCTATCTTCCAAAAGGATCCTTCAGTATTTTTTAATGATTCTTTCAGTGTGCTCATATTGCACAATATAATCCAATACTATCCTAAATTCATTATTCTCTTTATTCCTACCACTGTGGCGTCCTTATCCTGGATTAACCCATACCTCTCCATCCTCCTCACTTTTTCAATCTCTGCCCTAATCATATCCTCCTGATATCCCTTCTGGATAAACCATTTAGCCAACACATCAGTCTGTTGGAGGAAATCGCTTTACCTAGTGCAATTTCACCGTAATCTCATGAACTATCCCCTGGGGATAATAAAAAGCCAGTCATTACGATGACAATATGATTGCAACTGCTATATAGCTATATATTGATTATGGTCAGATGGTTTGAAATATTTTTTGCAAGCAAGAATTGATTTATGTGGTATTTTATTAAGTTAAACTAACAGGTCCATAGTTACTTTTTTTTTTTTTTTTATCCAACAAAATATATCAAATTTGCATAAGTGTATTACAAACATTGTCTTCATTGCCATATAGTTCAACTGCATAGATCACATTCCAACTTTTAACCAACAACAAGAATATATCTTCATTATCACCGTAACCCAGTTATAACATTTTTTAGCCTGTTGTTCACCCAACATTTATTCCTAGTAGTCTGTCAGCCACTAGTTCCACCGGGGCTAGTCCCAGCACATCTAGCCAAGGTGCCCACAGTCTCTCAAATTTTTGTGCTCTAATATATCAACTTTTCCAGTCTCAGTGCTATGCTAATGTTATCATTTCATTCTTTAATGGTTGGGGGCGTCTCAGACTTCCAGTGTGTCATAATTAATTTTCTAGCTTTAAATAGGACTCTGTGTATAGCCTCTCTACTTTGCCCTTCCCATTTGTATTCCTCCAGAGCCCCCAAGAGACATGCCCTTGGGTCCTGTGGAAGAGTCACCTTGAAAACTGAGTTGATAGTCGTCACCACTCCTGCCCAGTACGTGTGAAACTTGGGACACCTCCACAGCAAGTGTATAAGGTCTCCATGGTCTCGTTTGTATCTCATGCAAGTAGATTTAGTCTGCAGATTCATTAGGTAGAGCCTATGAGGGGTATAATACATTCTTAGTCGTATATAAAGTTGAGTAAGTCTTTAGGACACATTAAGTGAGCATAAGTTCACCGCCTGAAAGATCTCCTCCCATTGTTCCCCATCTAACTGTCCCACGTCTGCCTCCCATTTCTCCCTCACCTTCAGGGGATGCTGCTTCATCACGGATTGTAACAGGATGGCATAGCATTGAGAAATAAATCCTTTAGACGAGACAGCATCCCCAAGAGGAATAAATACCAGGGTTAAGGACAAATGCCATTCTGACTATCGGCCCTGTGCTGCTACCTCATGTCTAAGTTGCAAATAATAGAAGTGCATCAAGCGAGGTAAACCATATGTTTCCTTCAGATCAGGTGTGTAGTTCCCCATCCCTGAATATTTGTTTGAGATGGGTAACTCTGAATGCCTTCCACCTAGCTCCAGACTTCAATTTGGCCAACTCAGTATACGTGTCATTGTGCCATATGGGGCTGTACTCTGTGTAGCCATCTGCATTCTGGAGATATTTGGATTTACTCTAAACCTTCTGTACTAGGCTGAAAGTTGGGTATTTTTTGTGCGGTTTAGTGAAGGCCAAAGCCTCCAGAGCCAATGGTGTTTACTACTCAAAATATCTTCAATGACCATGGGAGTATTATGGAGGAAATACAGTAGCCGCGGCATGAGAATAATTTTTATTAGATTCACTCTGCCAGCAACTGACAAAAAGAGGGAGTTCCAGGTTTTGATTTTGTCCCTGAACTGTTGCAGGAGGGGAAAGATGTTTTAGTGAATGAAATCCCTAGGCCAAGACGTGATCTGAATCCCCAGATGATTAAAGTAGGTGGTATTAGGTATAGGACAGGAGGAGTTCACTGTCTGTGTGTCGTCTCCATCCAAAAGGAGCAGAGTAGACTTTGACCAATTTATGAGCAGGCCTGAAAATCTCCAGAATCTGGATATGGTCGAAATGGCCTCTCGAAGGGAAAGGTCAGTGTCTCGAAGCAGGAGCATGGTATCACCAGCATACAACATGACTTTTTCCTGCATGTTACCATAGCAGAAACAAGTGATGCGCTGATTGGCCCTGATCCCAATTGCCAGCGGCTCAATAGCTATCGCAAAGAGGAGGGGAGACAGGGGACAACCCTGCCTTGTGCCCCTCCTCAACGCGAAGCCCCGGGACAGGAACCCTGACAGCGGCCTGTGGCTGGCTGTAGAGGATTTTGACCCAGGAAATGTAGTTTTAACTAAACCCAAATTTTAGCAATATCAACCATAGGTATTCCCAGTCTATGCTGTCAAACGCTTTAGTAGCGTCTAGTGATAACAACGCCCAATTGCTCATGTTGTCTGCCTGTGATTGGATATTAAGGAATAACCGCCTCAGATTGACGGCAGTGGATTTATTGAGCATGAAACCTGCCTGGTCATCATGCACAATAGATGTGATCACCCTGTTCAGCCTGATAGCCAATGCTTTGGCTAATATCTTGACATCACTCTGTAACAACGAAAACGGTCGATATGCCCCTGGGTCTACTGGGTCTTTACCCGGCTTGAGTAATAGTACAATGTTTGCCTTGGACATTGAGACTGGTAAACACCCTTTTTCTCGTGATTTATAAAAAAACTTTTAACAATTGCGGCAATAATTATTAAGGGTACTGTTTATACACCTCCATGGGGATCCCATCTTCACCTGGTGCTTTGTAGTTAGGGAAGGAGCTGACTGCAGCCTGCAGTTCCTCTACTGTAAGTGGGGCCTCTAAGTCTGCTCACTGACCTTCATTTAACTCGGGGAAGTCAATCTGTCTCAAGTACTGTTCTAAGTCTTCAGGGGTGTAGCCTGTACCTTAACTGTATAAATCTTCATAAAAACCGGTAATTTCCTGCAGAACCTTCTCTGGTTGGCTGACTACATTACCCGCCCTAGCCCTAATGGCTCCTATGGTGGGTGACCTTTGATGGGAGTTCACAATCCACGCTAGCAAGTGGACGGTTTTCTAACCCTCCTCAAAGAACACCTGTTTTGCAAAGAACCTCTTCTTTTCCGCCGAGGAGGAGAGCAGGTGTTGATAGGCGGAAAGAGCTGCCCGCCAGGCCTCCTTGGTCGAGTCTGAAGGGTCTGTAATATACAATTGCTCCATTTCCTGAACTCTGGATTCTACTTCCGCTTTAAGAACGGAGGAGGCATGTTTAACTCTATTCATTTCAGCAATCAGTACTCCCCTCAAGTATGCCTTAAAGGCATCCCATTGCATGACAATGGAATCATTAGGATCCTGGGTGCCAAAAAATTTGCGCATGCTCCCCACTATCCCCTCATGCGAGCAAAATAGTTTCAGCCAGAAGGCGTTAAATTTCCAAGAGGCTTTAGGTAACGTAGCTGGTGGGGCTACTGTAATCCATATGACCACTGGGGAGTGGTCAAATACACTGCGGGGTCTATGTATCATGTCAGTCACAAATGGGAGCATGTTCAAGCTGCACACCCCCAGATCAATTCTAGATAAACATCCGTGAGATTTGGAGAAACAGGTGAACTGTCTGACCCCCAGGTTCCGGTGTCTCCAGATATCCACCCAGCCCACCTCTTGCAACAACCGCGCCAGGGGGGTTCCCCTGGAGAGGGCAGAGGGTCCAGGGACTGGTTGTCTATCCTCAACTGGGTTCAGACAGCAGTTGAAATCTAGCAACGGCGCGTCAGGCCTGCCATCCAGAAATGCAAGCAGAAGCCTAAGCACCGCCGCCGTGAAAGGAGGAGGAATATATATGCCCGCTAGCACACATGTCAATGTACCAAATCTGCAATGGATAAATACATATCGACCCTCTGTGTCTATTTCACTATCAAATTCTTCATAGTCCAGGGATCCATGAAGCAGCACGCTCACTCCCCTAAAGTAGGAGGTGTGCGTGGAGTGATAGGCTTTCGCCACCCACGCGTTTCTCAGAAAACTCACAGTCTTTGCCATCAACTGGGTTTCCTGAAAGCAGAGTACTACAGGAATATATTTCTTCAAGCACATAAGAATCATAGTTCGCTTTAAGGGGGAGTGTAGTCCTCTAATGTTCCAAGAGACTATAGTGATCTCGGCCATGTCATCAGATGAACAATGTCTGGTGACAGGAACCGCAAGGGTGAGTGTGTAGATTGGTTCACCCATGTCTAGGCAATGTCACCTTCTGTCCAGGTGTATACAGTAGGGGTATCAGGGCATAAACAAACTGGGGGTTCAATTGCTCCTCTGTGTTCCGTTGTTGATAAGTTCTTCCTAAAAATAACAAGGGGTTGCAAAGTAGCAAACTGCAAACAAAAAAAACTGCAAAAAAAAAAGTGCTGCAAACTTCGCACTCTGCCAACAGGGCTACTTTAACATTCTCAGCATAAATGAAAAATTGCGCTGCGCTTAGGTGTGTGTCATATGTGTCTGTTCACCGTAGTGATACCATATACAATAAAATATAAAAATATATATATAAAAAAATATCTATCATTCCTCCTAAAGTGTGATGTGCAAATAATTGGGTTATCTCAATCTATATTATACTCTGTGTACATAGAATAAATAAACAAACTAATCAAAAGTGAAAAAAACACCTATTGATCAATACTCTGCATGAAATAAACAAATGAAAAAATTGAAAAAAGACGTGCACTATTTGCAATACTCTACACACAGTGTAACATGCAATTAACATTCTCAGCGACAGTCCATCGCCCTTTTTTGTCCAGATTAAACATCCTTAGATTCAACTTTTGTTCCAATTCGCTCTCTTTGCTTTGTGTAACAATATTATGTCCCCCAACCAAAGAACATTTTTCAACTTATTGAGAGGGTACTTTCCTTAGTCAAAGATATCTCTCAGCATTACTGCTGCCTTTCAAGTCAGTTCCTTAGGTATAGTCCCAGTGTTTGCCTCTCTAGCCTGTCTTTTTAGTGCCTGCTCGTTTCGTTCCGGCCACGCTGATGCCTCCTTAGCGGATTCAAAAAACTGTGCTTGGCCTCTCACAACTATCCGAAGTTTTACCAGGTACAGCATGGCATATGGCAGCTGTAAAAGTCGCAGCTTGCGTTTGACATCCGGAAATTTGGCCCTGCGTCTCTGAACTTCTGCTGAAATATCTGGGTAAAAGGAGGCCCTGGTACCATTATGTAAGATATTTGCCTTTTTATGTGCTTGGCACAGCACAGCCTCCCTATCATGGTAATGGAGTATTCTCGCCAGGATGGATCTGGGGGGGACCCCTGGTGGAGGCGGACGTGAGGGCACTCTGTGAGTGCGTTCCACCGCGAAAAAGGGAGAAAAGGCATTTTTACCAAAAATTCCCACCAACCAGTTTTCTACATATGCAGTGGGGTCCTTACCTTCCACTCACTCAGGAAGCCCCACTATGCGCACATTGTTTCGTCTTAAACAATTTTCCATGTCTTCTGCATGATCTTTAGCTTCTCTAGCTAGCTGCATTGCAGCTCTGGTGTCCTGAGCCATGGGTGGTAACTGATCCTCCATTTCGCTGACCCTGCTTTCCACAGCTGTGCTACGTTTATGTATCTTTTGCATGTCCTGTCTTAATAGTGACACATCCACTCTTAAGCCCCCAAACTGCTCCTTTAAGGTGTTAACAGAAGCTGTACAATTATTCACAGCCCTAAGGATATCAGCCAGGGTGGGTTGCACTGTGTCCAGCTCTGCTAGGCTGTGTGGTTCTCCAGATATGTGAGCTGTCTGCTCCCCCTCCTCTTCCCCCCAGTGAATAGGGAGAATGGCTGCCTGCAAGTCTGGCTGCTGGTGCTGTGTCTCCCCAGAGAAGGATGGCTGCTACGTCCCCAGGGTCCCAGACATCTTTTGTGCATAGTACACCATATCTTTAGGTGCTTCTTTACCCTGGGGTTTGTATGTCTTGCTTGCTTTGTGCCCTGGATCATTCAGCTTGTCTTGTCCACGAGGCGTGCCTTTCACTGAGAGCGCCGCGGCGCCATCTTGGAGATCCAGGCCCGCAGTCTCTGTCTGTCCTTTTCGGGACATTTCCCTGGTGCAGAGGGCCAGCGGATGTTCCACAGGGGTCTCTGGAGTGTAGCCGTGCTGCATATGTCGCTTTGGAGTTGGTGTGTGGGCTGGGGGAGGATCGGTTACAGGATCACTGCCGGGAGCTGTGGGAGATGCGTCCTTTCACATGCCTGACTTGGCCATGCCCCAGGTCCATAGTTACTTAGTAAAGACTTTGATCACTTTTTAAATATAGGCACCACATTGGCCTTATGCAAATACAGTGGTCCTATTCCAGTCATCAGAGAGTCCCTATAATTAGAAATGATGGCTTTGAAATAACAGAGCTCAATTCTTTAAGGATCAGTGGGTTTCTCTACTTGGAGCTATTTATTTTCATAAAATTACCTTCTCATTGTGAATGAGAAGGGGCCCCCTTGGCAAGGCACTCTCCCATATCAAGGAAATTGAGTAAATGTGGCCTGGTTTGGTCAGGAAGGGGGGGGGGCACACATTTATCCTTCCTTTTCCTGTATTGTCAAGATGCATGATATGAATAGGGTCTAGGTGGATTTTTAAAGTGCAATTCGTGCTCCCCCTTAAAATTCATACTATAAATTAAGGGTCTGGTATGGAATTTGAGGGGGGGGGGCACCACTCGTTTTCTTTTGTGGGGTCCCCCTTAAAATTCACATCAGACCTCAGAGGCCTGCTATAAATTATGGGGGGAAGCCCCTAGTAACATCTATACCAGACTCTTATCTAAGATAAGGGCCTGGTATAGAAGAAGGGATCCCTGGCTGTTTGTTTGCAATGCGAAGTAATGCGGGCAAAATTATCATTTGCTTGCAGTTTAAACACCTTTTTTTTCTTTGTAAATGTCCGTTTTGCTGCAGTAGTTGGTTTACATCGTACAGATGTGCCACTTTACAGGCAAGTTAAAGTCAAACCCAGGCATGTTATTTTTAATGTTTCACTTTAAGCATTATTAAAAGTGCTGCTCCCCACAAAATAAAGTTTTCTCTAATTGCTTTTGCATTGGTACGTGTTCCCTGGAGAATTGGGCAGAACTGATTTTTTTAACATTTGATTTCTATTGACTTCACTAGAGTTTGTATTTGGCACTTGATTTTTAGTTATGTTCACTAAACTTGCCTTGCACCAAAACCAGGTTAGTTTTTCTCATCTCTTGTACAAAGTCTTCCAAACTTAACTTTTTGCAAAGGGCTGCAGAAACAGGGTTAAAGTCGTTTATGACACTTAATTCATGACAGAATATTTGAACATCTCTGATTCAGCTCACAGCTACCTATAAAGAGGCAGACATCTGATCTCAGCACAAATGAAATGCAGTGGCGTACCATTCCAATGAGCTCCCTACCTCCCAGACCTTGAGGGTACAATGGTATTTTGAACTGAACAGCTCAAAACACATACCTGTATCTGTTAAGCAAAGAGCTTGCTTTTTGCAGCACTTCCTACAATGACTGGCCTATATCGAATGTTGCACTCTTATTAATTGCACTCTCAATTATTTATCGCACTTTTACAATCTGCATCAAACCCTTATATGAATAAGACTCTAGTGCAGACTTAAAATAAAAGCTAACATTACTCTTTAAAAAAAAAATATATATATATATATATATATATATATATATATATATATATATATATATATATATATATATGAATCAAAATAGCAAGGACAGAAAAATATTTCAAATGACACCTTTACACCTTTACTCTTCAATAGTTAGCATTAGTAAATATTCTTTCAGGATATTTCAGCAAGTTTAATTGAAATGCTATTATGCTGTTTCAAAAATGTTAATGCATTTACATTTCCAATTACATTTTGTGCAGGTTCAAAAGGAGTGACTGAGACACAGGTACTGACATTTTGTTTTTCCATAGACTGCAAAAACATGTAAAAGGTATGTACACAATTCCACAGGCAAATTTAAAACGGTTCTATACTTTTACTGTATGCTTTTATATATAATTTACCTTAACATATATGAAAGTATTTTTGTTATATTATTGTTAAACGTGGCAGCTATTAACTATGTATACAATAGTATACAATAATATTGATCGATCGTTATTTTGGAAGAACAATACAAGTAATATACAGTTTATTCAAGCACATTTTCAGTTTGTTAAAAATATTGTTACTTTTTTATTTTTTATTTCTCAGAAAACAGATATTTGAAAATATCAGAGCAAAAGAGAAAAGAAGGTAATATTGTATAGTACATTAAACTATGCATACCTTTACTACTTACCAAATTAGGCTCTTTAAGAGCTTCTTACTGTATCATCCAGATCTTGAGATCATTTGATTATCACTAGCAAAATTTAATTGGTGAACGTTGATGAACCCCAGTGAACCTCCCCCCATTAAAAAAACAAAACAAAAAAAAACATAGACTAAAACAAATAGAGAGTTTTATGTCTGACAGGGATTTTGGTGTTGTACTTTAGTCATCATGACCTAATGTCTGAAGGCAGACTTCTTAATAACAAAATACTAAAACAGCCCTAACTTTTTGTCTCATTGGTGTCTAAGAGCATGAACTCAACTGAAAAAAGGACATAAAACAAACAGACTATATAAAATATATTGCATGGAAAGGAGAACTAAAAATTACATTACTTTCTGAGATTTTTGATACACAATAAAATTCTTATATCTTCTCATATAATATTTTTTCTGGTTCAACAGAGAATTAGTACATGATGCATTATTGATATTCTGTGTTCTTTTATGTATTATGCATAAATCATAAATACATTATTTATATTTGGTAGTGGAAGTGCATAAGGTAATTTTGTAGTCAACTTGATTCCAGAAGTTTAAATTGTTTCTGTGATCAAAATGTAAAATCATTTTAACACTGATTTTCAACTATTTGTAGCCTACTCCTTTTAAAATATATATAATCTTGAATATAATATTTAAACGTACTTTGTGACGACCCCCACACATTTACTTCCTTGAAGAGGAGCTGCAGTCTGCTCACATAATTTGTAATAAAAACATCTTTGCCATTCTCATGCTTCCCTCCAACCACTTTGCATAGTATTTTATATAAACTGTGATTCTATACTTGCCAAATATGCTGCAGAAATCTCCCTCCACTGGGTCTGGCTGCTACCATTTTAATTGTGGGCAGCTGAAGATGCTGTCTGTTCACTTCCTGGATTTACACAGACATACAGAGGCACAACTCCAGCTCTGCAGCTCTCATTGGCCCTCTTATGATTCATCCCTCCTTCCTTCCTGGCAAACTCTCATGAGAGTGAGAGAGAGAGTTGTGTATAATGTTATAAGCCTAGACTTTTTACCAGACAAGAAACAGGAAGTGGGCTGTAAAAGATATTTACTGGCAGAAAAAAAATGTTTTACTATCCAAACTTAAAACAACAAGGGCAGAAGATTTAATAGATGGAAAGTTGAAAAAATGACTGAAGTTCCGCTTTAAGTTCTGTGATACATACTCACTATGCTCTGTGTGTAGGCACTACTGTGTCACATATTTCACAGAGCCTGTAGTCTGATCTACAGAGATGCTTAGAAGAGGAGTTTCCCTTTATCTTATACACATCAACCAGCTCAGAAATGCCTATGTGTCCACAGAACAGCCTCACTTTAAATGCCTCCAATGTTATGGCGCTTAAATATCCCAGGGTTCCTCCGAGGGTTGCCCACCAGCGTCAATCAGACCACATATGTGTCGTGTTGTCCAGCCTCTCCCTCACAGCTAAACGTTGGGTGTACGAAGATGGCGCCAGACTGCAAATGCACAACTGGAAGTTGCACAAATCCAGAAAATTAGTTAGGTCCGGTCCTGGCACAAGAGGGCAATGCGCTTCCAGGCAACAGGAACAGCAAAAGCAAATCTAAAGAGGTGAGAGGCAGCTACCAGAACACAAAGGGGTTCCAATGATTTGCCAACATGGCAGCCAGACAGCAGAGCAACACGCCACCAACACATCTGTGGTCTGATTGATGCTGTCTGCGACCTGATGGGTGGCCTTCAGAGGAACCCTGGGATATTTAGGTGCCGTAACATTGTAGGCATTTGATGTGAGGCTACTCTGTGGACACATAGGCCTTTTTGAGCTGGTTGATGTATGTAAGGTAAGCGGAACCCTGCTATGGTATTGGGAGTACCTTGGTAATAATGAATGCATGGGGTAAGATATCATGCTTTCCAAAACATTGTGTAGATAGACCTGCCTCCGGAAGGGGGGGATATGTCATGTACCAGGTCTGACCAGAACTGCATGGTTAGCTACAGAGGAACACTAAACACATGTAAGTGAAAATATAAATGATTTATTAAAGTAAGTTAATAATATAAGTACAACCACCTCCAATATGACACAGTGCAATAACCAACCAACAGACAGAGACCCACAAAAAACAACAGACAGATAAGTACAATAAATGGGAAATACCAGGATCATAAACAATAGCCAGGCCAAGGTCATACACAGAAGATCAACAGTTGGACAGGGGATGTTCCAGAAACATAGACGTAAGCCAGGCCAAGGTCATACACAGGGAGATCAGCAGATGGGGTAAGGAACACAGGACAGGGAGAGGATGAACGGATCAGACTGCAGGGCAGGGATGCAAGGTAACAGGTGGGACAGGATAGGGATCAGGACAGGGAGACAGGATCAGATACACTGGTCACAGGTTCAGGGCACAGGAACAGGTTCAGTGTCAGGATCAGATCACAAGCTAGCAGATCAGGGTGCAAGGACGAAACCAAGGCAAACATGTGAGTGCTTGCTGGGTATTTATAGGCCTATAATTGGCCTCAAGTGACACCTGATTGTAGAAGGTGCTGTCTGCTGCACAATGCCAGGATCCATCCGCTGGTGGACGCCAGTACTGTGATCCAAAGATGACATAAAATCAGCAGGGAAAAGCCTTCCTGACAGTTCCAAACTGCCAGAAGACACATGCTGGTGGACCTCAGTACTGCACGCCAAATGACAGATATTACCAGCGGATGGAACTTTTCCTGACAGTGCCCCCCCTCAAAGGAGCGGCCTCCGGACGCTCCAATTGGTTGTAATTGTCCATAGTCTAAGGCATCAAGCAAAACAACGGATGGGGATACGTCAGGCTGGGCAACAGGCACTTCAGGCTTGGCATCAGGCACTCCAGGCTGGGCATCAGGCCCTTCAGGCTGGGCATCAGGCACATCAAGGCAGACAGCGGGCACATGAGGGCTGACAGCGGCTTCCGGGTCATCGAGCTGGGTAGCAGGCTCTGGGTCATCGAGCTGGGCAGCGGGCTTCGGGTCATCAAGCTGGGCGGCAGACACGGGAACATCTGGCCAAGCAGCGAGCACCGTAACAGCAGGCTGGGTAACAGGCACCAGCTCAGCAAGCTGAGTAATGGGCCCCAGCCCAATGGGCTGGGTAACAAGCCCCAAAACAGCGAGCCGGACCCCAGGCACTGGCTCAGAAAGCCAGATGACGGACACTGGCATGACAGGCTGAGACATGGGCACTGAAACTTCAGGCTGAGATTGGGACACCGGATCTTCAGGCTGGAACATCGGATCTTCAGACTGGGACACCGGGACTTCAGACTGGGACACCGGGACTTCAAGCGGGGAGATAGGCACGTCAAGCTGGGCAGCAGGCACGCCAAGCTGGGCAGCAGGCACAGGTGCATCAAACTGGGCAGAAGGCATGAGCACTTCAAGCTGGGTAGCAGGCATGGGCACTTCAAGCTGGGCAGCAGGCATGAGCACCTCAAGCTGGGCAGCAGGCATGAGCACCTCAAGCTGGGCAGCAGGCACGGTCATTTCAAGCTGGGCAGCAGGCACAGGCATTCCAAGCTGGGCAGCAGGCACAGGCACTTCAAGCTGGGCAGCAGGCACAGGCAAATCAGGCTGAGCAGCAGACGGTGGCACATCAGGCTGGGCAGCAGACAGCGGCTCATCAGGCTGGGCAGCAGGCAGGAACACATCAGGCTGAGCAGCAGGCAGAGGCTCATCAGGCTGGGCAGCAGACAGGAATACATCAGGCTGGGCAGCAGACAGGGATACATCAGGCTGGGCAGCAGACAGGGATACATCAGGCTGGGCAGCAGACAGGGATACATCAGGCTGGGTAGCAGACAGAGGCTCATCAGGCTAGGCAGCAGACAGAGACTCATCAGGCTGGGCAGCAGACAGAGGCTTATCAGGCTGGGCAGCAGGCAGGAACACATCAGGCTGAGCAGCAGACAGAGGCTCATCAGGCTGGGCAGCAGACAGAGGCACATCAGGCTGGGCAGCAGACAGCAGCTCATCAGGCTGGGCCGCAGACAGAGGCTCATCAGGCTGGGCAGCAGGCAGGAACACATCAGGCTGGGCAGCAGACAGAGGCTCATCAGGCTGGGCAGCAGACAGGAATACATCAGGCTGGACAGCAGACAGGAATACATCAGGCTGGGCAGCAGACAGGGATACATCAGGCTGGGCAGCAGACAGGGATACATCAGGCTGGGCAGCAGGCAGGGATACATCAGGCTGGGCAGCAGACAGGAGCACATCAGGCTGGACAGCAGACAAGGGCTCAGCAGGCTGGGCAGCAGACAGGGATACATCAGGCTGGGCAGCTAACACTGGCACAGCAGGCTGAAAAGCAGACACTGGCACAACCGGTTGAACAGTAGGCACATCAGACTGGTCGGCAGGTATTGAAACATCAAACTGGAACATGGGCACAGGAACATCAGACTGGGGCACAGGAAATTCAGGCAGAGACACTGGCTGGATAGCAGGCAGAGGTTTGGCAGAATCAGGTGGGTTATCAGGTTCAGCTGGCATGCAAGCAGACTGGAGCAGGTTGGTTGGTGTGGGTGCAGGTTGGGTTACTGACAGGATCATGAGAGTTGGAAAGAACTTCCATTTCGTCTTTGGCTTAACTGCTAGAGATCTGTAGGTGACTGCAGGACTGTAGGTAGGAGGTGAGGCGTGCTGAAGAGAAGGGCTGGGATATGGCAAGGAAGAGGGAACAGCAGCCAGAGGAAGTTCTTGTGTGGAAGTTGTAGGTAGCAGAGAATAGGCAGGCAGTTAAAGGCAGGATAAGTGCAGCGGGTAGAGACAGGGTATTGATATTTGGTGGGAAGCAGGGTATATTGGGCTGAAACGGAGGTTGCCATGGGTGAAGGGGAAAAAGACTCTTGGGCAGGGAGGTGTCTGGCAGTAGAGATGGTTTGTTGTGGGCTAGCTGGGGCTGATTGCAAAATACTGGACCATGCTAAAAGTAGAGGTTGCACAAACCGCAGGTTACATACTGCCTGTCTGACAAGGGATTGTACAGAATCAACACATTCTTTTATCATCTGTTGGGAACAGGCTGTGTAATGTTCAAAAAAGTAAGGGGAATCATCTTCCAGAAGCCATACCAGTGATGTGACCTGATTAATACTGAAAGGGGGAGAAAAATCATCCTGGTCCTCTGGGCTGCAGGACATAGCCAGCTCTGTGAAGATTTGAATTAAAGGATGAAAATCTCCAAACAGCATACAGCCCTGATCAACCCAGGAGTGAGCAAAACAAATTATCTCTAGCAGCTGATCACTGGTCCACTCCTTCAGTGTCTGGCGGAGATATTCACTACTCTCTGATGCCAACAGAGCATAATAACGAATCACATCAGAATTCATTGCAGCAAGCAACCTGAACCAAGATGGTTCCTCTGTTTAGGCACTTCTGGTCAGGGATGGCCTTGGTTTACTGTCATGTACCAGGTGTGACCAGAACTGCATGGTTAGCTACAGAGGAACACTAAACACATGTAAGTGAAAATATAAATGATTTATAAAAGTAAGTTAATAATATAAGTACAACCACCTCCAATATGACACAGTGCAATAACCAACCAACAGACAGAGACCCACAAATAACAACAGACAGATAAGTACAATAAATGGGAAATACCAGGATCATAAACAATAGCCAGGCCAGGGTCATACACAGCAGATCAGCAGATGGACAGGGATGTTCCAGAAACATAGACGTAAGCCAGGCCAAGGTCATACACAGGGAGATCAGCAGATAGGGTAAGGAACACAGGACAGGGAGAGGATGGACGGATCAGACTGCAGGGCAGGGATGTAAGGTAACAGGTGGGACAGGATAGGGATCAGGACAGGGAGACAGGATCAGATACACAGGTTACAGGTTCAGGGCACAGGAACAGGTTCAGAATCAGGATCAGATCACAAGCTAGCAGGTCAGGGCGCAAGGACAAAACCAAGGCAAACATGTGAGTGCTTGCCGGGTATTTATAGGCCTGTAATTGGCCTCAAGTGACACCTGATTGTAGGAGGTGCTGTCTGCTGCACAATGCCAGGATCCATCTGCTGGTGGACGCCAGTACTGCGGTCCAAAGATGACATAAAATTAGCAGGGAAAAGCCTTCCTGACAGTTCCAAACTACCAGAAGACACCTGCTGGTGGACATCAGTACTGCACGCCAAATGACAGATATTACCAGCGGATGGAACTTTTCCTGACAGTGCCCCCGCTCAAAGGAGCGGCCTCAGGGCGCTCCAATTGGTTGTAATTGTCCATTTCTAAGGCATCAAGCAGAACAATGGATGGGGATACGTCAGGCTGGGCATCAGGCACTTCAGGCTGGGCATTGGGCCCTTCAAGCTGGGCATCAGGCACATCAGGGCAGACAGCTGGCACATCAGGGCTGACAGCGGGCACATCAGGGCTGACAGCAGGTTCCGGGTCATCGAGCTGGGTAGCAGGCTCCGGGTCATCGAGCTGGGTAGCAGGCTCCGGGTCATCGAGCTGGGCAGCAGGCTTTGGGTCATCGAGCTGGGCGGATGCCAGTACTGCGTTTTAAAAGAAGAGGTTCAGGCGCTGCAAATATTGTGATGCCTTAATTGAATGGTGTAATAATAGCTTTAATAGCACATCTAATATAAATTAGTAAAAAAGAGAGAGGAGGCAGTCATCCTCAGAGGGTGTTCATAGCCTCTGTAAGCAAACAATAAGAAGTAGACATGTGCAGGATGAAAAAATTCATTTAGTTTAGTTTAGTTTCGATTCGTTATTTAACTAAATTCGTTTAGTTAAATTCGTTGCATTCATTACATTCGTTTTCGGAATTCGTTTCGTTTCGTATTCGAATTCGAAAAAATTCGACCGTATTCGAAAAAAACTATCAAATTTGAAAAAATTCTACTACATTCGAAAAAAAACTATCAAATTCGAAAAAATTCTACCACATTCGAAAAAAAACTATCAAATTCGAAAAAATTCTACCACATTCGAAAAAAAATTATCAAATTCGAAAAAATTCTACCACATTCGAAAAAAACTGTCAAATTCGAAAAAATTCTACCGCATTCGAAAAAAACATTAACTGAATTTGAAAAAGTAAACTATATATATATATATATATATATATATAACCATTTTGCAAAATTTGAAATTCGTATAGAATGAAATCGAATTCCAATAGAAAAGATTAGGATAGAATAGAAAATATAAAAGAATAGCATAGAAAAACAATAGAACAGAATAGAAAAAAATATAATATATTCTATTCTAATCTTTTCTATTCGAATTCGAATTCATTCTGTACCAAATTCCAATTTCGGAAGATGGTTATATATATATATATATATATATATATATTATATTTTTTTTCTATTCTGTTCCATTATTTTTCTATGCTATTCTTTTCTATTCTATTCTAAACTTTTCTATTCGAATTTGAATTAATTCTATGCGAAATTCGAATTTCGGAAGATGGCTTCTAAAATTAGATTTTCATATAGAATGAATTCGAATTTGAATAGAAAAGATTAGAATAGAAAATAATAGAAATAGAATAGACTAAAAAAACAATAGAACAGAAGAGAATAAAATATAATATATATATATATATATTATATTTTTTTCTATTCTGTTTCATTGTTTTTCTAGGCTATTCTTTTTTATTCTATTCTAAACTTTTCTATTCGAATTTGAATTCATTCTATACGAAATTCGAATTTCGGAAGATGGCTTCTGAAATTTGAATTTCGTATAGAATGAATTAGAATTTGAATAGAAAATAATAGAAAAGAATAGACTAGAAAAACAATAGAACAGAACAGAATAAAATATAATATATATTATATCTTATTCTATTCTGTTCTATTGTTTTTCTAGTCTATTCTTTCTACTCTATTCTAATCTTTTCTATTCAAATTCAAATTCATTTTATACGAAATTCGAATTTCGGAAGATGGTTTTTATATATATATATATATATATATATATATATATATATATATATATATATATATATATATATATATATATATATATAAAATATTATATTTTTTTTCTATTATATTCTAATCTTTTCTATTTGAATTCAAATTCATTCTATATGAAATTCGAATTTCGGAAAATGGTTATATAGAAATAGAATGAAATCAAATTCTAATAGAAAAGAATAGAAAAACAATAGAACAGTAGAACAGAATAGAAAGAAATATTATATATATATATATATATATATATATATATATATATATATATATATATATATATATATATATATATATAAAACCATCTTCCGAAATTGGAATTTGGTACAGAATGAATTTGAATAGAAAAGATTAGAATAGAATATTTTTTTTCTATTCTGTTCTATTGTTTTTCTATGCTATTCTTTTATATTATTTTCTGTTCAGATCTAATCTTTTTTATTTGAGTTCATTCTGTACCAAATTCCAATTTCGGAAGATGGTTTTATATATTTTTTTATACATATTTTTTTCTATTCTGTTCTATTGTTTTTCTGTTCTAGTCTTTTCTATTAGAATTCGATTTCATTCTATTTCATTCTGTTTCTGTATAACCATATATATATAAAACCATCTTCTGAAATTTCTTATAAAATGAATTGTATTTGAATAGAAAAGATTACAATAGAGTAGAAGAGAAAAGACTAGAAAAACAATAGAACAGAATAGAATAAAATATATATATTATATTTTATTCTGTTCTGTTCTATTGTTTGTCTAGTCTAGTCTATTATTTTCTATTCTAATCGTTTCTATTCAATACGATTAATACGATCAATACAAATTCATTCTATACGACATTCCACTTTCAGAAGCCATCTTCCGAAATCCGAATTTCGTATAGAATGAATTCAAATTCGAATAGAAAAGTTTAGAATAGAATAGAAACGGATAGCATAGAAAAACCAATAAAAACAGAATAGAAAAAAAATTATATATATATATACATGTATAGCAGAGAATGACATTTTCCGAACCAGTTTTGGGGCCCCGTATCTCAGGGCCACTTAGTGCTAGGAACCCCAGCTTTAGATATGTTATGGAACCAGTTCCAATGGGTTTGCACACCAAATTTGGGGTTCCTAGCACCAAGTGGCCCTGAGATATGGGGCCCCAAAGTCGGTTCAGAAAATGTCAAGCACTTCTGCAGCAGAGAATGACATTTTCCGAACCGATTTTGGGGCCCCGTATCTCGGGGCCACTTAGTGCTAGGAACTTCAGCTTTGGATATGTTGTGGTACCAGGTCCACTGGGTTTGCATACCAAATATGGGGTTTCTAGCACCAAGTGGCCCTGAGATACAGGGCCCCAAATTCGATTCGGAAAATGAAATTTGTTGCTGCAGAAAAGTGCCTGACTCAAGTATAAGTCGAGGGGGGCACTTTCAGCACAAAAAAATGTGCTGAAAATTTCGACTTATACTCGAGTATATACGGGTATATATATATATATATATATATATATATAAATAAAACATATTCCAAAAATCGAATTTCATATAGACCGAAATCAAATTTGAATATAAAAGATTAGAATAGAATAGAAAAGAATAGACTAGAAAAACAATAGAACAGAATAGAAGAAAATATAATATATATATTATATTTTCTTCTATTCTGTTCTATTGTTTTTCTAGTCTTCTTTTCTATTATTAAAATTCAAACTTCAGAAGCCATGTTCCGAAATTCGAATTTCGTATAGAATGAATTTGAATTTGAATTGAAAAGACTATAATAGAATATAAAATAATAGAAAAGAAAAGCATAAAAAAAAAAAATAGAAGAGAATAATTAAAAAAAAAAAAAAAAAAAAAAAAAAAAAATTATATATATATATATATATATATATATATATATATATATATATATATATATATATATATATATATATTCATTCTATTGCTTTATTATTTTATATTCTATCTTATTGTTTTTTTTAGAAAAACGTTTTCTATTTTTTTCTAATTCGATTCGAATTTGTTTTCGAATTTGATTCGAATATGTTTTCGAATTCGATTTGAATTTGTCTTCGATTCGAATATGTTTTCGAATTCGATTTCGAATATGTTTTCGAATTCGATTTCGAATATGTTTTCGAATTCGATTCGAATATGTTTTCGAATTCGATTCAAATATGTTTTCGAATTCTTTCGTTTTTTTTCGGATTCGTTTAAATTCTTTACTTTTCTAATTCGGAAATTCGGATGCATCCGAATTTCCGAATAATGAAAAATTTGTCTGAATTTCAAATAGAAACGAAACAAAATGCACATGTCTAATAAGAAGGAGGGGTGGTTTTTTGGAGGTGCCAACTCTAATGACATATAATATTAGTGTAGTGCATTCACTTAATGGTTCACAGGTTCAAATAGGGTGGCGGTGTCCATCAAGGGTTGAGATGTCCTGGGATATGCTGGTGCTGAGGTGCAGGCTTCAGTAGCGATCCTTCTGCTCAGGGGATGTTTAGTCCTGGTTAGTAAAGCTGTTCAGCGGTGTCCATTGTGTGGAAGCTCCACGTTAACCACTCTGGAACGCGGAAGCGGAAGTGACGTCAGCGGTGCACGGAAAGCATCCAAACACAGATAAGGGATTGTACAGGCTATGTGCTCAGGGCTCACAGCTCCTTCTACTGGCCTGTTAGCTCTCAGGAGGAGACATGTGCGGGACATCTGTCTGAAAGGATGTGGGCGGGAGGTCCACGGCTGTTCAACCATAACAGCCAGTGGACCCGCATTTGTACAAAAATAAAAATCGAAAAGTGAAAATGGGGATGAAGTTTAAAAGAAAATTAGTTAACATAAAAAACAATTATTTAATATAAAATATAGCAATAAATGTGAATTGATAAAAAAAGAAAATGTGGTGATAAAAGATGCATAAAAAAGCATTAAAAATGCATAGAGATGCACTGTGGGTTGGTGAACAATGGAACACATTATTGGATAAAAGAAAGGCCACAGGGGGAGGGGGAGGGGAAGGGGAAACTTCATCACCCAAGTAACACATTGTCCCAGGGAAACTGAAGATTGACCCCGGTAAAAAGGATGGGATAAATGGCAAAAAAACAGTAGGAATCGAACTACAATAAAGAGTGTGTCTCTATTTCTACATTGAGTCCCCCCGGCGGGAGAGTACAAACTGTGTTTGTCACAACCTTTCTCTATAAAGCGCCTATGTTCGCCAAAGCGTTGGTGTAAGGTGCGTATGGTCCTGCCCACATAAAACAGGCCACATGGGCAGGTCAAACAGTATACCACGTACTCACTAGAGGAATTGTGAAATTCTTTTATGGTATATGTTTTTCCTTGGATGGTAACGTTTTTTTGGCCGTGGTCAACAAATTTACCGGCGCTCCAAATATTGTGATGCCTTAATTTTTGGAGGCGCCAACTCTAATGACACTGTCATATAATGTTAGTGTAGTGCATACACTTACTGGTTCACAGGTTCAAATAGGGTGGCGGTGTCCATCACGATGGACCTAGATGAATTTGATACAGAAAATCCCTTTGCAGATATGGAACTCAACATTGCCTAACATCTCCTCCGATTCAACATACAAAATTTAAACCTAAGTCTAACTTTAATCCAGTACATAAAAAAGTCCCTTACTTACAAACATTTTACCAAGTTATGTATACTGATTTAATTCACATGTGTAAATCAGTTCCCAAGAAGAAGTCCAACCTCTCCAAAGCAGAACAAAAGGCACATGATGATTTAACCAACAACCATAACATCATTATAAAGGCAGCGGCTAAGGGTGGTGGTATCGTAGTCCAGAATCATTCAGACTACATGGCAGAATCTCTTAGATTGTTATCCGATACCAATACCTACTGCAAACTTACTTATGATCCGTTACCTGAATTCACCCTGGAAGCAACAAGATTAGCCAACAAAGCCCTAGAAGAAAATATCATCTCAAAACCAGAACTGTCATTTCTTGTTAAGGGTTTCAGAAAAAACCCCTACTTTTACCATCTGCCAAAAATTCACAAGGACCAGTTTAATCCACCAGGCCGTCCCATAGTAGCTGGTATGGAAAGCATTACCAGTGGCTTTTCCATGTACATAGACCGTTTCCTCCAACCTCTCACCCAAAACCTACCATCGTACATCAGAGATAGTACTCATTTACTAGAAATGCTTTCCTTTTACACCTGGGAACCAACTTATCAATGGGTGTCCTTGGATGTCACATCCCTATATAAGTCCATTCCTTATGCCAGAGCCCTCAGAGCAGTGGAACATTTTCTTTCCGAGGACCCTCTCATCAACCCCTGACAGGCACAGTACATCTTGTAGGCCACAAAATTCTGTTTAGAACATAATTAGTTTGAGTTTGATCATACCTTTTATTTACAATCCCAGGTTACCGCTATGGGCGCCCATGTTGCCCCAAGTTACGCTAATTTGACTATGGGCTATTGGGAACTACAGTATGTCTCAAACAACAACCCCTTTGCTGCTCAAATTATTTAATATGGACGCTACATTGATGATATTGTAATGATCTGGGATGGTCCAAAAGAAAGTGTGGAGTCTTTTGTTGAGCATTGTAACCACAATTCCCTAGGGCTATCCTTCACTCATGTTAAAGACGCCAACAAATTAGCCTTCCTAGACTTACAACTTTTCCATAGTGAATACCAAAAACATGCCACAAATTTTGTCAAACCAAACGCTGGAAACTCTTATATCCACTATTATGCCCCGTACACACGGTCGGACTTTGTTCGGACATTCCGACAACAAAATCCTAGGATTTTTTCCGACGGATGTTGGCTCAAACTTGTCTTGCATACACACGGTCACACAAAGTTGTCGGAAAATCCGATCGTTCTAAACGCGGTGATGTAAAACACGTACGTCGGGACTATAAACGGGGCAGTGGCCAATAGCTTTCATCTCTTTATTTATTCTGAGCATGCGTGGCACTTTGTCCGTCGGATTTGTGTACACACGATCGGAATTTCCGACAACGGATTTTGTTGTCGGAAAATTTTATATCCTGCTCTCAAACTTTGTGTGTCGGAAAATCCAATGGAAAATGTCCGATGGAGCCCACACACGGTCGGAATTTCCGACAACACGCTCCAATCGGACATTTTCCATCGGAAAATCCGACCGTGTGTACGGGGCATTAGAGCTGTCACCATCCAAGGTGGATTAAAAATATACCTAGAAGTCAATTCTATAGAATTCGGCAAAACTGTACCAAAGACAAAGATTACTATACACAGGGTAAACTCCTCTCAGAAAAATTCCAGGACAAGGGATACTCACCAAATCTGGTCCAAGAAGCCTTTTTTCAACAAGCAAAAAAACCCCCACCAAAGGCAAAAACTTTAGATGACCTACAACCAACACGATTCACAACCCAATTCCATGACTGTCAAAAAAAATGGAGAATATCATAGCCAAACATTGGTGCATCCTGCTCAGAGACCCTTTTTTGGATTTTTCCCTCACTCAACAACCTAAGGTATCCTACCGCAAAGCAAAAAATATAAAGAATATAAAATGCTCCATCCACTCCGGTTTCACATATTTCCCCAATTCCATTAGTGGGAATGTATCAATGCAAGAAAAAATTATGTCTTACCTGTTAATTTGTTGACCAAGGCCAACAAAAACTTTGCCATCCAACATATACCATAAAAGAACTTCACAATTGCTCTAGTGAGTATGTGGTATACTGTTTGACCTGCCCATGTGGCCTGTTTTATGTGGACAGGACCATACGCACCTTACGCCAACGTTTTGGCGAACATAGGCGCTTTATAGAGAAAGGCTGTGACAAACACAGTGTCCCTCTTCACTTTCTGAAGGAACATCATAAATCCACCACAGGCCTCAAAGTCTGGGTTATAGAGGCCATTCCCAGAGGTCTTCCTGCTGCAGAACGTTTTAAACGCTTATGTCAGCAGGAAACCTACTGGATATATTCTTTGAATGCTCTCTCGCTGGGGGGACTCAATGAAGAAATAGAGACACACTTTTTATTGTAGTTCGATTCCTACTGTTTTTTTGCCATTTATCTCATCCTTGTGTCCTACATTGAAATAATTTTCACCGGGGTCAATCTTCAGTTTCCCTGGGACAATGTGTTACTTAGGTGATGAAGTTTAAAACATATATAATAACACTTCCATTGGGGGGGGGGAACTCCCCCCAAGGGTACATTGGCCACTGTCGATTGTCCACTATATCAATGAACTAACCAAGAGTAGAAAAAGGGAGTGCAAGAAACATTCCTGAAAGAACAACAAAGCCTACTTGTAGCAAGTTTCCATAGGTATATACGTAACGAAAATATTTTAGCACTAACAGGAACTGGGGGACAAATAATGGAAAAGAAACATGGATATTGAAAATGTATCCATTTTGACAATTAAGCCATGAATCTTGGATCTGGAGTAAAGCAGTTGTTACAATATGTTATATTAAGAACTTGTTAATACAGTTAAAGTATCTCCTTGAGGTGATAAATGGCAAAAAAAAGATAATAATGATAATAAGACTCTTTAGCTGTCTTATTAATCAAGAGATAGATGAAGAATGAATCCTAGAAGTATAAAGTTATGAAAATGGAAAAGATAGCTCATTTTCACATTATCATAACCGAGTGTGTCTAAATATAATAAGAATTAATTAGATGCTAAATGTGAAATAGACAGTAAGGATTGGTGAACTTATCCATCAAGCAGAGAGAGAAATATGAGTATATAGTAATCTTCAGTCCATAGAGTCATCAGGGACTTGATCAGGCGATCGATATCGGCCCCTTTTATGTGAGCTCTGGTGTTCATTTCTCCTTGGCAATGCAGAAGATTTATTTGGAGAAGATGATGTCGGTCTTCGTCGAGTGGTTTCTTGATTCTGTGTCGAGTTCAGCAGATGCATGTCTTGAAGGGTTGTTTGGAGTTCGTTAGCAGAATGACATGTAAATTTAGAGTCTTGAAATGCGAAACGCACTGAAAAGGTGAATGCCCATTGATATGTAATTTGATTGCGTTGTAATACTTGTAGTAAGGGTTTTAAGGCCCTTCTTTTATTTATTGTAAGCTGGGACAAGTCTGGTAATTATGTCCTTGGAAGTTAAGGGGTTCTTTATTCCTTGCTGCAGATAGTAGTTGTTCTTTTGTTCTGTAGAAATTAAACTTTGCAATGATATCGTAGGGTGGACTATCAGATATTTTAGGTGTTAGGGCTCTATGAACCCTGTCCATTTCCAGACGTCTATCGGGATCCCCTGAAGAAGTCACGTGACCATGACGTCACGCGTAGGGACGGGACAGGCACTCTTTGACAGTTTTTTTTTTGGCATTACGAGCTCGCCGCTCGTCGGATCTCCATCCGGTTTCTAACGGTTTATGTGAGTACTGTATTTTATGTTATGATAAAAGTGATACGCTTCCATACAATACTACACTATTGTGGGCTTCCTTTCTTAATTTATCTGGGTGACCCCGGGACACTACTTGAAAGGACCAGACGCCCCTACAAGAGAAGCGATCAGGATAGGACCATATTTCCACCACCCTGCATTACAGTTTACACCCATGGTCTCTACAAAGGCTGCCATGCCTCTGAGTGGCTAAACGCGATTACCCCATTACCTTCAGGTAAGGGGCCACTGCCCACCAATGTGCACACTGTTGCATGAAGACTGACCACTACTGTCACCCATGTTTAGCACGGAAGTCATTACACGTTTTTTGGACTTTGATTGATTGTTTTTTACCGCAAGGAGCACTGCACCTGATAATATTTTATTTTGCACGCAGATTTGCATGCATATTTATGAACTTTTAGGCACTTAGCCACATTTAATTTGCACTGGATGCACTTTGGTTTTACATGCACTTTTGAATGTGTTGATTTATATTGATTTAAGCTAGTTGGCGACTGGTGATAGTCTGAACCAGCTGCTATTTTTATTCACGTTATATTCACCAATATATTTATGTTTGCTATTGTGATGTTTAAGCACGAATCACTGTGCACGTTTTACTGATTATTATTTATTGTGTATTTTACTACGATTTTTTTGACCATATACACTATTAGCACATATTGGTACAACTGTCATATTAGGTCATCTTTTTATTGCTCTGTTACAGTTGCAAAGATTCAAAGTGAGTGCACTATTAGACACTCACGAGCATAGAGCTAATATGCGCCCATCTCATTGGGATTAGCGCAGCACCATACTTTATTCCATTTTGTTTTAGCTGGGGACAGGCTGTACCCCATTCGGTGTATGCTGCTTTTCCTTGTTCTATTGGGATTGGGTCCCTTCCTCCTCTCTCCCTAACCCCATTCACGATAGCGCAGGAATACCCCATAATTATTTTATATCGGGATGGCTGGTTGTAGTTCCTGAAATAGTGCTGTCATTGTAGCTTGTAAGTCAATTACAGTTTCAGGAATACCTTTCATACGCAAATTAGAGCGTCTAGCACGATTTTCGTAGTCTTCCAATCTTGTCTGTAATGTTGCATTTTCCTTTTTAAGGTTGTCAATTTAATTATAGCATTCTACATTGTTAATGTCTAAGTCATCTACTCTGATTTTAAGTGTGGATGAGCGCTGACCCAGCTCTCTTATTTCCTTGGTAAGGCTAGTAGTAATATGGTCAGAGGTGCTTTTCAATGCTTTTTGAAGCAGTTTTTCTATTTGTTTCAGTGTAACTGCTGAGGTAATTTTATTCTGAGGTGAATCTTCTTCCAAAATACTGAGGTGAATCTTCTTCCAAAATACTCACAGTGTACTTCAGAATGATATGGTGCAGTCTGTGTGACAGTATGAGCCTTTAAGTTGATATCATCACAGCTGGAGGTACCTGAAGCAGACTGCCGCAGCACCGTTTTGGCTATGCTGTGAGGCGGTGCTGTTTTGTTGATTTTGGGACCCATATTCTGTCCAGCAAAACTGGTACCGAGACCCCCGAATTCAGGAGTGCTGTGGGTGCAAATTGATATATTTTATGTGCGGGTGTTTGGCGAACACCCGCCGTTATTTGGCTTTATCATTCCCTCAGAGAGCAGAGCTTCAGGCAGGCATGTCTGCTCTGCTTGGCTCCGCCCATGGCTCCTCAATATTAACCATTCTCAAGCAAACTGATTTAACTGGCAGCAGAGAATCTATCCCTTTCTGGGCAATCAATTTCCTGTCCTGATAAAGGCATCTCAATACCGCTGTCTGTATAGGCGGAGGTGCCATGTGCTATTCCAAATACCCCAACGCACACAGTATGGGGTCCATTTGCAACTTTTTTCCAAATATTGATTATATTGTACCTATCACCTCTTCCCAGTATCTATACAGCTTGGGGCACCTCCAGAGCATATGGATCAAATCTCCAGATGCATCCCCACAGCAGGGACACAATACGTCTGGATTTCTCACAAACAAAAATAATCTTTTCGGTGAATAATACGCCCTATAA
The DNA here is from genome assembly GCA_037952835.1 of Lithobates septentrionalis. Classification (NCBI taxonomy): domain Eukaryota; kingdom Metazoa; phylum Chordata; class Amphibia; order Anura; family Ranidae; genus Lithobates; species Lithobates septentrionalis. The sequence continues at coordinate 5,859,740 of JBBDGP010000806.1, read as the reverse complement.
ATGATATAAAATTGTGTCAATTTCTGGGCCGCTGATAGGGATGATAAATCACTTGATTGTAATATACAACTCTACTGATCCTCTTTTATCACCCCCACATCTTTTTCCCATTTTACTCTACTAGAAAGTCATAAATCTTTTTCTAATGCTCTTAAATGTATGTTCATATACAGTTTTGATATCAACCCTTTTAAAGATGTGGTATCTACCAATGTTTTTAACCACTTCCGGACACCCCACATACATATACTGCAGCAGGGCAGCCCGGCTGCGCAAAATCATGTACAGGTACGTGATTTGCACCCGCAGCTAGGGAGCGCGCCCGTTTTTCCCGCACTGATCGGATTCAATTCAGAACCGATCAGTCATTAGGTCCAATCAAATGATTTATGGCCTGGACCTGATGATTGGTTTTGACCAATGGCAAAATGTCCTGTGCCTGTGTAATGTAAACACAGGCACAGGAAATTATGGAATCTCCTCTTCTGGAGCCCTTTTCGGTTCCAGCGTGAGTGGAGAGAGCATCTACCGTGAGTACACAGGAACTACACTGACACCAGATCACATAGGCACACATTTGACCCCTTAATCACCCCCCCAGTTAACCCTTTCACTCCCTGTCACAGTGTTACCAAGTACAGTGTGTGACAGACCAACGGGCCAGTGACCAGCGGGCGTTGCGTATGGTATTCCTGGGAGCGCGGCCCCAGGAGCTGCTGGGTGACTGAGCTGGACAGGCTGGTCCAGCCGGAGATAGTGCTGGATGATCGATATCAGGCTCTGCAATGGCACACAAAGCAGGGATATTTAGGGGAGACAACAGAATGCTCTCTGAAGGGAGAAGACTTTGGCGGCCCTGGATTGCTGTGGGAGAGACTTACAAATGTTTTTCTATTTAGCGATGAAGGGGAACCTACCCTTGAGGACCTGCAAGAATACAGAGAGGCTATGCTCAGTCTTGTAGGGGTCTCAGAGCTTAAACGGGACCTGGAATGTTTGCTAAGGAAGGAACAGCATCTGGAAAGAGCATACAGGGAACTGCTAGAATATGTTCAGCAGCATGCCAGAGAATCGTCAGTGGAAACTCCGGAAATGGCCGTCCCTAAAACTGAAGTGCTAACAACAGGGCTCTGCTAGCCTTTGCCCAGCATCGGTAACATCTCCTGGGTTTCAGGGGCAGGAGATGGTGAACTTCTATCCCCAGACACCAGTTCCAGAGACTAGGGATTTAATAGACTTGTCTGCTGAGAAGGAACAACAAAAAGAAGCCTACAGCAGAAGAGCGCCCATCCAGGCATAGCGCTACTGACCTCTGACTACAACACTTGGTGACCCTGGAGGAGTTGTGCAAGGCCACTGACTTTTCAGTTTACTTCCCAGTGGAACAGCTGGCATCAGAGCAGAACATTACTGAGCTCTGCCCAGCACCAACAGCAGCTCCAGGCTTCCTGAAAGAAAAGGCAGCCGGCCTTTCTCCCACAACAGGGGCATGGAATTTCCTGCCAGCAGCATCTGTGGAGTTACAGCAAACTTCTCCAGCTGAAGCGCTGGCAACCGGACAGAGGGTCCAAGACTTCTGCCCCACACATGTGGCAGTTCTAGAGGCCCAGGGTGAGGAGGTGGCTGTCACTCCCGAGCAACAGATCAGGATCCAGGGGGAGAATGCAATCGGCACCTCACAACTGCTGCTTGAGCAGGTTTTGGTGGATGGGCCTGCGGTCTCCACTAACAGCAACCCAGCAGAAGTGCTGGCAACAGGGCAAAGTGCTACCAACCTCTGCCCAGCACCGGCAACAACTACAGAGTTCCAGGGAATCGGGGCGGTCGGCCTTCCTGCCCAGCGACAAGCTGATGTAGTGGAACTTCTAATCCCAGCTGACCCGCTGGCAACAGGACAGAGTGCCATTGGCCTGTGACCAGCACCTACAGTGTCTCTACATCTTCAGGGAGCTGGGGCAAATGGCCTCTCTCCCCAGCAGCAGACCGAGCCCAGAGATGTTATAAACCACCCAGCTGAAGCGCTGGCAGCCAGACAGAGAGTCAATGACCTCTGCCCCACACCTACTGATGACAACTATTACTTTCAGCCAAGAGTGGAGATCTTGCGGACTGACTTGCGGATGTGAGTTCATCCTGCCTGACAAATGCATGTTCAGACCAGGTGGAGGTCTCGAACCTTGTTAGTCGACTTTTGATGGGGGAGAAATGTGACCGACCTAACCAAGATAGTGGCTTATGGAGAGGACTAGAAGAAAACCTCTTACCCACTGATTATGGGCCCTGGGTTTTAAGGGAACAATACTCTTTTTGAGATTTATGCCTGGGGACCCTTGAAGTAATGTTACTTTGGATTCAAGTCCATGTCCCACCAAGACACACAGACTCTGGGAACCCTGTAAAGGGCCTATATGCCATATTGGAAATAGTGACTGCTTCACACTGTTGGGACTCATAGCAGATGCTGATGTCATCAGTCAGCCACCCATCTTGGATTGTCTGCTATAGGTGTCCGTTTATGATGCAGTGATCAGCGGTGATCCCAAGGATCACTGCTGATCATAGTCCATAAACAGTTTATGAAACAGAGATAATCGGGGGAGAAGTGTTTAAACTTGTTCTCCCGCCGATGATCTCCGCACACCGAGAATCCTCATTGAATGACATAGTAGCCAGTTTATGAAGCTGCGATCTCAGCGCTTCACTGGCGATCTGTGTCAGAATTCACACTCCCCGATTCACCAGCTCAGAGGTGGGAGTGGGGAAGTGAAGTGGAAATCTCGGGGGATCTGAGGGGGAAGGAGGAAGATTTTTAACTTCCTAATGCCTCGCTCAGACCCCCCAACACTGTAAGCATGTCCCCCTGTCATATTTATGTGTATATATATATATAATATATAATATATAATGTGTGTATATATGCATGTATATATAATGTGTGTGTGTGTATAAATATATATATATATTATGTAGGGGGACTCGTTATTTTCAGTGAATTTCTGGTACTGTAATCTCGTAAAGTCTCACAAGATTCCAGTATCCGGGGCGTTAGAAGCATGTTTGAAGCGTTTGTAGATTGCTTTACCCCTCCAAAGGTTAAGCGATCTACTCCGCTTCATAAACTGACACACGGAGGAGAAAGATCTCCACTGTGAATGCCGGAGAATGAAGCAGTGAATAGATTTCACTGCTTCATAAAAGGACACCATTATGTGTATTGTAGTTAGTGAGCTAGGAGCTGAAAAGGCTGCCCTGAAAGGTCATATCTCCGAGTCACCTAGTTTGGAAATAATTCGTTAATTAGCTCATGGTAATTTAGGTTTCTGGTTACAGGTGTATTGTTAGAGTAATATGAGCAGGAGGCGGGAACCTCCTACTCAAATGTTTAAAGGCCTGTGTTCTAATAAACAGTTCATGTTGAGCAACCAAACGAGACCTGCCTAGTTTGTGGTTGTCAGCGGTTTGGAATATCTGAAATCTATATTCAGTCTGGGAGGAAGCATTATATGACGAAAGCACTCAAGCGGAGTGTGGGACGTTTCATTACACAGTGTACAGATTTTTTACTGATCACTGTATTGGTGTCACTGGTGATGCCAGTTAGCGTTAGGGGCAGTTAGCAATATTAGCGTTAGTCCCAGATAGATCTAGGGTACCCACCATATATTCCCTAATAAAGATTTAACCCCCTGATCACAACCCAGTTAACTCTTTCACTCCCTGTCACAGTGTCATCAGTACAGTGTACAGATTTTTTTTCTGATCACTGTATTAGTGTCACGGATGATGCCAGTTAGCATCAGTTAGTGTAAATCCCAGACAGCATCAGATTTTAACCCTTTGATTGCCAGTAACACTAACACACATAACACTATACACCTCCATTACTAGTATAGTGTCTGAACGGATTAATATCTTTGATCTGATCAGAACTATACTAGCGTCCCCAATAGTATAATGTTCCCAAAAACGCGGCGTTGGCAGAATCAGCCCCGACACCTGCTAGCACTTGCATTTAGCCCATCCGCCCCCACCCCCCAAACAAGTGCAGAATCAGTAAATCACTGTCACTTCCTATACACAGTACACAAAACCGCAGTGTTAGCAGAGCCATGCCTGATCTCTGCTAGCACTAGCAGTTACATTTTTTTGTAGAGGTTCAAACAGTCTTCGAACACCTGTGAGTCACACTAGGTACCTGTAAATTTATTGGCCAAAATGTCAAAGGAAAGGTACTCTAGTGAAGAGACCTATAGGGTACTGAGGATCACAGAGTGATGGGTAATCCTCACTGTCAGATTCAGGCTCAGTATTTGAACCTATAGAGAGCAGTGGTACCCTGACAGATAGCTCTGACGATGGAGTAGAGGTCCCTGCTGAGGTCAGGCATACCTGACCCGATCACATGATTCTTTTATGCAGCAGAGTGTCAGTACTAGTGCCGCTCTACCTTCTGTTGAAGGTACACCCTGATCATAGACAAATCAGCACTGCAGTAACACTTTGTGGCGTGGCGAGTCTCATAAGTGCAGTTCAAGCTGGCGCGGTGGCTAAGCACAAGTAGTGTCCCAAAGCCACCAATAATTCAAAGACAAGCTCGTAGAACCCTTTCTGACGCAATTGCAAATCCTGATTGACAGTCCACAGATTCTTCAGCGCCTGTACTTCCCCCATTAACCGGCCAACCTGGAATTCAGATGGATTCTGAAGCTGTTTTTCACTGAAGATCTGTATGCATCTATTGTGGACCAAAGCAATTTATTTTTTTTTTGTCATTTTTTTTTAACTTATTTTTTTAAAATATGTTTATTCAAGTTTGAACAACCTTGACGATACAGAAAAAAAGGTCAGTGGAAGCATCAAGAACAGGCAGTACCACCCTTACTGGTCATGGGACAGTATAAAAATATATCAAATATTAACCAATGCAATCAGAGTACATAGTGACAAGATACAAGAAATCAACTTTACAGATTTTTAGATATGGAACAAAACATTTTATATGCTAATTAATTAATCGCCGCAAACCCAAATTTGACCCATGCCAGATGATTTGGCTGGAAACTTATAACTCGGTTCCCGAATTGAAGACCTTTCTGGGCCTATCCCCCAACATGGGCAATACTAAAAAGAATGAATTGGTCCACTGACCCAATTCATCATATGCCCCTGTTCACTGCTGCTATGGCCAGGGCTAGCTATGAGCAAATATTGCAGTTTATGCCCTTCAACAACAATGTCGTCCGCAGGATGACCCTGGATATGAAAGGCTCCACAAAATTCGGCCCCTCGTAAACCACTTCAACCAGAGCAGCCTTGTATATCGCCGAACAAGACGTCTGCATTGATGAGTCCCTGATTAAGTTTTGTGGCCACCTTGTTTTCAAACAGTTTCTCCCCAGCAAGCGTGCCAGATATGGGATCAAAATGTATAAGCTCCGTGACAGGGCAACAGGCTATACATAGAGTGTCCTTTTACAAGGGAAAATATAGCAGTGTGGAGCCCCCTGACTGCCCAGACTACATAGGGAGCAGCGGCAAGATTAATTTGAACTTAGTGTCACCCTTATTCGGAAAGGGCTATCATTTATATGTGGACAATTTTTATACAAGCATGCCTCTTTCATTTGGCAATTGGCGCATGTGGCACCATGTGACCTAATGGCCGGGGCTTCCCCCCAACTGCTTGTAAATGCCCCACTTAGTCAGGGGCAGAGAGCCTGCTTGAGGTACAATGACTAGCTTGCAGTGAGGTGGAAGGACAAATGGAACGTCTTCCATTCACGCAGACACGGCAGTCCAAATTACAAAGGCAACTAGAGTTGTTGAGAAGCCCCTCTATGTCCACGACTACGACTGTAAAATGGGAGGGGTGGACTTCAATGATCAGATGATGGGGCCGTACTTAATTGCATGTAAGGCCAGACGCTGGTACAAAAAAAGTGTCTTATTCCAATTGGCTCTGTTCAACGCTTATGTACTATACAAAACGTCAGGAAGAAATGGATCCTTCCTTAAATTCCAGGAAGAGATCATCACAGCCCTTTTGTATTCAGGAGGTGCTGTGACCCAATTTCCCAATCAAGATAGCGTAGCCGGCTGCATGAAAGGCATTTTACGGATGTCCTCCCTGGTACCCCTACACAAAGAGCACCCCAAAAAAGATGCCATCTATGTAGCAGCACAGATACAGGAGTGACACCCAATATTTTTGTCCCTCCTTACCTGGCAAACCTGGTCTCTGCATCGGGGACTGTTTCCGTCGCTACCACACACTAATGGATTATTAGTGTAGGGTACAGCACGGCACACTTTCATAAGGGTCTCGAAAGATGTTAGATGGCTATAGCATTTCGAGAGACCCTAACCTAGAACGTTTATAGTTACAATAAAAGTGTAAAAATAAAATAAAAAATGAATAAAAAAAGCCAAAAATAGTTTTTTTTTGTTCTTACTGTTTTAGTGTATTTTATGCTATACTGTATTGTTTAATTGTTACTGTGTTTTATTGTTAACCAATGTTTGCTTTGCAGGTACGCCATTTAGCTGCATCACTGAATTGCTTATTTTGACAGCAACAGAGTTTGCTCTCACAATACGTAAAATCAGTGACTCCAGCGCTGTAGGAGGTGATTTCACCACCACAGTTAAAAAAAAGAGCATATATGGCAAAGCATAGGGGCTGGGGTGGAAAAAGGGGGGATTGCCCCTATGATTCACCATATATTTTTTAGTTTTTTTTGGCACAGATTGCAATAAAAAATAGTTGCTTTCTTGAGTTAATGTTTTATTGATACTGTGTTTTATTGTTAACCGTTGTTTGCTTTGCAAGTACGCCATTCAGCTGCAGCACTGATTTGTTTATTTTGTCAGCAACAGGGTTTGCAATCATGATACGTAAATCAGTGACTCCAGTATTGTAGGAAGTGATTTCACCACCTTAGTTTTAAAAAAAGCATATATGCCGAAGCATAGGGGCCGGGGTGGACAAAGTGCTGATCGCCCCTGTGCTTTGCATATATTTTTATTCACTTTTCTTTGCAGAGATTCACATTGATCGATGAGAAGGAATCTGTTAGGTTCTTTTTTTTGTTCAGTCCATGGGGTGAATGAAAAAAAAAACAGTGCATGTATGCCCATCAATAGAAGTGGGTGGATGCAGGGCGGTATATTCTAATGTTGGCCATACCACACACTTTTTCGATTTCACATCGATCAATGTGAATGAAGGAATCTGTTAGATTCTCTTTTTTCGTTCAGCCCACAGGCTGCATGAATAAAAGAACATTACAATATATGCCCAACAAGGATCAGCAACGTACTGGTATGTTGCTGGACTTTAAGTGGTTATACCGGAATGATGCCTGCACGTTTAGGCATTATCTTGGTATCAAGATTTTTCAGCCAGTGGCCAGCTTTCATGTAAGAGCAATCCTAGCAGCTAATTAGCCACTAGACTGCTTTTACAAGCAAAAAATAAACCAAAAGGTTCTGTGCTGCTCACAGCATTAGCAGCTAACACACCACATGGAAAAATGGTAAACAAAACTAATAAATCAAAGTGTAGCGCTAAAGGTTGATGCGCACAGTACAATCTATGCGAAACTCAAAATAGTCACTGAAATGACAACATGTATATATTAAATGAATTGGTGTACACAGTCAATATTATAAAAATGAAAGAAAATGTCCATACGTGATGGTATACACTGGTAAATGGTATACACAATCAATATTATTACAATAAAAAAATGTCCATAAGTGATGGTATATGTGAGTCTATTCCCAATAAAGTGCCAAAAAATCTTGCAAACAGTGAAATTATATGCACATGTGAAAGGGGCCACCACTGGATATAGAAAAGGCTTACCAGATCGTTTGAACACACTAGGGCATACGCACTGTGTGTCAAACAGGCTTGATTTGTGTCAGATGGACCCTGGGATGGTACCGTCAAGGCGATGTATGCAAACGACAGCCAGATGGAATCTTAGGGGATGTGATACCAGAAGTGGACCAAAGCTCAAAATTCCATGGGCAGATGCAGAGTGTCAAAGAGGAAACAAAAATGGACCATAGCGTAATTCCATAAAAACAAGAGTACATTTATTTAAAATGAAAAACCATTCACATAGATATGTATAAAAACAGCGCTGGTTAAAATCAAAAGAGGCAGCAGTGGGGACTGTCCCGATGCGTTTTGTCTCCAAAGGACATCATCTGGGGTGTGAATAGACTCACATATACCATCACTTATGAACATTTTTTTATTGTAATAATATTGATTGTGTATACCATTTACCAGTGTATACCATCACGTATGGACATTTTCTTTCATTTTTATAATATTGACTGTGTACACCAATTTATTTAATATATACATGTTGTCATTTCAGTGACTATTTTGAGTTTCGCATAGATTGTACTGTGCGCATCAACCTTTAGCGCTACACTTTGATTTATTTGCTTTTACAAGCAGTGGAAGGAGACGTTCCCCGCGCCCCGCGCCAAGGGCAGAGGAGAGATCTAGAGTCTAATAGTCCCCAAATTTTTCAAAAAAGAGTACCTATTGCTATCATAGGGATTATTTACATTCCCTGTGATAACAATAAAAAAAAAAATGAAAGGGACAGTGTAAAAATAAAATGAAAAAGCAAAATAAATAAATAAAAAAAATAAAAATGCAACCACCCCTGTCCCCCCGTGTTCGCGTGCACAGGTGAACGCAAGCATCTGTCTCATGTCGTATGTAAACAGTAGGGATGAGCCGAACACCCCCCGGTTCGGTTCGCACCAGAACCCGCGAACGGACCGAAAGTTTGCACGAACGTTAGAACCCCATTGACGTCTATGGGACTCGAACGTTCAAAATCAAAAGTGCTCATTTTAAAGGCTAATTTGCATGGTATTGTCCTAAAAAGGGTTTGGGGACCCGGGTCCTACCCCAGGGGACATGTATCAATGCAAAAAAAACTTTTAAAAACGGCCGTTTTTTCGGGAGCAGTGATTTTAATGATGCTTAAAGTAAAAAAAAAAAGTGAAATATTCCTTTAAATATCGTACCTGGGGGGTGTCTATAGTATGCCTGTAAAGTGACGCGTGTTTCCCATGTTTAGAACAGTCCCTGCACCAAATGTCATTTTTAAAGGAAAAAATCTCATTTAAAACTGCTTGCGGGTTTAATGTCATGTCGGGTCATGGCAATATGGATGAAAATCAGTGAGACAAACGGCATGGGTACCCCCCCAGTCCATTACCAGGCCCTTTGGGTCCTGTATGGATATTAAGGGGAACCCCGCACCCAAATTAAAATAAGGAAAGGCCCTATATACTCTGAACAGCAGTATACAGGCGGTGCAAACAAGACAGGGAATGTAGGTTTGTTGTTAAGTAGAATCTCTTTGTAATTTTGAAGGGGTACATTTTTAACGTGTTTAGCTCCAGCCAAAAAATCTTTTTTAAGCTTTTTGGAAAACATAGGGAAGGGTTATCACCCCTGTGATATTTGTTTTGCTGTCTTTCCTCCTCTTCAGAAGATTTCACCTCACTTTTTGTCCCAATGAAAAATGTTTTTTGAAAATTTGGGTTTTTTTGTGGAACAAGGATTGGAAAGCATCAGTGGAAAGGAGAAATGTTTTTCCCATATTAACTCTTACAGGAGAGAATTTCCCTTCCTAGGGGTAGATCTCATCTCACTTCCTGTTGTCTCCTTCCGTTTGCAAGTAGGAGTCGTTTGTAAGTTAGATGTTTGAAAGTAGGGTCCTGCCCTATATACTCAGCAGAAATTTGGGCCTTAGGTGTTGCTGTGGCCACAACACTGTAAGCCCTCACAGGGCCCTGCTGTGAAATATTAGATCAAGAATTGTAATTACATGCCCCTGTTGAACAGGAGCTGAAAAATTAGGCCTTAGGCACTGGTGCTGGTGCCACAACACTGCAACCCCTCACAGACACTCTAGTTGGAACACAGGAACGAGCCCTGCTGCAAAGTATTGCTTCAAAAATTGTAATTACACGCCCCTGTTAGACAGGGGCAGAAAAATTGGGCCTTAGGCACTGGTGCTGGTGCCACAACACTGCAACCCCTCACAGACACTCTAGTTGGAACGCAGGAACGAGCCCTGCTGCAAAGTATTGCATCAAAAATTGTAATTACACGCCCCTGTTAGACAGGGGCAGAAAAATTGGGCCTTAGGCACTGGTGCTGGTGCCACAACACTGCAATCCCTCACAGACACTCTAGTTGGAATGCAGGAACGAGCCCTGCTGCAAAGTATTACATCAAAAATTGTAATTACACGCCCCTGTTAAACAGGGGCTGAAAAATTGTGCCTTAGGCACTGGTGGTGGCGCCCAGAACCAAAAATGTTCTTACAAGCTATCAGCATGATGATTGAGGAGGAAGAGGATAATTACTCAGGGATAGTCACTCAGCATCAGCATAGGCAGTCTTTGAAGGGATCTGAGATTTCAAAAAAAATTATTCGGTTACATCAGCATCAGGTGCTTGGTAGCTGGTGGTGATCCAAGACTGATTCATTTTTATGAAGGTCAGCCGATCGACCGAGTCGGTGGACAGACGCACCCTGTGATCGGTTACCACGCCTCCAGCAGCACTGAATGTGTGTTCCGAAAGAACGCTGGATGCAGGACAGGCCAGTAGCTCAATTGCATACTGTGCAAGCTCTGGCCAGTGATCCATCCTCAAGACCCAGTAACCCAGAGGATTTTCGGTGGGAAAGGTGTCCAAGTCTGATCTTGCCCCTAGGTATTCCTGCACCATGTAAAACAGACGCTGGCGATGGTTGCTGGAACCGATCATACCTTGGGGCTGCGGACCAAAAAATTGTCTGAACGCATCGGTCAGACGGCCACCTTCTCCACCGCTCCTTCTTTGACTGACCGAAGCCTCAGCAACACGTTGTCCAGAAACAGGAGTTTGTAACCTCCCAGTCTCTGGGAACGCGTTGCACAGACCTTTCTGCAAGGCCTCCCGAAGATGTTTCATCCTCTGCTCCCTCTGCGATGGCAAGATAAGGTCCGCAACCTTACCCTTGTAACGTGGATCAATGAGGGTTGCCAGCCAGTATTGGTCCTTCTCCTTGATACCACGAATACGAGGATCCTTACGCAGGCTTTGCAGGATCAGGGAGGCCATGCAGCGTAGGTTTGCTGAGGCATTCGGTCCGGAGTCCTCTGGGTCACTAAGGACAACAACGTCCGCAGCCACCTCCTCCCAGCCACGTACAAGTCCATGTGTTGCTTGGGACTGATCCCTTAAAGACTGCTGATGCTGAGTGCCAGGCTCCACCTCCATACTGACACAATCTTCCTCCTCCTCCTCCTCGTCCTCTTCCTGTGTGATCGGCGGGCACGCAGGAACACTGTCTGGATAAAGGGGGCCTTGAGAGCTAAGGAAGTCCTCCTCTTCCTGCCTCTGTTCTGCCTCAAGTGCCCTGTCCATTATTCCACGCAGCGTGTGCTCCAACAGGTGGACAAGGGGGACAGTGTCACTGATGCATGCACTGTCAGTGCTCACCATCCTCGTGGCCTCCTCGAATGGTGACAGGACAGTGCATGCATCCCTGATCATGGCCCACTGGCGGGGTGAAAAAAAACCAAGCTCCCCTGACCCTGTCCTGGTGCCATAGTCGCACAGGTACTCATTGATGGCCCTCTGCTGCGTGTGCAGCCGCTGCAGCATGGCCAACGTTGAGTTCCACCTGGTGGGCATGTCACAGATTAGGCGGTTCTTGGGCAGGTTAAACTCCTTTTGGAGGTCCGTCAGCCGAGCACTGGCATTATATGACCGGCGGAAATGCACACAGACTTTCCTGGCCTGCCTCAGGACATCCTGTAAGCCCGGGTACCTGCCCAAGAACCGCTGCACCACCAAGTTAAGGACGTGAGCCAAACAGGGCACATGGGTCAGTTGTCCCTGTCGGAGGGCAGAGAGGAGGTTGGTGCCATTGTCGCAAACCACCATTCCTGCCTTAAGTTGGCGTGGCGTCAACCACCTCTGAACCTGCCCCTGCAGAGCTGACAGAACCTCTGCCCCAGTGTGGCTCCTGTCCCCCAAGCACACCAGCTCAAGCACCGCATGGCATCTTTTGGCCTGCGTACTTGCGTAGCCCCTTGAACGCCTACGGAGCACCGCTGGTTCCGAGGAAGAGGCCATGGAGGAAGAAGAAGAGGAGGGGGTGGAGGAGAGAGGTGTGTCACAATCAGCATTTTGGAGGCGTGGTGGCGGAACAACCTCCAACACTACTGCACCTTGTCCTGCATCCTTCCCAGCTGCCAGCAGAGTCACCCAATGCACCGTGAAACTTAGGTAACGTCCCTGTCCATGCCTGCTGGACCATGAGTCAGCGGTAATATGCACCTTACCGCTGACCGCCCTGTCCAGCGAGGCATGGACATTGCCTTCCACATGCCGGTAGAGAGCCAGAATCGCCTTCCGTGAGAAAAAGTGGCGTTTGGGTACCTGCCACTGAGGAACCGCACATTCCACAAACTCACGGAAGGGGGCAGAGTCTACCAACTGAAAAGGCAGCAGTTGAAGTGCTAGCAATTTTGCCAAGCTAGCATTCAACCGCTGGGCATGTGGATGGCTGGGAGCAAACTTCTTTCGGCGGTGCAGCAGCTGGGGCAGGGAAATTTGCCTGGTACAATCTGACGTCGGTGTACCAAAAGCAGATTGCCCACAAGTACTTGGCTGTGACACACCTAATTCTACACCTTCATTCCTCTCACTGCAGGTCTCAGAGAGGACTGAAGGTCTAGTGGGGTTGGAAATCTCAGCTGATGAGGAGCAAGGAGAGATCCTCTTTGTTCTTTGGTGTGGGTCTTTTAGATACGCTTGCCAACTAACTGCATGGCAGGTCAACATATGTCTGGTCAAGCATGTGGTGCCCAAGCGGGAGATGTTTTGGCCACGCGAGATACGCTTGAGACATATGTTGCAAATAGCAGCGGTGCGATCTGATGCACTCGTCTCAAAAAAGGCCCACACCAAAGAACTTTTTGAATAACGCGCAGAGACTGCAGCGCCCTGCACATGTGGAGCTTTGGGGTGTGATGCAGTCAATGTGCTGCCCTTAGGCTGGCCCCTGGAGGGCATCCTGCCTCGTTGGTGATGTGCCGCCTCCTCCTCCTCCTCCTCCTCCTCCTCTCTCCTATCAGGCACCCACGTTGAGTCAGTGACCTCATCATCTCCTCCCTCCTCATCACTGGAGCAAACCTGGCAGTATGCTGCAGCAGGGGGAGCATGACTGCCAGATTGCTGTCCTTCATGGGCACCCCCTCTGTCCGTGCTCATGTTACTGCCTTCATCGAGCTCAGTATCATCATCAGAGCCTTCCAAACGCTGGGCATCCTCCTGGAGCATGTACCCAACACTGTGGTCAAACAGTTCGAGGGAATCCTCAGGAGGACATGGTGGAGCTAGGGAGGGAGTCACTGATGACATTGAGCTGAGGGAAGAGGCCGCTGCTTTGCCAGACAAAGCACCCTGGGCATGGGTGAGAGAGGATGAGGAGGATGAGGACGGCTTGGTCATCCACTCGACCAAGTCTTCCGCATGTTGCGGCTCAACACGGCCAGCTGCCGAAAAAAAGGCCAAGCGTGTCCCATGGCCACGTGCTGATGAGGATGCACCGTCTCCACGACCAGCACTAGACACAGAGCCTGCTTGCCCTCTCCTATTGGCTTGTGACTGTCTGCCTCTCCTTCTTGGCCTTCCAGACATACTAATGGCCTGTAGCTGCACTAAGCTGGGATAGAACACCTGTAATTTTCTTCAGGTAGCTTTATATACTGTAACCAGACAAGCCTGCCTGTCAGTAGGAAGATAACAGGAACGGATCTAGCTGAACACTGTGAGCAGGACGCACTGCACTAAATGTAAATAGCAGGAACGGATCTAGCTGAACACTGTGAGCAGGACGCACTGACTGCACTAAATGTAAATAGCAGGAACAGATCTAGCTGAACACTGTGCGCAGGACGCACTGCACTAAATGTAAATAGCAGGAACAGATCTAGCTGAACACTGTGAGCAGGACGCACTGACTGCACTAAATGTAAATAGCAGGAACGGATCTAGCTGAACACTGTGAGCAGGACGCACTGCACTGAATGTAAATAGCAGGAACAGATCTAGCTGAACACTGTGAGCAGGACGCACTGCACTAAATGTAAATAGCAGGAACGGATCTAGCTGAACACTGTGAGCAGGACGCACTGACTGCACTAAATGTAAATAGCAGGAACAGATCTAGCTGAACACTGTGAGCAGGACGCACTGCACTAAATGTAAATAGCAGGAACAGATCTAGCTGAACACTGTGAGCAGGACGCACTGACTGCACTAAATGTAAATAGCAGGAACGGATCTAGCCGAACACTGTGAGCAGGACGCACTGCACTAAATGTAAATAGCAGGAACAGATCTAGCTGAACACTGTGAGCAGGACGCACTGCACTAAATGTAAATAGCAGGAACGGATCTAGCTGAACACTGTGAGCAGGACGCACTGCACTAAATGTAAATAGCAGGAACGGATCTAGCTGAACACTGTGAGCAGGACGCACTGACTGCACTAAATGTAAATAGCAGGAACAGATCTAGCTGAACACTGTGAGCAGGACGCACTGCACTAAATGTAAATAGCAGGAACGGATCTAGCTGAACACTGTGAGCAGGACGCACTGACTGCACTAAATGTAAATAGCAGGAACGGATCTAGCTGAACACTGTGAGCAGGACGCACTGCACTAAATGTAAATAGTAGGAACAGATCTAGCTGAACACTGTGAGCAGGACGCACTGCACTAAATGTAAATAGCAGGAACGGATCTAGCTGAACACTGTGAGCAGGACGCACTGCACTAAATGTAAATAGCAGGAACGGATCTAGCTGAACACTGTGAGCAGGACGCACTGACTGCACTAAATGTAAATAGCAGGAACAGATCTAGCTGAACACTGTGAGCAGGTCGCACTGCACTAAATGTAAATAGCAGGAACGGATCTAGCTGAACACTGTGAGCAGGACGCACTGACTGCACTAAATGTAAATAGCAGGAACAGATCTAGCTGAACACTGTGAGCAGGACGCACTGATTGCACTAAATGTAAATAGCAGGAACAGATCTAGCTGAACACTGTGAGCAGGACGCACTGCACTAAATGTAAATAGCAGGAACGGATCTAGCTGAACACTGTGAGCAGGACGCACTGACTGCACTAAATGTAAATAGCAGGAACGGATCTAGCTGAACACTGTGAGCAGGACGCACTGCACTAAATGTAAATAGCAGGAACAGATCTAGCTGAACACTGTGAGCAGGACGCACTGCACTAAATGTAAATAGCAGGAACGGATCTAGCTGAACACTGTGAGCAGGACGCACTGCACTAAATGTAAATAGCAGGAACGGATCTAGCTGAACACTGTGAGCAGGACGCACTGCACTAAATGTAAATAGCAGGAACGGATCTAGCTGAACACTGTGAGCAGGACGCACTGACTGCACTAAATGTAAATAGCAGGAACAGATCTAGCTGAACACTGTGAGCAGGACGCACTGCACTAAATGTAAATAGCAGGAACGGATCTAGCTGAACACTGTGAGCAGGACGCACTGACTGCACTAAATGTAAATAGCAGGAACGGATCTAGCTGAACACTGTGAGCAGGACGCACTGCACTAAATGTAAATAGCAGGAACAGATCTAGCTGAACACTGTGAGCAGGACGCACTGCACTAAATGTAAATAGCAGGAACGGATCTAGCTGAACACTGTGAGCAGGACGCACTGACTGCACTAAATGTAAATAGCAGGAACAGATCTAGCTGAACACTGTGAGCAGGACGCACTGCACTAAATGTAAATAGCAGGAACAGATCTAGCTGAACACTGTGAGCAGGACGCACTGACTGCACTAAATGTAAATAGCAGGAACGGATCTAGCTGAACACTGTGAGCAGGACGCACTGCACTAAATGTAAATAGCAGGAACAGATCTAGCTGAACACTGTGAGCAGGACGCACTGCACTAAATGTAAATAGCAGGAACGGATCTAGCTGAACACTGTGAGCAGGACGCACTGCACTAAATGTAAATAGCAGGAACGGATCTAGCTGAACACTGTGAGCAGGACGCACTGCACTAAATGTAAATAGCAGGAACGGATCTAGCTGAACACTGTGAGCAGGACGCACTGCACTAAATGTAAATAGCAGGAACGGATCTAGCTGAACACTGTGAGCAGGACGCACTGCACTAAATGTAAATAGCAGGAACGTATCTAGCTGAACACTGTGAGCAGGACGCACTGCACTAAATGTAAATAACAGGAACGGATCTAGCTGAACACTGTGAGCAGGATGCACTGCACTAAATGTAAATAGCAGGAACGGATCTAGCTGAACACTGTGAGCAGGACGCACTGCACTAAATGTAAATAGCAGTAACGGATCTAGCTGAACACTGTGAGCAGGACGCACTGCACCAAATGTAAATAGTCTAGATAGAAGATAACAGGAACGGATCTAGCTAAACTGAATACAGTGTATATATATATATGCAACACCAGGGATGCATATATATACACAATACACTGTAAGTGCAGCTAACTGACTGACTGTTCTGCCTAATCTATCTAACTCAAATCAAATGACACTGTCTGTCTCTCTCTCTATCTCTCAGCACACCGGAACACACTACACAGGGCCGCCGTGTAGGCGGCCTTATATAGTGTGGGGCGTGTACTAAATCCCCTGAGCCATAATTGGCCAAAGCCACCCTGGCTTTGGCCAATTACAGCTCTCTCTACTGACGGCGCTGTGATTGGCCAAGCATGCGGGTCATAGTGCATGCTTGGCCAATCATCAGCCAGCAATGCACTGCGATGCCGCAGTGAATTATGGGCCGTGACGCGCCACACGAATTTGGCGCGAACGGCCCATAACGTTCGCAATTCGACGGACGGTCGAACAGCCGATGTTCGAGTCGAACATGGGTTCGACTCGAACACGAAGCTCATCCCTAGTAAACAGCAATTGCACTATGATTGCAAGGTACTCAAGCGCTGACGTGGACAAAATCCTTTTGCGGACACTTAATAGTTAACAAGAGATGACCAAATAATATAGCTGCAAATAAATAGGTGATTGGTTCAATAAATTATATAGTGGTTAATTGCGCTGATATTATCCTCTTATTACAATTAGGGATGAGCTTCAAGTTCGAGTCGAAATCATGTTCGACTCGACCATTGGCTGTTCGCAAGTTCGCCGAACAGCGAACAATTTGGGGTGCTGCGGCAAATTCGAATGCCACGGAACACCCTTTAAAAGTCTATGGGAGAAATCAAAAGTGCTAATTTTAAAGGCTAATATGCAAGTTATTGTCATAAAAAGTGTTTGGGGACCTGGGTCCTGCCCCAGGGGACATGGATCAATGCAAAAAAGTTTTAAAAACGGACGTTTTTTCAGGAGCAGTGATTTTAATAATGCTTAAAGTCAAACAATAAAAGTGTAATATCCCTTTAAATTTCGTACCTGGGGGGTTTCTATAGTATGCCTGTAAAGGGGCGCATGTTTCCTGTGTTTAGAACAGTCTGACAGCAAAATGACATTTTGAAGAAAAAAACCCATTTAAAACTACCCGCGGCTATTGCATTGCCGACAATACACATAGAAGTTCATTGATAAAAACGGCATGGGAATTCCCCAAAGGGGAACCCCGAACCAAAATTAAAAAAAAAAAAGACATGGGAGTCCCCCTAAATTCCATACCAGGCCCTTCAGGTCTGGTATGGATATTAAGGGGAACCCCGGCCAAAATTTTTAAAAAAAAATAACATGGGGTTCCCCCTAAATTCCATACCAGGCCCTTCAGGTCTGGTATGGATTTTAAGGGGAACCCCGCGCCAAAAAAAAAAAAAAAACGGCGTGGGGTCCCCCCAAAAATCCATACCAGACCCTTATCCGAGCACGCAACTTGGCAGGCCGCAGGAAAAGAGGGGGGACAAGAGTGCGCCCCCCCCCCTCCTGAACCGTACCAGGCCACATGCCCTCAACATTGGGAGGGTGCTTTGGGGTAGCCCCCCAAAACACCTTGTCCCCATGTTGATGAGGACAAGGGCTTCATCCCCACAACCCTGGCCGGTGGTTGTGGGGGTCTGCAGGTGGGCGGCTTATCGGAATCTGGAAGCCCCCTTTAACAAGGGGACCCCCAGATCCCGGCCCCCCCCCCCTGTGTGAAATGGTAAGGGGGTACTTACCCCTACTATTTCACTAAAAAACTGTCAAAAATGTTAAAAATGACAAGAGACAGTTTTTGACAATTCCTTTATTTAAATGCTTCTTCTTTCTTCTATCTTCCTTCATATTCTGGTTCTTCTGGTTCTTCTGGTTCTTCCTCCGGCGTTCTTGTCCAGCATCTCCTCCGCGGCGTCTTCTATCTTCTTCTCCTCGGGCCGCTCTGCACCCATGGCATGGGGGGAGGCTCCCCCTCTTCTCTTCATCTTCTTCTTCATCTTCTTCTCTTCTTCCTTCTTCTCTTTTTCTCTTCTTCTCTTCTTCATTTTCTTCTCCGGGCCGCTCCGCACCCATGCTGGCATGGAGGGAGGCTCCCGCTGTGTGACGGCATCTCCTTGTCTGACGGTTCCTAAATAACCTCTGACGCACGGGACATGACGGGGCTTCCCTGTGGCATTCCCCATGACGTCACAGGGAAGTCGCGTCAAGTCACCGTGCGTCAGAGGGGGGCGGGGTCACCGGGTGGCCCCGCCCCCCGTTATTTAGGAACTGTCAGACGAGGAGCGCCGTCACACAGCGGGAGCCTCCCTCCATGCCAGTAGGGCCTGGTATGGAATTTAGGGGGACTCCCACGTCTTTTTTTTTTTTTAATTTTGGTTCGGGGTTCCCCTTTGGGGAATTCCCATGCCGTTTTTATCAATGAACTTCTATGTGTATTGTCGGCAATGCAATAGCCGCAGGTAGTTTTAAATGGGTTTTTTCCTTCAAAATGTCATTACGTCACAGCCACGTGACCACCTTGAAAAAGATACGTGGCTGTGACGTAACGCGTAGGGAGAAGGAGCCTGTGACGTCCCCAGCAGTTGCAGTGTGTGAGCAGTGGCGACGGATGAATAGCCTCAGCACTGAGCTCCGTGCAGCTGATCAATACAAATGCGATCGTGTGGAGTTGAGTATGTGAGTGAAATTGAGTAGTCTGACACTTAGTATACAACTGGTATAATCTCTGCACAATGGATGTATATATTTTTTATCTTTTCATGTCCTGGATATGAGCGGATTAGTGGAGTATAACAAAACAAGAGAAGAAGTAAAAGTAAAACTTTTTTGTTGACACTATTTATTTATTTATAATTTTGTCACATTGAAACCGGCACTGATTGCATTTATTTATACAAAGAACACTAGATGGATTTTGAGCACCTTATGCTGATGATTTTTTGAAACCTTTTCATGTATCTATATATTGATTTTAGTTCATGATATTATTATATTTGGCACTATACACATTTATATTTTTTAAAGCAGCAGATATAACTGTGAGCACTTTTATACCAATTAGTTTTAAAAAATTAATTTGATTTATTTATGAGTTTATTCACGTTTATGAAGGGGGTTTAATTTCAGTGTTGGCTATTGAATTTATAGCAATTGCACTATGTGCGTGAGGTATCACTACGTATGTAGTTTGTCGCTGCTGCACAGGCGTGCACAGTTTTAAAGCATGTCGTGTTTGGTATCTATGTACTCGGCATAAGATAATCTTTTATATTTTACCAAACATTTGGGCAATATAGTGTGTTTTGTATACATTAAAATTCAAAAAAGTGTTCTTTTTTCAAAAAAAATTGCATTTGGAAAATACTGTGTGAAAAAATAAATTGCAATACCCACCATTTAAATGGTTTCTACAGGACCCTGAAAACCAAATTACCGCCTTCAGGCTTTCTAAGGGTGTAAATTGCTAATTTCACTTCCTCACTTCCTTCTATCACAGTTTCGGAGGCTCTGAAATGGCAAGATAGCACAAAACCCCCCAAAATGACCCCTTTTCGGAAAGTAGACACCCCAAGGTATTTGCTAAGAGGCATGGTGAGTATTTTGCAGCTCTCATTTGTTGTGGAAAATGAAGAAAAAAAAGGAAAATGGATTTTTTCTTTTTTTTTTTAATTTCAAAACTTTGTGACAAAAAGCAAGATCTGCAAAATGCTCGCCATTCCTCTTAGCAAATAATTAGCAATTTATGCCCTTAGACTTAGAAAGCCCGAAGGCGATGATTGGTTTTTGGAGTCCTGTATGTGGCCAGACTGCAAAAAGTCTCACGCATGTGGTATCCCCATACTCAGGAGAAGCAGCATAATATATTATGGCATCTAATTCCACATACACCCATGGCGTGTGTGAGCAATGTACAGTATCTCACAAAAGTGAGTACACCCCTCCCATTTTTGTAAATATTTTTTTTTATATCTTTTCATGTGACAACATTGAAGAAATGATACTTTGCTACAATGTAAAGTAGTGAGTGTACAGCTTGTATAACAGTGTAAATTTGCTGTCCCCTCAAAATAACTCAATAACTCAACACACAGCCATTAATGTCTAAACCGCTGGCAACAAAAGTGAGTATACCCCTAAATGAAAATGTCCAAATTGGGCCCAAAGTGTCAATATTTTGCGTGGCCACCATTATTTTCCAGCACTGACTTAACACTCTTGGGCATGGAGTTCACCAGAGCTTCACAGGTTGCCACTGGAGTCCTCTTCTACTCCTCCATGACGACATCACGGAGCTGGTGGATGTTAGAGACCTTGCTCTCCTCTACTTTCCGTTTGAGGATGCTCCACAGATGCTCAATAGGGTTTAGGTCTTGAGACATGCTTGGCCAGTCCATCACCTTTACCCTCAGCTTCTTTAGCAAGGCAGTGGTCATCTTGGAGGTGTGTTTGGGGTCGTTATCATGTTGGCATACTGCCCTGTGGCCCAGTCTCCAAGGTAGGGTATTATGCTCTGCTTCAGTATGTCACAGTACATGTTGGCATTCATGGTTCCCTTAATGAACTGTAGCTCCCCAGTGCCAGCAGCACTCATACAGCCCCAGATCCTGACATTCCCACCACCAAGCTTGACTGTAGGCAAGACACACTTGTCTTTGTACTCCTCACCTGGTTGCTGCCACACACGATTGACACCATCTGAATCAAATAAGTTTATCTTGGTCTCATCAGACCACAGGACATGGTTCCAGTAATGTATGGCCTTAGTTTGCTTGTCTTCATCAAACTGTTTGCGGGCTTTCTTGTGCATCATCTTTAGAAGAGGCTTTCTTCTGAGAGGACAGCCATGCAGATCAATTTGATGCAGTGTGCGGTGTATGGTCTAAGCACTGACAGGCTGACCCCCACCCCTTCAACCTCTGCAGCAATGCTGGCATCACGCTTACATCTATTTCCCTAAGACAACCTCTGGATATGATGCTGAGCAGGTGCACTCAACTTCTTTGGTCGACCATGGCAAGGCCTGTTCTGAGTGGAACCTGTCCTGTTAAACTGCTGTATGGTCTTGGCCACCATGCTGCAGCTCAGTTTTAGGGTCTTGGCAATCTTCTTATAGCCTTGGTCATGTTTATGTAGAGCAACAATTCTTTTTTTCAGATCCTCAGAGAGTTCTTTGCCATGAGGTGGCATGCTGAACTTCCAGTGACTAGTATGAGAGAGTGAGAGCGATAACACCAAATTTAACACACCTGCTCCCCATTCACACCTAAGATCTTGTAACACTAAAGAGACACATGGAAATGGCTAATTGTGCTCAATTTGGACATTTTCACTTAGGAGTGTACTCACTTTTGTTGTCAGCGGTTTAGACATTAATGGCTGTGTGTTGAGTTATTTTGAGGGGACAGAAAATTTACACTGGTATACAAGCTGTACACTCACTTCTTTACATTGTAGCATCTTGACATTTCAGGGCCTCCGAAACTGTAATAGGTAGTGAGGAAGTGAAATGTGCAATTTATGCCCTTAGAAAGCCTGCGGGTGGTAACTGGTTTTAGGCAGGGCTTTTTTTCTCAGAGAATAGGTGCAGGAACCCACTCTCCCCAGTCAACTCCCCACCCCCTCAATTTCCCTCCCATCCACAGCTCACCTTCTCCCTCCCCATCCACAGCTCAACCCCCATTCTCTTACCCACATTCCACAGTTTACCATAGCATGCGCCCCCCCAACCACAACTCACTTTTTTACCTTCTGTCAACATGTTACCTCTGCACCCCCATCCACAAATTATCTCTCTGCCCCTCAACATTTCACTTCTGCACCCCTATCTACAGTTCCCCTTAATCCATAGCTCTCAACCTCTGCAACCTCCACTCTTTTACCTCTGCACCCCCAACTCCCCCCATAGCTCTCACTGTGCACAATCTAAAACCCAATAAACCCACCCCATCCCCAGCTCTGACCTCTGCAGAACACTTCAGCGTCTCCACAGCTGTATCTCTGCACAGCCACCCTCCCCCTTCCTTCCCCCATTTCTCTTTGCAGTGCTCTCACCTCTTCATAGTTTACAGCCACAGTTTATTTGCATGGCACTCAAATGATGCAGCCGGCTCCATTCTAGAAGGTAGAACAGGCTACTGTGCAGTCTCCTCTGTGTAGCGTCACCTGTCAGATCAGTGTAGCACAGAGCCGAGGGGGACTTTAAGAGCGCTTCACTTGGCTTAGTGCTACACTGATCTGGTAGTCAGCAGGCAGGAACAGAAGCTGCCTCTGGAAGCCCCAAATTGAAAAACTTCTTACAGTTGCGGCGTCCAGGCCCGGGGCACCTACTAACAGGTGTGGGGACTGTGCCCTGGTTGGCAGCACTAGCACACAGCCGGTGGAGGAAGTAATATAGAAAACATCCTCTACCTGCTTCAGTATTGAGTGACAGCCCAGAAAGGAGCAGACTGCCAGAGGTGGTGGAATGCCGTTCTGCCTTGTTCTGGCTAGAAAAAAAGCCCTGGTTTTCGTAGTCCTGTACATGGCTAGACTGCCAAAAAGTCTCTCACATGTGGTATTCCCATACTCATGAGAAGCAGCAGAATGTATTTTGGGGTATAATTCCACATATACCCATGGCATGTGTGAGCAATATATCATTTCAGTGACAACTTTGTGTAAAAAACTTTTTTTGTCATTTTTCAATCACTTGTGACAAAAAATGAAATGTTCAATGGGCTAAACACACCTCTTAGCAAATTCCTTTCCAAAAAGGGGTAATTTGGGGGGGGGTTGTACTGCCACACCTCCTAGCAAATTTCTTTCCAAAAAAGGGGTAATTGGGGGGGGGGGTTTGTACTGCCCTGTCATTTCAGTACCTCAAGAAATGAGATAGGCAGTCATAAACTAAAAGCTGCGGAAATTCCAGTAAATATACCATAGTTTGTAGACACTATAACTTTTGTGCAAACCAATAAATATACGCTTATTGAATTTTTTTTTACCCAAGACAAGCTGAATACATTTTGGCCTAAATGTATGACAAAAATTGAGTTTATTAGATTTTTTTTTTATAACAAAAAGTAGAAAATATCATTTTTTTCAAAACTTTCTGTCTTTTTTTGTTTATATTGCAACAAGTAAAAATCCCAGTGGTGATCAAATACCACCAAAACTCTATTTGTGGGAAAAAAAGGACGCAAATTTAGTTTGGGTACAGCATTGCATGACGTGCAATTACCAGTTAAAGCAGCGCAGTGCCAAATTGCAAAAAGTGCTCTGTTCAGGAAGGGGGTAAAACCTCCCGGAGCTGAAGTGGTTAATATGGGGGCTTTACACCATTCCACCCCTAACAGGACAGGTAGATGTGTCTCATCTCTGCTTCCTTTCACCACTCTGCATATCATAGATGAGAAGAGGGTACAGCGGTGGAGCAAATAAGCAGGAGGGTACAGCAGTGGGGAAAATGAGCAGGGGGGGTTCAGAGGTGGGACAGATAAGCAGGAGGGGTTCAGAGGTGGGACAGATGAGCAGGAGGGGTTCAGAGGTGGGACAGATGAGCAGTAGGGTACAGCGGTGGAGCAGATGTGCAGGGAGGTACAGTGGTGGAAGAGATGAGAAGGGGGTTCAGCAGTGGGACAGAAGAGCAGGGGGGTACAGTGTTGGGGGAGATAAGCAGGGGGTTCAGTGTTGGGCCAGGTGAGCAGGGGGTTCAGTGTTGGGCCAGATGAGCAAAGGGGTTTAGTGTTGGGGCAGATGAGAAGGGAGTTCAGTTGTGGGACAGAAAAGCAGGGGTGTAGAGCAGTGGGGCAGATGGGAAAGGAGGTGTATTGGTGGGACAGATGAGTAGGGGGTTACAGCGGTGGGGCAGGAGAGCAGGGGGAACTGAGGTGGAGCAGAAGAGCAGGGGGGTACAGAGGTGAGACAGAAGTGCAGGAGGTGCAGGAGGTACATTGGTGGGGCAGATGAGAAAACGGGTTACAGTGGTAGGGCAGATGAGCAGATTGGTTCAGTGTTAGGACAGATGAGAAGGTGATTCAGTAGTGAGACAGAAGAGCACAGGGATATGGCAGTGGAGCAGAAGTGCAGGGAGGTACAGTGGTGGGGTAGATGAGAAAATGGGGTACATTGATGGAGCAGATGAGCAGGGGGGCTACAGTGGTGGGACAGAAGAGCGAGGGGGTACAGTGGTGGGACAGATGTGCAGGAGGTACAGTGGTGGGAGGGATGAGAAGGGGGTTCAGTGGTGGGACAGAAAAGCAGGGGGTACAGTGATTGGGTAAATGAGCAGGGTGTTACAGTGGTGGGACAGATGAGCAGGGGGGTTCAGTGTTGGGTCAGATGAGAAGGTGGTTACAGTGGTGGGAAAGATGAGCAGGGGGGGTCAGTGTTGGGGCAGAGGAGAAAGGAGGTACATTGGTGGGACAGATGAGCATACGGTTACAGCGGTGGGGCAGAGGAGCAGGGGGGTACAGAGGTGGGGCAGATGTGCAGAGGGGTGAAGAGGATAAAGGAGGTACATAGGCGGAACACATGAGCAGGGGGTTATAGTGGTGGGGCAGAAGAGCAGGGGGAACAGAGGTGGCACAGATGTGTAGGAAGTACAGTGGTAGGGAAGATGAGAAAAGGGGTTACAGTGGTGGGGCAGATGAGCAGATAAGTTAGGACAGATGAGAAGATGAGAAGAAGGTTCAGCGGTGAGACAGAAGAGCATGGGGGTATGGCGGTGGAGCAGATGTGCAGGGAGGTACAGTGGTGGGGCAGATGAGAAAAGGGGGAACATTGTTGGGGCAGATGAGCAGGGGGTTACAGTGGTGGGACAGAAGAGCAGGGTGGTACAGTGGTGGGACAGAAGAGCAGGGTGGTACAGTGGTGGGACAGATGAGCAGTGGGTTACAGTGGTGGGGCAAATGTGCAGGAGGTTACAGTGGTGGGGCAGATGTGCAGGGGGTTACAGTGGTGGGGCAGATGAGAAAGGGGGTACATTGGTGGGGCAGATGAGAAAGGGGGTACATTGGTGGGGCAGATGAGAAAGGGGGTACATTGGTGGGGCAGATGAGCAGGGGGTTACAGTGGTGGGGGAGATGAGCAGGGGGTTATAGTGGTGGGGCAGATGTGCAGGGTAGTACAGTGGTGGGGCAGATGTGCAGGGGGTTACAGTGGTGGGTCAGATGAGCAGGGGGGTACAGTGGTGAAACAGATTTGCAGGAAGGACAGTGATCTGAGGTGTGAAGGTGCATGAATGGGGGCTGATCTGAGGCGTGATAGTGCAGGATGTAAACTAAAGTAGTTTACAGCATTTACTTTATAAAAAATCCTTTACCCTCAACATGGGGAGGGTGCTTCAGGGTGCCCCCCAAAGCACCTTGTCACCATGTTGATGGGGACAAGGGACTCTTCCTGACAACCCTGGCCAGTGGTTGCCGAGGTCTGCGGGCAGGGGGCTTATTTAACAAGGGGGCCCCCCGATCCCACCCCCACATGTGAATGGGTATTGGTACATCGTACCCCTACCCGTTCACCAAAAAAGTGTCAAAAAGTAAAAACCACAAGGGAAAGTTTTTGACAAATCCTTTATTAAAACAAAAAAAAATGTCCCGCGATGGAAATCCACCATCAATTACGCCACCTGACGGGCCCGAAAAAATAGCAAATGGCTGATGACTTCTCTCTTTGCTGTGACAGTTCTTATATAGGCAAAGGTGGGCCTATTCGGTCACATGACCTCAGAAGGGGGCAGGGTCACCCAGTTTTGGTGAATGGGTATAGGGTACGATGTACCCCATATCCATTCACATGGGGTGGCCAGGATCTGGGCCCCCCTTGTTAAAGAGGGCTTCCAGATTCCGATAAACCCCCCCACCAGGGGCGTAGATAAGGGGGGTCAGGGGTGTTCAAACCCCCCTAGAGCATCCTGGCAAAATGCTCAGACAGTGTCCCTGCTGTTTAGCCCCAGCATCAGCACAGTAAAAGCAATCAGAGTTTCAGAGTGCAGCAGCCAGCTCCCCTTCTATTGTGCCCCATCCCCTCAGTTTAATAAGGGGTCCCCCTGAAAAGCATGAAATTACTGCGAGGTCTCAGATGCCAGCAATCAACATTTCACGGTTGAGGGAACTCCTAGACTCCTCCCCGAGGTATCATGACACACCCAAAGGGAGACTGGGGATGCAGAAGTTTTCTGATAAGTGGGGAGGCATACATTTTCTGTTTTGGGAGTGAGGAAGTGAGAATTCCAGCCTGGGGGAGTTTCTTTTAGTGTGGGGTTAAAGAAAGGGGGGCGGGTCTGCTTTTGGAGAAAGGGGGATTTTCTTGTAGAGAAGTTTACAGGGGGTGGTTAAAGGCAGGGATTTGCTTCATGGAGGGAGTTTGATTGGATAAAGGGAGATTTTCTTCATAATTAGAAATCTTTGCTGTGGAGAGGGTGTTGACTGAGGGAGATATTTTTGCTTTGGGGGGGTCGGTTTAGAAACAGGGGGGGGTTAATTTTTTGGGGGAGGGAGATATTTTGCAGTGGAAATCTTTGCTTGGGGAGGGAGGGTTCTTAGAAGGGAGAGGGGGACTGTTTTCCTTTAAAAGAGATTTTTTTTTATTATACTTACCTAGGTGGATGGAGCATCGATCCAATGTTGCATCTGTCCCCAGCTGTTTCTAAGATCAACAACAGAGCGATTAAAGATCGCTGCTCACTCAGTTCTCAACCTTCAGTGAGCAAAGAGTGGTGACTGTCAGTCCCTGGCTCTGCCCCCCCTCCCCCAAACTCACTGGAATTCCAGGCTGTGAAGGGGCAGGAGTGGCTGGCTCAGGGTCCCTGTGCTCTGTGGCTCACTGAGAGGCTGAGCGAGCTACTGGTCCAGGCATCTGGGTGAATCCCAACTTTAAAGTTAGGATCTTTCCACAGCCTGGACCTGCTGAGCGATAGCAGCTGACAGCGGGCTATAGCAGGCTGCTGGCTAAAAATTAGTCACAAAAGTGCAGAACGAACTGCACTCCTTCCCAGGAGAAGTACAACCAAGTGGTATGCCGTCCCTTCAGAGCGCATGCACCAGTGACATCACCGGCTGCTTTCCATGTGAATATCTCCCAAACACCATATGTTTAGGAGATATTCACTGTATCTACAGGTAAGCGTTATTATAGGCTTACTTGTAGGTACAAGTTCAAAAGCTGGGTTTACTACAGTTGAACGCCCTGTACACACGGTCGGACTTTCCGACGGAAAATTTGCGATCGGAGCTTGTTATTGGAAATTCCGACCGTGTGTGGGCTCCACTGGACTTTTTCCATCTGAATTTCCGACACACAAAGTTTGAGAGCTGGCTATAAAATTTTTCGATAACAAAATCCGATCGCGTAAATTCCGACCGTGTGTGGACAATTCCAATGCACAAAGTGCCCCCCATGCTCAGAATAAATTTCGAGACGGAACTGCTCGGTCTGGTAAAATTAGCGTTCGTAATGGATATAGCACTTTCGTCACGCTGCAATGTTTTAAATTGTTTAACCGCTTGGCATCCGCGCTATAGCCGAATGACGGCTACAGCGCGGACCTGAATTCCCGGGAGGCCGTCATATGACGGCCTCCCCTGTGCACGTGCCCTGCGCGCGCCCTGCAGGGCGCGCGTGGAGTGCGCTGCGACCACCGAGTCACTGAGACTCGGGTGATCACCGATCTGTGTAAGGGGCCGGTCCCGACCCCTTACCATGTGATCAGCTGTCAGCCAATGACAGCTGATCACATGATCAAAACAAAAGCTCTGTGATCGTTTTTTTTTTCTCCTCGCGCTGACAGTGTGAGGAGAAAAAAAAGCCGATCACCGGCTCAGCAGCAAGGGACATCGGTCCCGAAGAGGAGGAGGCAATAATGCCTCATATGTGCCTCAATTGTGCCAACAGTACCCACTGACAGTGCAACCTGACATTGCCACATCACAGTGCCCACAGTGCCCACCAGTGCACGTATCAATGCCCATAAGTGCCACCTATCAATGCCTACAAGTGCCACCTATCAATGCCCACCATTGCCACCTAACAATGCCCACCAGTGGTGCCAATCAGTGCCACCTAGCAGTGTACAAGATCAGTGCCCATTATTGCCACCAATCAGTGCCCATCACTGCCACCCATCAGTGCCCATCACTGCCACCTATCAGTGCCCATTGGTGCCGCCTCATCAGCGTACATCAATGAAGGAGAAAAATTACCCTTTTAAAAAATTTTATAACAAAATATAAAAAAAAATAATTTTTTTTTTAAAAATTCGGTCTTTTTAAATTTTTTTAACAAAAAATAAAAACCGCAGAGGTGATCAAATGCCACCAAAAGAAAGCTCTATTTGTGGGGAAAAAATGATAAAAATTTCATTTGAGTACAGTGTTGCATGACCGCGCAATTGTCATTCAAAGTGCGTCAGCGTTGAAAGCTGAAAATTGGTCTGGATAGGAGGGGGGTTTAAGTGCCCGGTAAGCAAGTGGTTAATGCAGCACACTCTCTTCTTCTTTATAATGCTAAAAGAATGAAGTTGTTTTGCTGCCCATATTCACACAGAGTTCTCACAAACTTCTTTCTTTATTATTTCTCGTGATTTTATGAATATAATAATGTTATTTGTCACATCTACCTATTTTTATCTTTTATATTTATTTATTTTGTATTATTTGTTGTTTTTTTTCTTTAAATCCAGATCTTCTGGGTTTTTTTTTGTTTTTTTGGTGATCTTCAGAATTGTTTTGGGTGTGTTTTGTGTGTCAAGTTACCACAACACCATTATTATCTTGTCTTTTTTAATCTCAAGGAGGTTGGTTGTTGTTGGTGTCCCTTGTTAATTTCACATTGTATTTTTGAAATGTACCTGCCTACTCACAAACAAACTGTCCTTTTTGAAGGAAAACACATAGGCAAGTATTAGTTCGAAAAAATACCTATTATTAAGGGGTCCTTACCAAATAAAGAGGGAGGCAACGCTGGAGAAACAGCTGATGTTGGCAAAGCCTTTGGCCCCCAGGGCAGACATCAACTATTTTCAGGCAAAATTGGTGGCTTGAGGAGTCCTTATCTAAGGGAGTACAATCTGGTCCAGAAGTCCAAGAGATCATGAACAGCAGCAGATGACATCTATGTCCCCAGGCTGTGGTCATACAAGAGCCTGCATCTTTTGTCAGACCAGACTGAACCCAGGCCATCACTTTCTTGTCTTCCTTCCACTCTTCCTTACAGGCTGTGGCTGTGGTGTTGGAGGTGTGGCAGGAGAAGGAGGATGATGCAACTCACACAGGTGGGTGTTGGGTGTGATTTGGGCCCTCAAACCCTTATTTAATGTTTTATAAATGATTTCCTCACACATGAGGCGTTGGCCCTCCACGCCGTTTTTTTTTTTTTTTTTTTGGCACGGGGTTCCCCTTAAAATCCATACCAGACCTGAAGGGTCTGGTATAAAATTTAAGGGGACCCCCACGTCCTTTATTTTTTTTAATTTTGGCCGGGGTTCCCCTTAATATCCAGGTCCCCAAACACTTTTTATGACAATAACTTGCATATAACCCTTTAAAATTAGCACTTTTGATTTCTCCCATAGACTAGAGGGATTCCCTGACTTCAGTCTGGTCTGACAGAAATCGCAGTCTCTCATAGTACCAGAGGCTGGGGACATAAACGTCATCTGCTCCAGCTCCTGATCTCTGGGAATCCTGAACCTTCTTGCGCTCCCTAAGATATGTGCTCCTCAGGCCACCAATTTTGGCTTTTAAATAGGGGATGGTTTCCGTGGGGACCACCGGTTTCACCAACTACAGCAATTTCTCCAGCGCTGCCTGCCTCTTTTGTTTATGATTATAAAACGGGTGTTTCACCTGCCACAGACAAGGCAGCTCCCTGTATTTGTCTATGAACAGGGGGAGTAAGTTGTGATCATTGAAGCCATCCATTTTCTCTGCACGACACACACAAGACAAACCCTAATGTCAGGCTAAACTCTCTTAATCTTGTCCCAACATAGGCCTCAATCTATAAGCAGTATAGGCCCAAGTTAAAATTGTACCTTCGTTTTCATGATCGGCGCTTCCGATACTCCTTCCTCCCCTCACAGATCGTACGTATGACACACGCGTGTTACGCTTTATATACACTGCGCATGCGTGAAACTCAGCCCGACCCTGACGTTCTTTCTAGTCTATTCCCTGCCCCTTCTCTTTCAGTACAGTGGGGGAGAGCACATTGCGGAGACACAGCAGGTGCATGATAATAGCAGCAACGAGGAGGAGGAAAGCCCAGAGCCAGAAATGTCACGATCCCGCAGGACATTTAAGGCATCAAATATGGCCTTTGTAGAGATGGTGAAGATGTTGGACATATTAAACAGGGCAGACTATGACGGGAAGTATGGACCTTACCCAAACCCAAATGTTAGAAAGGCCAAGATCATGACTAAAGTTGTGAAGAGTCTGCACAGAAATTTTGTGGTGCGACAATCCAAGGATCAACTGAGGAAACGGTGGTCAGACCTCAAATTAAGGGAGCACGATCAGTATAGAAGGATCAGGAGAGTGCTGCAAAAAAGTAAGTAGTTGTCCTGTGTTCCTATTCTTTCTTTTTATTACGTTCGTGCTGCTCCATGTACTTTTCTTTACTGTTGTACAGTTCAAAATGGCAACTTTCATGTTCATGGACACATTAATCATTCGTAGGAAATATTGTTCGTTCGGCCACTAAAATACGATGTTTTGGCCAGATGCAGTTCAATAACGTTTTTCTGGCCAAATTCTATTAAAAATAGTTTGTTGTCTAGATGGGATTGTAACTAGAATGAAATGAAAACTAGTTTCTGTGTAAGGAGAGGACAAGGTAAAGATGTTTACACATCTGGACGCTGGAGTACTAGTGTGGGACACCCTTTTTATAAGGGGGCCTACACAGGTGCTCCAGTGTATACTATAGGGGTGTCTCCATCTGTGAAGCTTGCACAAAACAGGTAAGTATTCAAGCTTTACAAAGGACAAAAAAAATTCTTCAGCTTGGAAATCTGCCAAAACAGACAATTGTACCCCACTTCCAAACAATGTTTCATATTCCTATTTCTGCAATCAAATATCTGTATGCTAAGTATACCTATTTTCGTTCACATAGGGGAGAAAAGACTCGGAGGACACCACTCATCAGAGGACACCAAGGACCCCCCACCTCAGGAAGAAGGGGAAATCCCCCAAACCCAACCAGAGGAGGAAGAGGGAGATGTTGTAGAAATTGTCACCACAACAGGTGAGTGTCTGCGACCACAGCCTCAGGTAGTAGATGGATGCTTGCATATTTATAAGTTATTTTTTTTTTTTTTTTTTTGTAGGTGATCGAGATGTTGTGGAAGAGGAATGTCATTTCACTAGTGAAAGTGCCCAGATCCTCATCGGGGAGATAATGGGGTGTAATAGAGATTTAGAAAACCTAAAGGAAAACATCAATGATGTTCAAAACAAAATGAAGAACATCATTGATGTTTTAGGGAGAATCTAAAACACCCAGAAATCCCTACATTTCTTCAGCTTTTTTTTTCTAATTTTTTTACATATTTTAAAAGCCAAATTTTGAAGAGGCACACAGTGTGTCAACATGTGCTATCTGCCTTAACGGTAGATCAATGTGCGCGTTTTGTGGGTGCAACCCCTTCCTTGATAATAAAGTAGCTGAGAGGAAGGGGTTGCACCCACAAAACATGTCCATTGATCCCCCATGATGGCAGCTAGCACATGTTGACATTAGGCAATTTGTGTGCATCTTCAAAATTTGGCTTTTACAGGGGTGACATCTCCCCATCTGCTGAACGCAATATCAAACACAGTTTGTACATACTCATGTCTGATATTGCCTTCACTTTATAAAAGTTGAACTTTGTAAGTTCCAGAGTTGTGTATTGTTTTATGGTTTTAAACATGCCTGTTTTACCTATAAAAGGCCATTTATCATTAATGTGACCTAAAAAAATGTTATACAACAAACATGTTGGTTTGTTCAAAAACCCTTTTATAAACGCACATGTGATTGTGCTTTGATTAAAAAGTATAATAATCAACAATGTGTGGCTTCTTCTTTCAATAAGAAAAATGAGGGGAATAACTGTGTTACAGTGAAATACATAAACAATAACAATTATAGCCGTGATTCATCTATGTAACACAAACACAGTGAAATTAAATAAGAAAAAAAGTGGGGTTGAATCGCGCTAAAACAGATTGGTGATCATACACATCATCACCAAACCAAATATTTAGAACTAAGTGAAGAGTTCCCCTTTAGTGTATACATAATATACAAAACACATGTCAAATGAATAATCAATCCAAAAATTAAATGTTCAAAGTGATAATAAAAAGTCGCTGTATAAAAAATAAATCACCCAAGTGATATGAAAGTATCTTAAAAAAGTTCCAAAAAAACATAAATTCTTGCTGTGAGAAGAAAAAAGCATGTAGGCATGTAGTGTAGTCTGGAGCGCCGGCCGGAAGCTCACAGACAGCCCGTCCTACTGGAAACAACAGCAGCAATGGGAGGTGACAAGAACATGACGCTCACCTCCCATTGCTGCTGTTGTTTCCAGTAGGATGGGCTGTCTGTGAGCTTCTGGCCGGCGCTCCAGACTACACTACATGTCGACTATTGTCTACTAAAATGTGAGTTTAACCTTTTACTTATCTAATAAAGTCAATGATTTTACACTACATGGAGCCTTTTTTTCCTTCTATGACCGTATCTGCAATGCTGTGGGCTGATGTCTGAGTACCTGTCAGTGTGAACATCTTTAGCCTGACCCTGCAGTCTTTGATGTCCCGTCTCGGTATAAGGTCTCTGATCCATTGGTCATGGTTCAAAGCAGTATTAACAAACAGCTTTCTCTGATCCTCTGTAGCGGGGGATCATGAGTTTCTGGTAAGCGGCCAGTCTGATTTCACGGTGGTGGAGCAAGCGCACTTTTTTCTTCTCACAGCAAGAATTTATGTTTTTTTGGAACTTTTTTAAGATACTTTCATATCACTTGGGTGATTTATTTTTTATACATGGACTTTTTATTATCACTTTGAACATTTTATTTTTGGATTGATTATTCATTTGACATGTGTTTTGTATATTATGTATACACTAAAGGGGAACTCTTCACTTAGTTCTAAATATTTGGTTTGGTGATGATGTGTATGATCACCAATCTGTTTTAGCACGATTCAACCCCCCTTTTTTTCTTCTTTCAATGCTCAAAAGCATATTTTGGAGTAAAGTTGGTGTTTTCAGTGGCAATGGGGGTTATTTACTAAAGGCAAATACACTTTGCACTACAAGTGCAGTTTCAGTGTAGTCTCAAGTGCACTTACAGTGCAAAGTGTATTTTCCTTTAGTAAATAACACCCAACAGTACTTTCTAATTTTACACAATCACGCCATTTTCATGACTTCTCAAATTTCGGTCATGGTGCTGAAAATTATTAATATTTTTGTCAGTAATGCATTACATACATTAACAACAAAAACAAGGTGTGTGTGTGTAGCAGACCCACAACATAATAATAATAGTTACCCGAAGAAGAGATTGTCACCTCATGTGTCAAAGAAATTTCATTTGCACTATTGAAGAAAAATGTCAAAAGAAATAACATTAATAAAAGATAACCAAGGAGACAGCTAAAAGAAAGCCAAGCAGTAAATCAAAGCAAATATTTGTTCAGTTTCAAATATATTTTTAGTTAAAAAATGTCTCAGACATTGTCTGGCATATCGATGGCCCTCCTACCCGCAAAGTATTCCATGTATCTTATACGGACCTCGCGGGCACTCTGGGGGGGCAAGCCAGGACGGCCAGTTTTAAGCGCCGTCAGGGTTGGTTCATTCAGAATTCCGGCCTCAGGCCCAACTGAGGCAGCATAGTTCAAAGAATTTCTCCTTAAAAAGTTGTGGAGAACACAGCAAGACAGGATGATGTGATTGAGTTTATATTCCGCCATGTGTATCGGTGTAAGAAATAGGCGGAACCGGCTGGCCATTATTCCAAACGCATTCTCCACCACTCTTCTGGCTCTGGCCAGCTGGTAATTAAAAACCATCTGGTCCGGGGTGAGGGTCCTCATAGGGAATGGCCGCATAAGATGGTCCTCCGGCGCAAACGCTTAATCCGCAACGAAGACGAATGGGAGTCCTTCCGCATTGTCTTCTGGAGGTGGCAAGCCAAAGCTGCCATTCTGGAGACGCCTGTAGAACTCGGTCTGGGCGATCACTCCACCATCCGACATCTGGCCATTCTTCCCCACGTCCACATACAGGAACTCGTAAGTAGCCAACACCACCACCAACATCACAATACTATTGATCCCCTTGTAGTTGTAATAGTATGACCCCGAGTTGGGGGGTGGGATGATGTGGACGTGTTTCCCATCAATTGCCCCTACGCAGTTGGGAAAGTCCCACCGCTGGGCAAAGTGGGAGGACACAGTCTGCCATTCCTGTGGCATGGAAGGAAACTGTAGAGTCAAACCAGAAAAAAAAAAAATAGTCATATTGTACATAAACATTGAAAGCAGATTAGACACAAACATTCTTGCCCAAGATCAGTATAACATTTATTTTAGGGAGTATTTAAAGAAAAAAATATAAAGTCCACTTATCAGATTCATCACCCCCTCTGATGGCCCATTGTAAAACATTTTAGGGGGGGAGATGTTTTGGACAGGTAACCCTCCATTTCATTGAGAGATGGATGTCTAATTAATATGTATTAGTTTGGCAAGCCCCTCCTTATGTACACTATTGGCAGCCCACTGGACAGGTAAGAAGTGTCATAATACAAAAATATAAATACACACTGTACAAATTGGAGCACAATTTTAATATTCTGCAATTACCTATCAAGATAATAATAGGATACAAAAACTTTAAACAGTACCATTTGAAAGTATTCAGGCAGGCCTAAATCTGACCACAAAAGAGGTAGGTATAGTGTGTATGGGTTTGACAAAGTCAGCAGATAGAGGATTGGTATCGGTTGACTTAGCGGTTGGGGGGAGGGAGGGTTCCAAATGAGTTTGGGACCCAAAAAAAAGCCTCTGGCACCCTGCCAGAATTTAAGGACACAAATAACATTTTTACACATTTTAGGGGGTATTTAGGGTAAATCACTACAATGGAGCTGGCAAAACACATTGTTTTAAGTGACTAGGTGAGGTGGATATTGGCCCAGGCGAGCATGCTGGGGAGGTATGCATGAGGACAAAGGGGACATTCACAGCATATTGCAATCATGGTAATTCGGGAATGATGAAAGAAATACAATATATTATCAATAGGGATGAGCTCATGTTCAACTCGAACATCGGCTGTTCGCAAGTTCGCCAAACAGCGAACAATTTGGGGTGTCCGCGGCAAATTCGAATGCCACGGAACACCCTTTAAAAGTCTATGGGAGAAATCAAAAGTGCTAATTTTAAAGGCTTATATTCATGGTATTGTCATAAAAAGTGTTTGGGGACCTGGGTCCTGCCCCAGGGGACATGGATCAATGCAAAAAAAAAAATCCAATAAACTCAATTTTAGTCATACATTTAGGCCAAAATGTATTCGGCCACATGTCTTTGGTAAAAAAAATGTCAATAAGTGTATATTTATTGGTGTGCGCAAAAGTTATAGCGCCTACAAACTAGGGTACATTTTCTGGAATTTACACAGCCTTTAATTTATGACTGCCTATGTCGTTTCATGAGGTGCTAAAATGGCAGGGCAGTACAAAACCCCCACAAATTTTGGAAAGTAGACACCCCAAGGAAATTGCTGAAAGGCATGTTGAGCCCATTGAATATTCATTTTTTTTGTCCCAAGTGATTGAATAATGACAAAAAAAAAAAAAATTACAAAAAGTTGTCACTAAATGATATATTGCTCACACAGGCCATGGGCATATGTGGAATTGCACCCCAAAATACATTTAGCTGCTTCTCCTGAGTATGGGGATACCACATGTGTGGGACTTTTTGGGAGCCTAGCCGCGTACGGGGCCCCGAAAACCAATCACTGCCTTCAGGATTTCTAAGGGCGTACATTTTTGATTTTACTCCTCACTACCTATCACAGTTTTGAAGGCCATAAAATGCCCAGATGGCATAACCACCCCCCCAAATGACCCCATTTTGGAAAGTAGACACCCCAAGCTATTTGCTTTGAGGCATGTTGAGTCCATGGAATGTTTTATATTTTGACACAAGTTGCGGGAAAGTGACAATTTTTTTTTTTTTGCACAAAGTTGTCACTAAATGATATATTGCTCACACAGGCCATGGGCATATGTGGAATTGCACCCCAAAATACATTTAGCTGCTTCTCCTGAGTATGGGGATACCACATGTGTGCGACTTTTTAGTAGCCTAGCCACGTACGGGGCCCCGAAAACCAATCACCGCCTTCAGGATTTCTAAGGGTGTAAATTTTTGATTTCACTCTTCACTGCCTATCACAGTTTCGGAGGCCATGGAATGCCCAGGTGGCACAAACCCCCCCCAAATGACCCCATTTTGGAAAGTAGACACCCCAAGCTATTTGCTGAGAGGCATGGTGAGTATTTTGCAGCTCTCATTTGTTTTTGAAAATAAAGAAAGACAAGAAAAATGTTTTTTTTCTTTTTTCAATTTTCAAAACTTTGTGACAAAAAGTGAGGTCTGCAAAATACTCACTATATCTCTCAGCAAATAGCTTGGGGTGTCTACTTTCCAAAATGGGGTCATTTGGGTTTTTTTTTGCCACCTGGGCATTCCATGGCCTCCGAAACTGTGATAGGCAGTGAAGAGTGAAATCAAAAATTTACTCCCTTAGAAAGCCTGAAGGCGGTGCTTGGTTTTCGGGGTCCCGATGCGCGGCTAGGCTCCCAAAAAGTCCCACACATGTGGTATCCCCGTACTCAGGAGAAGCAACAGAATGTATTTTGGGGTGTAATTTCACATATTCCCATGGCATGTTTGAGCAATATATCATTTAGTGACAACTTTGTGCAAAAAAAAAATTGTCTCTTTCCCGCAACTTGTGTCACAATATAAAATATTCCATGGACTCGACATGCCTCTCAGCAAATAGCTTGGGGTGTCTACTTTCCAAAATGGGGTCATTTGGGGGGGTTTTGAACTGTCCTGGCATTTTATGCACAACATTTAGAAGCTTATGTCACACATCACTCACTCTTCTAACCACTTGAAGACAAAGCCCTTTCTGACACTTTTTGATTACATGAAATTTTTTTTTTTTTTGCAAGAAAATTACATTGAACCCCCACACATTATATATTTTTTTAAAGAAAATGCCCTACAGATTAAAATGGTGGGTGTTTCATTTTTTTTTTCACACAGTATTTGCGCAGCGATTTTTCAAACGCATTTTTTGGGGAAAAAACACACTTTTTTAAATTTTAATGCACTAAAACACACTATATTGCCCAAATGTTTGATGAGATACAAAAGATGATCTTAGGCCGAGTACATGGATACCAAACATGACATGCTTTAAAATTGCGCACAAACGTGCAGTGGCGACAAACTAAATACATTTTTAAAAGCCTTTAAAAGCCTTTACAGGTTACCACTTTAGATTTACAGAGGAGGTCTACTGCTAAAATTACTGCCCTCGATCTGACCTTCGCGGTGATACCTCACATGCATGGTGCAATTGCTGTTTACATTTGACGCCAGACCGACGCTTGCGTTCGTCTTAGCGCGAGAGCAGGGGGGACAGGGGTGCTTTTTTTTTTTTCTTTATTTTTTTTTTGCTTTTTTATCTTATTTTTAAACAGTTTCTTTCATTTTTTTTTAAATCATTTTTATTGTTATCTCAGGGAATGTAAATATCCCCTATCATAGCAATAGGTAGTGACAGGTACTCTTTTTTGAAAAAATTGGGGTCTATTAGACCCTAGATTTATCCTCTGCCCTCAAAGCATCTGACCACACCAAGATCGGTGTGATAAAATGCTTTCCCAATTTCCAAATGGCGCTGTTTACATCTGGCGAAATCTAAGTCATAAAATGCTCGTAGCTTCCGGTTTCTTAGGCCATAGAGATGTTTGGAGCCACTCTGGTCTCTGATCAGCTCTATGGTCAGCTGGCTGAATCACCGGCTGCATTCTCAGGTTCCCTGTTGAGACAGGAGAGCCAGAGAAAAACACAGAAGATGGTGGGGGTGGGGGGGGGGCATTCTCTTGTAAAAGCAGTCTAGAGGCTAATTATCCGCTAGGATTGCTTTTACATGAAAGCCGACCGCTGGCTGAAAAGAATGATACCAAGATGATACCTAAACCTGCAGGCATCATTCTGGTATAACCACTCAAAGTCGTGAATGGCGTACCTGAAGAAAAAAAAAATGGTTAACAATAAAGCAGAGTAAACGGTAAAGTATAAAAAATTGCATACCTGAAAAGCAAACATGATAAAACATAATAACAATAAAACATTGCAGAATAGAATACAGTAAAAAAGAGCAGAACAATAGAGAGAGAATAGAGAGAGAGAGAACAATAAAACGACAACTATTTTATTTTATTTTATATTTTGTATGTGTTTTTTTTTTTTACACTTTTTTTTGTAACTAACTTTTATAACTGTAACCGGTTCCAGGTTCGGGTCTCTCAAAATGCGATGGCATCTTGGGAGACCCTGTGAAAGTGTGCCTAGTGTGTGCAATGCTGTACCCTACGCTAATACTCAACTAGTGTATGGTAGCGTTCAAAACATTCACCAATGCAAAGACCAGGATTGTCAGGACAGGAGGGACAATAATAGCGGGTGTCACGCCTATATCCGCGCTTGCTGCAGACACGACATCTTTTTTGGGGGGGTTCGCTGGGTAGGGGTACTCGGGAGGACATACAGAAAATGCCTCTAATGCAGCTGACTGCATTTGGTTGGGGATGTGAATGGGGGAAGTACGGGCGCTGCAGAAGCGGTGGGTTCCCAATTAGGATTGGCGAATGCAGCAGGAAGGGCACTATGGGCACGACGGGCCTGTGTTTGTCTTTTTGGTGGCAGCGGGACACTACTTGTGCTTGCCACCTCACCAGCTTGAACTGCACTTATGGGACTCGCCACGTCACCAAGTGTTACTGCAGTTCTGGTTTGACTACGACCGGGGTGTACTAGGTCGCTGGTGCTTGCCAGTTCACCAAAACGCTACCAAAATAACTGTTAGGGATCGCAGGGATCAGGCCTGACTCTGCGAACGCTGCAGTTATGCGTTTAGTGTTTTGTAAGTGACAGTGATCGATCGATACTGCACTTGGGTGGGCTGGGCCGGACCAGGCGGAGGGGCAAAACGCAGGTGCTAGCAGGTATCTGGGCTGATCCCGCTAACACTGCGTTTTTGGGAACCCTAAACTGCTGGGGACGCCAGTATAGATCTGTTCGGATCAGATATTGATCCGTTCAGATACTATACCACTAAGGGAGGTGTACGCTGCATGCGTGGGTGTTAGCGGTACTGGCGCTAACCTGACGCTGCCTGGGGCAGGTGCTTGCCAGTTCACCAAAACGCTACCAAAAAAACTGTTAGCGATCGCAGGGATCAGGCCTGACTCTGTGAACGCTGCAGTTATGCGTTTAGTGTTCTGTAAGTGACAGTGATCGATCGATACTGCACTTGGGTGGGCTGGGCTGGGCCGGGCGGAGGGACAAAACGCAGGTGCTAGCAGGTATCTGGGCTGATCCTGCTAACACTGCGTTTTTGGGAACCCTAAACTGCTGGGGACGCCAGTATAGATCTGATCAGATCAGATATTGATCTTTTCAGATACTATACCACTAAGGGAGGTGTACGGTGCGTGCGTGGGTGTTAGCGGTACTGGTGCTAATCTGACACTGCCTGGGGCTGGTGCTCGCCAGTTCACCAAAACGCTACCAAGAAAACTGTTAGCGATCGCAGGGATCAGGCCTGACTCTGCGAACGCTGCAGTTATGCGTTTAGTGTTTTGTAAGTGACAGTGATTGATCGATACTGCACTTGGGTGGGCTGGGCTGGGCCGGGCGGAGGGGAAAAATGCAGGTGCTAGCAGGTATCTGGGCTGATCCCGCTAACACTGCGTTTTTGGGAACCCTAAACTGCTGGGGACGCTAGTATAGATCTGATCGGATCAGATATAGATCTGTTCAGATACTATACCACTAAGGGAGGCGTATGCTGCGTGCGTGGGTGTTAGCGGTACTGGCGCTAATCTGACGCTGCCTGGGGCGACGCATATCACCGCCGGGCGATCAGGGGGCTAAACCTTTATTCGGTAATAAACGGCGGGTGCCCTGACACTATAAAAAATAAACAAACTAACCAGCGTCAACCGTAACGGTTATACGGTGATCAGTGGTGAAAGGGTTAACTAGGGGGCAATTAAGGGGTTAAAACATTTATTAGATAGTATAATGGGGGTCCCTGACGCTATAAAACGCTGACGGCGAACCTAAATATTTACGTCCCTAACTAGCATCACCAGCGACACTAATACAGCGATCAGAAAAATGATCGCTTAGTGACACTGGTGACGGGGTGATCAAGGGGTTAAAACTTTATTAGGGGGGTTAGGGGGGTACCCTAGACCTACAGGGGGCTAATACTCACTGCCCTACCACTTCTAACTTACATAGTTACATAGTTAGTCAGGTTGAAAAAAGACACAAGTCCATCCAGTTCAACCATTAACTGTCACAAACTGACACCATGCAGTAATCAGAAAAAAAAAAAAATACTGCTTGGTGTCAGTGTGACATAGGAGGGGGAGGGGTGATTGAGGGGCGATCGGGGGGGGATCGGGGGTGTAATGTATGCCTGGCATGTTCTACTGTGTGTGTGTGTGTTGTGCACTCACATGTCTTCTCTCCTCGGCGCCGGAACGGAAACTGCCGAGCCGAGGAGAGATGACATCACATCCTCTGCCTGTGTGTACTACACACAGGCAGGGGAGGATTCCCATTGGCAGGGAGCGATCGCGAGGGGGGGCCACGATTGGATGGCCTCCCCCTCATCTCTAAACCCTCCTAGTCACAAGCCGACCGCTGCTGGCACCGGGGGGGTCCAATCGGACCCCCCGCCCGCAGGAGGCAGATCACGTATGGGTACGTGATTCTGCCTGCCCGTGCCATTCTGCCGACGTATATCGTCGTTAGGCGGTCGGCAAGTGGTTAAACTACTCGTGGCTATTAATGAATTGCCGGTCCAACAATACACATAAAAGTTCATTGATAAAAACGGCATGGGAATTCCCCCCCAGGGGAACCCCGAACCAAAATTTTTTTTAAAAAATGACGTGGGGGGTCCCCCAAAATTCCATACCAGGCCTTTCAGGTCTGGTATGGATATAAAGGGGAAACCCGGCCAAAATTTAAAAAGAAAATGGCGTGGGGCCCCCCTCAAAATCTATACCAGACCCTTCAGGTCTGGTATGGATTTTAAGGGGAACCCCGCTCCAAAATTGAAAAAAAAACGGCGTGGGGTCCCCCCAAAAATCCATACCAGACCCTTATCCGAGCATGCAACCTGGCAGGCCGCAGGAAAAGAGGGGTGGACGAGAGAGCAGCCCCCCTCCTGAGCCGTACCAGGCCACATGCCCTCAACATTGGGAGGGTGCTTTGGGGTAGCCCCCAAAACACCTTGTCCCCATGTTGATGAGGACAAGGGCCTCATCCCCACAACCCTGTCCGGTGGTTGTGGGGGTCTGCGGGCGGAGGGGTTATCGGAATCTGGAAGCCCCCTTTAACAAGGGGACCCCCAGATCCTGGCCCTCCCCCCTATGTGAATTAGTAAGGGGGTACAAAAGTACTCCTACCATTTCACTAAAAAACTGTCAAAATGTTAAAAATGACAAGAGACAGTTTTTGACAATTCCTTTATTTAAATGCTTCTTCTTTCTTCTTTCTTCTATCTTCTATCTTCCTTCGGGTTCTTCCTCCATCTTCTTCTTCTTCTGGTTCTTATGGTTCTTCTGGTTCTTCCTCCTGAATGGTCTGGTATAGATTTTGAGGGGGACCCCACGCCACGAGTAGTTCAAATGACTTTTTTCCTTTGAAATGTCATTTTGCTGTCAGACTGTTCTAAACACGGGAAACATGCGCCCCTTTACAGGCATACTATAGACACCCCCAAGTACGAAATTTAAAGGGATATTACACTTTTATTGTTTCACTTTAAGCATTATTAAAATCACTGCTCCCAAAAAAACGGCAGTTTTTAAAACTTTTTTTTGCATTGATCCATGTCCCCTGGGGCAGGACCCAGGTCCACAAACACTTTTTATGACAATAACTTGCATAAAAGCCTTTAAAATTAGCACTTTTGATTATTCATGTGCCTTTAACGGTGTTCGCGTGTTCGAACAAATTTTTTGCCTGTTCGCATGATCTGGTGCAAACCGAACAGGGGGGTCTTCGGCTCATCCCTGATGATCAAACATTAAATACAATAAAATGTGATGTTAAAGGATAAATCTTACCTTAATATAGTCCTTCTGCAGGACCTGGATGATGGCAGAACAGGTCTCTGGGATTATGATCTAAAGAAAAAATACACGTTGTGCTGGAGTAAACTATATCAATCTGTTATCTCTTGAGTATAAGATATGTGCAAATTAACCCTCTCTACATCAATCAATTAGTAATAAACAAAAATCAAAACGTATATAAATAAATAGATTCATATAAACCAGACAATTTAAAGTGCAATGTGCATAAGAAATATTGCCAAATGTTTAAAATACGTAAAAAAGATCCAAAAGTGCTTAGTGCTCCATAATAATTATAAAAAACAGTACTGATAGAAAATCATAGAGTGATTGGTAAAAAGTCCTGTAGATCAACATCAAATAGGTGTGTAAAAACAGTGTCCGTAAATGGTGTTATCCAACATGCTCATGAA
The DNA here is from genome assembly GCA_037952835.1 of Lithobates septentrionalis. Lineage (NCBI taxonomy): Eukaryota > Metazoa > Chordata > Amphibia > Anura > Ranidae > Lithobates > Lithobates septentrionalis. The sequence continues at coordinate 5,816,326 of JBBDGP010000806.1, read as the reverse complement.
ATCCTTGGTGCTGCAAACCATGCTCCGGTGCACTTCAGTGTAGAGAGGGTTAATTTGCACATATCTTATACTCAAGAGATAACAGATTGATATAGTTTACTCTAGCGCAGCGTGTATTTTTTCTTTAAATTAGTTTGCACGGCATATGAAACGTGATCTGCGCCTGCAGCTGAGTATTGTCACATATCTGGCATTGGATCGTTGTGGCTCACAAGATTTTTTCCTCATCTGGGATAATGATCCCCAGAGCCTGGGGGGAGATGCCTGTTGAGAACTTGAGGTCCTGCAGGCTTCTCCCTGTCGCCAAGTACCGCAACGTGGTGACTAGCCTCTGCTCCAGAGTGATGGCTTGCCTCATGCAGGTATCCTGCCTGCTGATATAAGGGGTCAGCAAAGCCAACAAACGGTGAAATACGGGGTCCGTCATTCTAAGAAATTTCCTGAAATCAACGGGATTATTCTCACGGATCTCACGGAGCAAAGGCATGTGACAGAATTGGTCACGCTGGAGCAACCAATTCTTGGTCCATGAACTCCTCCCCACCCTGTTCATGGACTGGGCTTGTGTCAAAGTAAGAACCCCAACACTAAGCCGGGACGAACTCTACGATGAGTACGTACATGCAACAGGGCTTCAAACGGTTGGCTGGTCAGAACGAAGTAACAGAACACAATGAAGAACAGCAAGGCCTGTGAAGAGCGACCTGAAAATCAATAACGAGCGGACAAGAACACACTGAATAAACCAATGGGAACTCACTGCATGCACTGAAGACCAGATACAAACCCACAAGCACAAACTGAACAGCAGAAAAACGATCTGAAAACCACGAGTCTGAAAAAGTGTGAATCGTCTCTCACCAAACTTTTACTAACGCGAGATTAGCAAAAGGAGCCCAAAGGGTGGCGCGCTTGGTATTGAACTGCCCTTTTATAGTCTCGTCGTACGTGGTGTACGTCACCGCGTTCTTGACGTTTGGAAATTCAGACAACTTTGTGCGACCGTGTGTATGCAAGACAAGTTTGAGCCAACATCCGTTGGATTTTGTTGTCGGAATGTCCGATCGTGTGTACAGGGCATAAGGCTGAAAAAAAGCAAACCATATTGACCAGGTGCAAAGGACACTATCCTGTGGTAGGCAGTGCACAATATATTTTCATGTCTTAAAACATTTCCTAAAATTTCTTAGGACACAGTTTTTTAACTGCTTGCCGCCGACCCACTGTCAAATGACGGTGGGGCGGTGCAGCATTTGTTCTGTGACGCCGTCATATGACGGCGGCCCAGAACTGCCGCTCTCGCGCACCCGCGGCGGGGCGCATCGCGGTGATCGCAGCCGCGCCGTGTTGCTAGGGCACCGCGCGACCCCGATCTGTGCAAAGAGCCACATCCATAGCTCTTTAACCATCTGATTGGCTGTGTCCAATCACAGCCCGTCACATGTAAACACGGAGAAGCCGGTAATCGGCTCTCCTCATGTCACACTGACAGAGTGTGAGGAGATCAAAAAAGGGGGGGAGAAAACAAGGGGATGGGACTTTGTATGAGGCACGTGGTAGCCAAGAAGTAAATTGGTGGACATTATTAGAATGTTATTGTTATTTTTATTTGTATTGATTGCCAATGGATACAATTAAGTATAACAGATACAACATGTAACAATTGTACAATGGTAATACAGTAAATATAATATCATACAATCAATATCACATAATAGAGCAAGCAAAATTCTTCCATAGTGCACCAAAACAGAGTTAAATAAACCAATAAAGCATAATAATACTTGCAGAGTCTATGACCTCATTGGCCCAAAAAAAGGGGGTATTAAGGGTAACCTTGGTATCCGGGTAATGTATATTGAAAACATGGCGTATGGCAGCTCTACGTGTTTTGTGGCTAGAGGGCCACTCGTCAGGAGCAAGCACAAGATGTATCTATGGGTAAGAAAGATTGGCTAGTTGGTAGGATATATGCAAGGTTTGCAATGATGGGGTGAAAAACCCCTAAACTAAGGGTCTAATGACTTACTGAGGTTCGTGTGTTGGCTGTGTGAGGCCGGGCACCAAGGGTCATCCGAACAAGTGCTCCCAACCGGGAGCTGCGGCGGACATCTCGCCCGAAGCCCCCTGACAAGCGTCGACCAGGGCAGGTGATGGAACACAGGGCAACCTCGGTGTGAGTAGGGATAAAGAATAAACCAATGTAAGACTGTGTGCGGAGAGAAGGTGTAAGGAAAGTAAATGAGAAGACCCAGGTTGGAAAAACTGTGTGAAGGATGACAGCCAAAGGGCTGAAATAGAGTGAATGAGAGAAGAGAGAAGTTGAAAAAATGAATGACCCACCCATGGAACCAAAGCCATGCAGTGAAAAGCAAAGAAGAGGATTAGCAATTGACTGGTACCTGTGATGAAAGAGTCTGGTGACAGAAGGAAGGAAGAATTCCGGGACTAGTGTGGGTGTGTTGAGGAGCTCTGATTGTCAGAACCAACCTGGGAGACGCCTATATAGGGGCCGCGGCTGAAAGGTTTTTTTTTTTTTTCTTTTCTTTTCCCACAGCAGCGAACAATGTTAGAGGGCTAAATCAGCTTGATGTTCATTAACTGTCGCCTTCTCTAATTCACATCATTGTGGTATATGCATTTCTTCATTTCCTTTTATAAAATCACAGCATGAGACTTTATTACATTACTTTACCAACATACCCTAGTTTCCCTGAACCCATATACCCAGCTGTAAGCGGACTAAGGCCCAGTATCAGTTGGATCCTATCTTTTACTGGGCATATTTAGAAAACCAAAAAAAAAAGGAAGGATATGAAAAAGCAGACTAATGGGCTCCCCGTGCCCATCATCTACTGACATACCCTTTGTTATACAGAAAGTTAAGTGTTCCTAATTCCACCCCTCCCCCCATACTTTAATATGTACCCAGCTAATCTTCTACTTGGCTAGAGATATACTTAACAAGACCACCTCTCTAAAACACTCGTTACCGTCGAGGGTTCCTATTACCCATATACCTGTATTGAAACTATCGCTTGACCTGCTACGCATTAAACACACCATTAAGAGTAACCCACCTTCTCCACCCACGGCTTCCACATACTATCAAATTCCTGAAGATTGCCTCTCTTAATGTACTCCAATCTTTCCCTACCCAGGGTTTCGCTGAGTGTAGAGATCCAATCTTTCACAGTTGGGGGATCCTTTGATTGCCATCTTAGTGCTATCATTTTCCTGGCTTGAAACAGGCCTCGCGTGATGGCTAGTGTAATACTCAGCCTCTCTATCTTCACCCATCTATGCCACCAAAATACATACTATAGCCTCCTTCACCACTATAGTGTCAAAGATATTTCCCAAGCTCCTAGTCACCCCCTCCCAGTACCTGAACAGCCTGGGGCATCTCCACAGCGTATGAATGAGATCTCCTGTCCCCCGGCATCTAAGGCAGCTGTCATTGGGCCTTCTCCCAAACCTAAAAAGGCGTTTAGGTGTATAATAAGCTCTATTTAGCAGCATCAAGTGTGAAAACTGTTGTGGAGGGGAGACCGAAACCAGTGACCCCAACTCCAAAATTCTCACCCATTGTTCCTGGGTCACTACTCCTATATCCTCTTCACATTTAGCTCTTACACCCTGGAGTAGCCCCCCGCTGTTATCTGGTTTACTTAATTGATCATAAATTCTTGAAATTAGCCCTATAGTGGGGGCTACCTGGATTACACTTTGAAATAGAGGCATCTCTTCCCATCCCAAAATCTGATCCTTGAATTAAGCTTTAAGGGCATGTTCTAGCTGAAGATACAGAAAAAGGGAACTCTGTGGTAACTTAAATTCCCTTACCAACTCCGGAAATTTCTTTAGCGTAGAGCCTGTGTAAAGTTGACTTAGCCTTCTAATACCAAGATTCTCCCACTCTCTAAATGTACCAATTTTAAGGACTTCCTGCAGGTTGCAATTGTTCCAAATAGGTGTATAAACTGTTAGACCTTCATACCTCATCAGTTTCTTAACTGTTTTCAAAAGTTTAATTATCAATTTAATTGATGGAAATTCGTGATGGAACATATCCGCCTCTAAAGCTTCAATTATTGTGTTGTGTGGGGCACTTAACAATATCAGTCTACCATTTGGGGTGCCCCCTTTCCGGGATCCCGCATCCCATTAGCTGCTGCAGTTGTGTTGGAAGAAAGTAGCGCTCAGGGTGTGGGAGGGCAAAGCCCCCATCCCGGATGGGAAGCTGGAGTACTCGAAGTCGAATCCTGGCTTGCTTCCCTTTCCATATCAGTTCCCTAAAGAGGCCCTCAATTCTTTTAAACCACCTCTTGCAAATCCACACTGGGGAGTTGTGCAGGATGTACAACAGTTGTGGCATCCAGATCATTTTTATTAAGCTACATCTTCCTGCAGCTGACAAGGGCAGGCGTCTTCAAATTCCTATTTTTTGTTTAAATTTTATTAATAGTGGAGCAAGGTTTTTGCTAATATTTAGGGTGGGGTCCTTCGTCAAAACTATTCCCAAGTACTTCAATGCTTCCACCATTACCAGCTGGGGCATTTCACGTGTTATTGGCTCACTTATGGGGTCTATCGGTAGAAACTCGGACTTCTCCCAGTTTATCTCCGGGCCGGAGAAACTACCAAAATCCTCCACTATTCTCATCGCCCCCGACAGTGAGTTTCTCGAATCCCCCAGAAAAAGCAGGATGTCATCCGCATACAGCGCAATTCCTTCCTCGCTCGACTTTCTCTGGAAGCCGGTTATCTCTTGGCTCTCCCTTATGGAGATGGCCAGGGGTTCCATCGCCAGCGCAAAAAGCAAAGGAGAGAGTGGACACCCCTGCCTCTTCCCCTCTCCAACTCAAACCAATCCGAGAGCTCATTGTTGATTTTTAATCTTGCCTTAGGGCAGGTGTAAAGCATTTTAATCCACCCGATGAAAGAAGAGCCAAATCCGTGATTCTCAAGCACGCGCCACATATAGCCCCATTCCACGCTGTCAAAAGCCTTAGATACATCAAGGGTCATTAAGGCTCTCGAGCCCACGTTCTCCGTTGGAGACTGTAAGTTCAAGAACGCCCTTCTGATATTCAAGCTTGTAGATCTATTAGCTATAAATCCCGCCTGGTCCTCATGAATCAGTTTATGAATAACTCTATTCAATCTTACCGCCAGAACTTTGGCCAGAATTTTTGCGTCAGTGCATAAGAGAGAAATTGGTCTATAAGCAGCCACATCTAGTGGATCTTTCCCATCTTTCTGTATCACTATAATTGTTGCCTCAAGCATTGATGCAGGCAGCTGGCCCCCCTTGAGCACCCCCCCAAGGCCTTTAACAGTTCAGGGATTAATACTTCACCGTAGTATTTATAGGTCTCAATTGGAAGACCATCAGGACCAGGTGACTTAAGGCTTGCCATGCACGCTACCGCTTGATGTAATTCTGCAATTGTTATTGGTGTTTCCAATATGTCCCATTCTTCTAGTGATATGGCGGGGATCGACAACCCCCCTAGGAAGTCCTCCATCTTGGCCTCCTTTCCTTTTTTCTGAGAGGTATACAGTTTTTTATAATAGTCCCTAAAGGCTTGTACTATTTTTGGGGTACTTGATAGTATATCTCCCCTCTGAGATCTAATGGCGAGGACCGTGGATGGAGCTGTATTTGATTTCACTAGCATCGCCAGTATCCTTCCCACTCTCTCGCCCTCCACCATAGATTCCTGTCTCTGAAGTAAGCGCCTAGTCTCTGCCTTCTGTGTGATAACTACTTTATACGCTTGTTGTTTCTCTTGCCATGCTATTTCCTTCTCCGGAACTGGATTTCTAATAAAGTTATTTTCAGCCTCAAGAGCTTCCCTTAGAGAGTTCTCTTCCTCACTCCTAGCCTCTTTGTTGAATTTAGCCATCTGTTGTATTAGGAGCCCCCTAAGGAAGGGCTTAAGGGCGTCCCATAGCACAGGGGGGGTTACCGTTCCCTGGTTGATCTCGACAAACTCCCTCAGGATAGGGAGAATCTCATCTGATTTTTTAATTACTTTGAACCAGTGCGGGCTTATACTCCAGCCCTTCCGAGATCTAGACTCTCCTAGATTTAGTGTGACCACCACGGGTGAGTGGTCTGAGATGCCTCTTGGCCAATACAGGATTTTTTCTAGTATCTGGAGCGCTCTATCATTTCCCAGGACTAGATCTATCCTTGAGAGCGTAGAGTATGACGCTGAGCAACAGGTATATTGTAACACACCCGGGTTCCGCACCCTCCATAAATCCACTAGCCCCACTTCCTCCAGAAATAGGCTTAGACGACTCTTCTCTGTATCCTCTGAGCAGTTTCGTAGCAGGAATCTATCCAGCCTTCTATCTAGGATCTCATTAAAGTCCCCATCTGCTATAATCGGCACCTCTTTTTTATCTAACAAAAATTCGTTCAATTTAAGCAAAACATCCAGATTAAAGGGCGGAGGAATATATATATTTGCCACCACATACATGACACAATCAATGGAGCAGAATAGAACAATATATCTACCCAACTCATCTATACTGGACTGTTTGCAGGAAAATTTCACCCCAGCTTTCACCAAGATACTCACCCCCCTGCTAAAAGCGGAGTGGATCGCATGGAATTGATGTTGAAATTTTTTCATCTGTAGATGCTGAATGGTATCCTTAGTTAAGTGGGTTTCCTGCAGACAGACCAGATCTACCCCGCACCTCTCCATCGTAGAGAACACTGCCAGCTTTTTGAGTGTTGTCCCCAGACCCCTGACATTCCAGGATCCTATTTTCAGAGTTTTAGCTTGCATCAGGATACTGAAAAGCATACATTGCCCCTGACTAGTGCTACTATGTGAAACTAATTTCTTTACAAAATAAAATTTTTGCACCCCTCCACTCAAAATTAATTTTTACCTAGTGAATTCTGTGCCTCTTCTACCTGCATAACCAATATAATCTCTAAACCACGTGCTCAACTTAGCCATGACAACCCAGCCTTGAGTAGGAATTTGCCACAGAGTGTGCTTACATGTGCAAGTTTAAAAGCCAAAAATCTATAAGCGAAAACCTGGAACCATCCAGGGTAGTTTCCAGTAGTGTATATACTCACAAACAGTGGTTTGCCCACCCTACCTCCCCTCCCTCCCCCTCCCACCCCTACCCTTCCCCACCCCCCTCCCACCCCTCTTCCCTAGCCCCTCCCACCTATCTAGGTGAACCCCCCCGGGGGTTTTCCATGACCGTTAACTCATCTACTAACACCACCCTTTTACACCAATATTCTCTTCCCATTCACCTCCCCTTATACAAACATCTGTGTGCACCCATCCCCCCCCCGTCCCCCAATAAACAAAGAACTCTAGCGGGGGGCAGGTGGGAATGAAATATTAAAGAACACAAACCAAAAAAAAACATATACCTCCCAATACCCTATTGTAACACCCAGTTGTATCACAGGCCTATTACACCTCCCCTATCTCTCTACGTGTAGCTTAAAAATTTTTCTCTATTATCTTCAAGCCACTTCTCAACCCCAGCTGGAGAGTCAAAAAACAGAGTTCCCCCCAAAGCTGTGACCCGCAGCCTTGCCGGATAGAGAAGAGCATATGACAGCTTAAATTTTTGCAAATTGCGCTTTGCTTGGATAAACTCCACTCTGCGCCTCTGCAGATCTGGTGAAAAGTCGGAGTAAAATGATATTTTTACGCCCCTTAAAGAAAACGTCCCCTGCCTCCCTTATTTTCCGGAGCAAAGTCACTTTATCCTTATAGTTAAGAAACCTCAGAAGTAGGGGTCTAGGATGTCCCCCCTCCGGCGGTGCCCTAAAGGGGATCCTGTGAGCTCCTACAATAGCGAATGAGGCTGAGAATGATGCTTTCCCAAATAGCTCCCACAGTCATTTTTCTAGGAACTCGATTGGGTTGGTGCCCTTGCTTTTTTTAAGGTGGTCCCACCAGCCTCACATTATCTTTTCGACTCCTATTCTCCATCTCATCCAATTTAGAGGCTTGCTTGGAAATCTGTTCCTTCATCCATTTTATTTCTTTAATTAGTGGGGACATATTGTCTTCTAGCCCACTGACTCTTTCTTCCAGGACTGATGTTCTCTCTGCAGTTTTCTGTAGATATTGCCTGACCAGTAGCAGGTCTGCTTTAACTCCCTTCATCTGTTCACAGAGTTCTTTAACCGAGCCATTACACACCCCTACTGCCATAAATACATCCATTAAGGTTGGCTCTTTCTCCGGGGGCAGATTTGGGACTTTATTACCTCCATATTCACATTTATGTTTTGTTCACTTGGCCCTGGTCCTTTATTACTATGTGTTTTAGATGACTGGGTAACCGACACAGCCCCGGAAGGCTGTGGATGGGGCTGGCCCTGGCTTTTCCTATCCGATGCCCCCCCCCTGTTGTATTTTCAACTGTGACCCCTTTTTTGGAGGGGTCAGAGCGGGGATATGAGCATATTGCTCCAATTTCACTGCTGCTGATGCTGCTGCGGTGAGCTGCGGGTTTTTATCTTTAGAGGAGCGTAGATTCTGCATCATATTCTCTTTTGGCAACAATTTAGTTTCCGTCAATATCCAAAAAAAAGGGGGAATAAGGGGGAAAGGAGAAAAAGAAAGGGAGAAAGAGAAAGACTATACACCTATCCACACACTATACAGAGGATGCACCACAGCACTTTAAGGTAAAGTAACCGGTGTGAATCAGCCCCCTCCACTCATATGCACCCCAGCTGCGTTGATAGTTAGTGCTACCCCCCCAGCGGGCTACACCATAGATTGCACGGATTGATTGAAGCCACTGAGATAGTCACCGGCGGGATGCAGCGACTAAGGAACGCATATAAAGTATCCCTACCCACACATAAGCCTGCCGCCTTTACGGTTGCTGAAAGTATCCAGGGCTTTTGGCTAGTTCATAATTGGTGAGTTGGGGGTGACACCACCTGAGGATGGAGGGATGGAAGGTTTATGTTCCCCCCTGCTGCTCCTAATCCCAAGCCAGTCTCCGCACAAAAAGAGAAGTATTTACTCTCTGTATTAGTTCTTTTAGCTCCCGAGCTTTGTACTACGCATGCAGTCGGCAAAGCAAGGCACTGAAACACATGGGTATCTTGTGTTATTGCAAAGATGTCACATTACCAGGGGTCAATCCGATCCAAAGATTATCTGTGGTTCTTAAACATCATCTGCTTTACATACTAGTGTCCACATACTATACCCGCTCTAGAAGTCTTTAGTTCTGTGGCTGAGATAAGGATGAGAGCCGCTTGCCGAATGTCTCACACCGGCGTGCTGGGGATGACGTTACGCTCGGGGGTTTCTTCGACGTTCATAGCCCTTTAGGGAGTGAAGGATCTTATCAGGAGAAGCGGTGAGGCATAAAGTCTCCATGTACCCTCCACACTCTACCTCCGCGTCGTCCACCATGTGAACAGCACACAGATATCCCGCTCCACCCGGTAAGCCGTCTGTATATCTGAAGGGAAGAAGGGAGCGGAGGAGGGGTAGAGCACACAGCGTCCTCGCTCTCACTAACTCCATGCTGCAGCCCAGCACGCACCCGCCCATCTGGTCACGCCCCCTTCTGGGCGGCTGAAAGGTTTAATGGTCAAGTGCACCCCTCCTTTGCTCGAGCTGGACTCTGTTGGACACCAGGAGATTTCCTCGATCGATCGGGTAATCAAGAAACCATACACAAGGATGGATTAATTAAGAATACAATGTATCACAGGAAGTTCACATGTTATATAGGATAACAACATTATACATCAGTAGGGGCAGACTAAGGGGCAGTCCCCTAGTCTAACCAATCACATGAGTACAACTATCACAGGTTATATGCTATATGACATATATATTTGCATAGTATTCTGCCCAGAGAAATACTAAAAAGTCCCTTTTCTAAATATACCCTCTTAACTTTAACTAAACTTATTGGGATATAAGGCTGAGGTGTGAGGTACGCAATGTCTCTTGATAATGTTCCAGAGATATGTCTCACTTATGCTCACAAGCGGTTTCCTGCTAGCTGTAGCTGGAACATTCTTTTACAAGAAATATATGTTTTGCAAATAAGCCTTACAGATGCATTTCAGCTTCTATAAGCAGTTTATAGGTTCAACTTAAAGCATCACTCTAGATTATGTATGCATGAGGGAAACCATTTTCCTTAAATCCCTCCTTTGATCATGGGGAACGCAGTTCCCCCTTGATCACTCATGTTCAGAGTACCACCTCTGTTCTGAATAGAACATAGCCATGATGGTTTTAGGTTTGGGCTGGGGTTTTAAATTATCCACCAGATCAGGCACTTTGCCAGTCAGATAAAAGACAAATTTGACAGTAGCATAGGCAGCTATTCCCAGTAGAACAATCATTATGAGTATCGTGCCCCCTTTCTTAAAGAAATTCATTATACTTTCCCAGAAGGATCCAAACCAACCTCCTACTCCTGCAAAAGGATTCCAGGAATCTCCTAGCCTCCTCATCTGCTCTTGTAGTTTTGATCTCTCTTCCTGGTGTCCTTTGATTATATCATAATAATCTGGAACCTCTAAGTCCTCAGAGGGTTTGGTTAATCTATTCATGTAAGTACAATACAAGCTTTTATCCCCTGTAACATCACATAGTCCAGTTAATACCATCATCATCCTTTCCTGCCTTTGTTTAATGATCTCTTGTTCAAAGTGTATCTTCCTAAGTTCTTCATTCATCAGTCTTATATCTAGGGCGGTTTTATTCATCCATGAATCAACTAGTTGGCCAAATTCATCTACCTTTGTAACAGCATTTTACATTCCTAGTCCTCCTACTGATGCAAATGCTTTGTCCCACCAGGTTGTAATTTCCCTCTTGTGTCTCCCAAATTCTAAATGTCCATGTGCTGGTATCATCTCAACTGGGGATTTACCATCTGTTGTTCCCATGAAAGGGATCATTTCTACAAGTGTGCACCACCCAGATGTTTTCCTGTCCATGGGGTAGGGGATGGTAGTGTGACACCATAATCCACAGCAAATCATCCATCCATGGGGCATATGTGGAGCTGGGACTTTCCCTGGTGAATCAAGATTAAACCTGAGTCCTACCAAACACAACCGATCTCCCAATGAGGGGGCCTCATCTTCCCTTTCTTCCATCCATGAACTGTTCATATGTGTGTTGGTTAACCATTCCCTGGATTCACTATTGTTGCCCTGTACACAATTTGAAATGTTGTAAGTGGACATATTACCTACTCTTTCATCAGGGTCAGCGATATTGTGTGTTACCAGGCCTCTGATTTCTAAAGTGCCATTGAGAGCATATGGGAGATCTACCAGGGTAAAGTTTACTATGGAGTCTCTGCAGAATCTACCATTATACATGTCTCTCCCTGCTCCGTTCAGAAAACAAAATTGAGGTGTTCTTGTGTAACCTGTAAATAGTAGGGGCTTGTTAGTTATGGTTATGCTTTCTGGTGGGATTGGTTGGGTCACATTTAACATATGTTCTAGGGTAACCAGCCTTCAAACCATTGGGACTGAATGTCGGCCTGTGCCCATGTGGGAACAAACCCAGCATTCAGAATAGTTCTGTTTCCTAGCGAAAGCATGCATCTTAATAAAGTGATGTGGGATAGAGTCTGGGACTGAGTAAGTTTCAAGGTCTAACTGGGCTCCGTTGTTATTACTTTTAAGATCTGGCCTTAGGAGTTCCTTCCTTTGTTTAAATTGTGCCCAGAACTTCTTTGTCAAAAAGAAGTATTTTGCGCTAACCATATACAAAATATATAAAACGGTGCAGCTGCTCGTTTAAGCCAAAAATACAAAAAGACCCAAACAAATCATAAAAAGTGACAAGCGCGCATGCAAACAGAGTATATAGTGATACAATGTATGCAACAAATATAACAACGTGATTTCAACACTATTGCTGTGAAAAAATATTTTCATATATGTGAAAAAATGTGAAAGATATAAATGTATCCAAAATATATCCCAACCTGATTTAAACACTGTTGTAGAGAGAGAGAATATATGAAAAGAAATATATATACATAAAAGATACTAATGTAACCACCTAAAAATTGTGTTATGTGACACAAAAAAGCAACAATGTTACTCTAATGTGAGACCAGCAATATTATTGCATCCACTTCACACATCAAATCGTGTTGATTAATTTTGTGAAAACTTTCAAACATATACAAATGGAAATGAACATCCTAGTGATTTCCACGTGTAAAAAATCGTTATAAACTAAAAAAGTCCACATAAAAATATATATGTTGAGGATGAACCACAAATCCACTACTTCTGGATAAATTGATGTTCCTCCCGCTAAAGATATGGTAAAATTAACCGCTTACTGGATCAGTTGGATCTCAGGTTATAGAGATCTTATGGGCTTGTTGCATTAGCCTGCTGGCATCAGTGATTTCCACCTGGATAGCGATCAAGGGAGATGTCCTCATCCACTTCTAACGATCAGCAAGCAGGCACTTTCCTTCTTGTTTAGATCACTGATTTCCACAACTACGGAGGGGAGGGTTGATTATCTCCCCTAGACCATCCACAAATCCAGACCCCTCAATAGAAACAAAACGGGGGAGACTCCATAGTGCAGATGTATAACATTGGTTTATTAAAAAGTCATTTAGAAAGTCACTTAAAAAACTCCACAGCAATTGGTCACAACCATAAAACACAGCACACTGGAAACTGCAAACCAAAAACTCAAATCGCACAGCAAATAGGAACCGGATAAAAATTTAGCTGAAAATAGCACACAAGCAGCAGAGGATTAATATAACCAATTGCTGTGGAGTTTTTTAAGTGACTTTCTAAATGACTTTTTAATAAACCAATGTTATACATCTGCACTATGGAGTCTCCCCCGTTTTGTTTCTATTGAGGGGTCTGCATTTGTGGATGGTCTAGGGGAGATAATCAACCCTCCCCTCCGTAGTTGTGGAAATCAGTGATCTAAACAAGAAGGAAAGTGCCTGCTTGCTGATCGTTAGAAGTGGATGAGGACATCTCCCGTGATCGCTATCCATGTGGAAATCACTGATGCCGGCAGGCTAATGCAACAAGCCCATAAGATCTCTATAACCTGAGATCCAACTGATCCGGTAAGCGGTTAATTTTACCATATCTTTAGCGAGAGGAACATCAATTTATCGAGAAGTAGAAGATTTGTGGTTCATCCTCAACATATATATTTTTATGTGGACTTTTTTAGTTTATAACGATTTTTTACATGTGGAAATCACTAGGATGTTCATTTCCATTTTTATATGTTTGAAAGTTTTCGCAAAATTAATCAACATGATTTGATGTGTGAAGTGGATGCAATAATATTGCTGGTCTCACATTAAAGTAACATTGCTGCTTTTTTTGTGTCACATAACACAATTTTCAGGTGGTTACATTAGTATCTTTTATGTATATATATTTCTTTTCATATATTCTCTCTCTCAACAACAGTGTTTGAATCAGGTTGGGATATATTTTGGATACATGTATATCTTTCACATTTTTTTCACATATATGAAAATATTTTTTCACAGCAAGTGTTGAAATCATGTTGTTATATTTGTTGCATACATTGTATCACTATATACTCTGTTTGGATGCGTGCTTGTCACTTTTTATGATCAGAACTTCTTTGGGGCAGGTTTTAAGTCAGTGTCATCTAGCGGTTTAAAGGGAATGTTGTTTGATCTTCTATTCTGTATTACCTGGTTAATTCCCATCTCTCCCAATTTGGCTTTTTTAAACTTACTGACAATATTTTCAGTAGGCCTGTGATTAGGGCTCATACACCAAGTCTTATTTTGTCCTTTATATGTAGCAATCAAAATGATGGCTGCAATATGACAATTACCATCTTTTCTTTGAATATGGTACCCAGTAACTGCTTGTGCTTGGACTTTGGACATCTGTCCTGCCACTTGTGTACAGCAAAGCTAAATATAACCTGTGCCCATAAATGCTGCTCGTTTCTGGATGCGTATATTCTTGTTACATGTGTGATTCCCTTTGGTGGTTTGGAATCCACAATTTGTAGCCATCCAACAGCCAAATATAGTTAATAGTAATACCATACATATTATAAGGAAAGAAAAGGTGGCAATGAGTTGGGAGTTACACCTCCAATTACGGGGTTCCTTGAAGAGGGGCAAGGGTGGGGCTGGGTTTAGTTGAAAGTCATCAGGTCCAAGTCTTTGGATCCCTTGGATACAAGGGGTGTAAGGGGGTTGAACTATTCTTGGCAGTTTAGGGGGTTTGGGGAGTGGTTTGTTTCTTCGGAGGGGCTTGAGCTCAATCCTTTCGATCTGTTGACTTGGCTCTCCTTCAGTCGACAGCTCTGGCTGGGTGCTTCCTTGATCCTGGAGGCATGTATCCATTGTGGACCTTGGTCTGTAAGAACAGCAGTTCTGGCAGCTTTCAACACTTCAAATGGTCCTTGGTAGATGGGGCCCGGCTGTTTCCTTGCAGCGAGTTGCTTTATCAGCACCTTATCACCCGGGATGAAGGGGTGCGTTGGGAAAGAGGAGGAAAAGTGACAGCAACCTTGTCGTAAGTTTCAGTCAAGCTACTTACCAGATGTTTTACATGCTCTTCCTGTAATGCCGCGTACACACGAGCGGACATTACGGCGGACTTTGCCCGGCGGACTTTTCGTCGGACTTTGTTTGCTCCTTGCGCCGGACTTAAAAACGGACGGACTTGGCCACACACGGTCACTGCAAAAGTCCGCTGGTTTTGAACGCGGTGACGTATAGCACGTACGACGGGACTAGAAAAAGGAAGTCCAAGCCCCACTCCGGCACCCTTTGGGCTCCTTCTGCTAATCTCGTGTTTATCTCGTGTTAGTAGAAGTTTGGTTAGAGACGATTCGCGCTTTTCACACTTCAGCTTATTTCGTTCGTTTTCTGCGGTTCAGTTTGTGCTTGTGAGGTTTGTATCTGCTTTTCAGTGCGTGTTGGTCAGTTCGTAACCTGCCTTGCAGGCCGTTCTGCTCCGCTCGTTCCTGATTTTCAGGTCGTTCTTCATAGGCCTTGCTGTTCTTCAGTGCGTTTGTTATAAGTTTGTTAGTTTGAGCAGCCGACCGTTTTGAAGCCATGTCGAGTGGACGTACTCGTTCTCGAGTTCGTTCTGTGTGGGGACTTGGTGTTGGGGTTAATACTTTGACCCGAGTCCAGTCCATGAACAGGGTGAGGAGGAGTTCATGGACCAAGAATTGGTTGCGCCAGCGTGACCAGTTCTCTCATATGCCTTTGCTCCGTGAGCTCCGTGAGAATAATCCTGAGGATTTCAGGAATTTTCTCAGGATGACGGACCCCATCTTTGAGCGTCTTTTGGCTATGCTGACCCCCTATATCAGCAGGCAGGATACCTGCATGAGGCAAGCCATTAGTGCGGAGCAGAGGCTAGTTGCCACGTTACGTTACTTGGCGACAGGGAGAAGTCTTCAGGACTTAAAGTTCTCGACAGGCATCTCCCCCCAGGCTCTGGGGATCATAATCCCAGAGACCTGTTCTGCTATTATTCAGGTCCTGCAGAAGGAATATATGAAGGTAAGTTTTATCCTTTAACATTACATGATATGTATTAACTGTTTTTTGATGTATTGTAGAACTGTCCTCTTTACCTAATTGCCATGCTTTCAATCTGCTGTGAATGTCCCCTTTATCTTTGTGCATGCCTATTTTAATCAGTTATTGCCCTATACATGCATAATTTCTTTCATTAACCTCCCCACCATGCAATGCTGGGTCCATTTTTATCTCTAGCCTATAGTCCATTGAACAATGTATATTGTCTGCTCCATTTTCTTGTTTGTCCCTCCCCCACCCCACAAATGTTTGAGCCAGTCAGGTGTGTTTGTTAACCTAATTAGAACCCCTCCCCCACCCCACAAATGTTTCAGCCAGTCAGGTGTGTTTGTTAACCTAATTAGAACCCCTCCCCCACCCCACAAATGTTTGAGCCAGTCAGGTGTGTTTGTTAACCTAATTAGAACCCCTCCCCCACCCCACAAATGTTTCAGCCAGTCAGGTGTGTTTGTTAACCTAATTAGAACCCGTCCCCCACCCCACAAATGTTTGAGCCAGTCAGGTGTGTTTGTTAACCTAATTAGAACCCCTCCCCCACCCCACAAATGTTTCAGCCAGTCAGGTGTGTTTGTTAACCTAATTAGAACCCCTCCCCCACCCCACAAATGTTTCAGCCAGTCAGGTGTGTTTGTTAACCTAATTAGAACCCCTCCCCCACCCCACAAATGTTTCAGCCAGTCAGGTGTGTTTGTTAACCTAATTAGAACCCCTCCCCCACCCCACAAATGTTTCAGCCAGTCAGGTGTGTTTGTTAACCTAATTAGAACCCCTCCCCCACCCCACAAATGTTTCAGCCAGTCAGGTGTGTTTGTTAACCTAATTAGAACCCCTCCCCCACCCCACAAATGTTTCAGCCAGTCAGGTGTGTTTGTTAACCTAATTAGAACCCCTCCCCCACCCCACAAATGTTTCAGCCAGTCAGGTGTGTTTGTTAACCTAATTAGAACCCCTCCCCCACCCCGCAAATGTTTCAGCCAGTCAGGTGTGTTTGTTAACCTAATTAGAACCCCTCACCCCACATTCAAATGTATCAATGGGCCATCATAGGGGGTGAGTAATCTTATAAGTGTGCCTTATGTTTTTCAACATTTCAATTACAAACACACATATTCATAATATTTGACTGCTGTTGTTTACTAATGTTTTGGTGTAATCTGATATACAATTTTTGTTATTAAAGTCCTTATCTTATTTTTTTTGCACTCCACAGTTTCCTACAAGTCCACAGGAATGGCAGACTGTGGCCTCCCAGTTCGCTGACCGTTGGGACTTTCCCAACTGTGTAGGGGCGATTGACGGGAAGCACGTCCGGATTGTGCCACCACCGCATTCGGGGTCATATTTCTTTAACTACAAGGGGTTCCATAGTGTAGTTTTGATGGCGGTGGTCTCGGCACATTTGGAGTTTATGTTTGTGGATGTGGGGAAGAACGGCCGGATGTCTGATGGAGGAGTCTTTGCACAGACCGAGCTGTGCTATCGTCTCCAGACCGGTGGCCTGGAATTGCCACCTGATGACGATAATGTGGATGGACTCCCCTCAGTTTTTATTGCTGATGAAGCATTTGCTCTCTGTGAGAACTTGATGAGGCCGTTCCCCCAAAGGACACTCACCCCTGAGAGGAGGGTATTTAATTACCGGCTGGCCAGAGCAAGAAGGGTTGTGGAGAATGCCTTTGGTATTCTGGCCAGCCGGTTCCGTATCTTCCTTACGGCTATTAATTTGGCGGACTATAAAATCAACCACGTCATCCTTGCTTGCTGCATCTTGCATAACTTTTTAAGGAGACATTCAGTGACATATCTATCCTCTGTTGGGCCTGAGCCCAGACTGGAAGAGGCTAGTAGCACTTTGACAGGCCTAGAAATTGGCCGTATTGGCTTGGCCCCCCGACCCGCACGTCAAGTGCTTGACCGTTATGTGAATTATTTTAATGGTCGGGGTGGCCATTGCTATTCAGCAACATCTATAATTTTTTTACAAAAATAAAAAAGAAAATTTGTTTATCTAAATATCTTGTTTTTATTGTTGTTTACCTTTAAGTTATGTCTGTCTCCTAGTGCACTTGTAGTAGTGTCAAGTGCATTTAGCTTTAGTTAATCAGGCCCACAAAAACAAACCCCAAATGTTGACTTCAAGAAACAGCCACACACATTGTATAGGGTAAAAAATTTTACTTGGTGCACATTGAAAGGTGCATTTTTTATCATATTTTTGTTTTATTTTTATTTTTTTTATTTTGTCAAAAAATATTTTACGTTGTGTAAAAAAATTATATTTTACTAAATTATTCAAGCCATTTTTTCAAAAATATATAGACCTTTATCTCAAAACATTTACATACACAACAGTGTTTTTATAAACAAAACTTACAATACATTAACTTACAAAGTTCAATATTTCGAGAACGGTGCATGTAATGTCACCCTTGCAGAAATTGGTCATTTATAAGATGCTCAAAATTGAG
This sequence comes from Lithobates septentrionalis, assembly GCA_037952835.1. Classification (NCBI taxonomy): domain Eukaryota; kingdom Metazoa; phylum Chordata; class Amphibia; order Anura; family Ranidae; genus Lithobates; species Lithobates septentrionalis. Next base: position 5,798,237 of record JBBDGP010000806.1, on the reverse strand, counting down.
CTTTACTAAAGGGTCAAGTCAACATGTGCTATCTCCTATCATGGGAGAGCAATGTACATGTTTTGTGTGTGCAATCCCATTTTTGGTTGCTCTCACCACCCAAGAATTTTCTGGATGAAGGGTTTGCAAACACAAAACAAGTACATTGCTAACCCATGATGGAAGATAGCACATGATGACACACCGTGTGCATCACACAATGTAAATTTGGGTATACCCCAAAACTTGCAAAAATTTTTTTACAAACAAAATAACTTCCCAAGGAAATGAAGAACATGATTGATGTTTTTAGGCCAAACGTGATTATATTCTGCCCAAAACATCAATCATGTTCTTCATTTCCTGTTGCATGGAGTCCAGGCGAAGTTTCATGCTGTGAATTTGTTCACGCATTTGATCTATGTGGCCATTCCACAGCATTATCTGGCCTATTAGTCTTTGCGCACTGTCTGTGGTGAAGTGCTCTGCCGCTTGGCCTTCCACAACCAGAAACTCACCTAAAACGAGTGAATAAAAACAAGGTTTACAATATGCACGCCAAAATACAGTAACTCAAGCTGGGGTGTCAGTCACTCACTTGGTGGGCTTGAAACCTCGCACACTTCCTCCACCTCTCCTTCCTCAAGGTCGTCGGGTGGGCGTGGTCTTGGGCTGGGGCTTGGGGTATCTTGGGCCTCAGGCTGGTGACTTGGGGGGGTCCTGAGATCCTTGGACTGTTGTCTGAGTCTTTTCTCCCCTATGAGATTATAAAAAAAGGTAAAGTTAAAACACACTGATCTTTTATTTTTTAATAAAGAAAGTAAAATGTTGGTTATGATTTTTTTGCCAATTTTGCATCATAATAAATGTTGAAGACAGGATGAACATTACCTCTGAACAACAATTAGAAAGAATGCATATTTTTGGGAAAGTTTCACAGATGCTGACACCTCAATGATCTCCTATGTGTATTACCCCTCAAAAATTTAGTTATGGTCACATAGTACACTAGAAAATGCATTTCCTTAGCAAAATGCGGGGGAATGCCCCATCATATTCCTCTATTATAAATCAGTACATGGTGTGTCTGTCCCCTCCCCCGGGCTCTGTAATCAGAGCTGAGATGCTCCGGCCACCTCCCCCCCTGTGTATAACAGAAGCTTTGGTAACCATGGCAACAAAACAAACACAGTACACTCTGATTAATGTCTAAAATTACACGAAATGACCTCTAAACAAAAAGCTTTTTCTCCAAAAATTTTAAAAATATCAAACTGAAAAGATATAGCCAGATAGATGAATATTTAGTGAACATTGTAAAGTTTGTTTGGTGTCTCTAGGTGAAAGTATGAAGGAGCTGAAACTTTTGGGAGCGGAAGAAGAATTTGAGGATTTCAAGCATGCTCCCATTGAATTCAATGTTTAAAAAAGAGAAAAAAAACTGATTATTTAATAAAGTATACATGGTATTAAAAAAGTTGAAAATGACCACACATCAGCTCAAAGAGACGAACATTTTAATAGTTGAATGGTTTTAATAGCTGAAAGTATGCAGAAGTTACGCAGAGCCAAAAAACGTACGGAATAATATTCCAATTAAATATTTCAAAAAATAAAATCGAAGAACAATAGTGGGACTGCTAAATCATTCCCACTAACTATAGTGCTCGTGAGTCCAGATGTGGAAACAGCTGCTGTGTCCTGTCCCTACATTACACTGAATCATTTTTGATGAAGCATATATTTTCAAACACATCTACACCACATCAACTCATTGTGGGAATTCGCCAAATTATCAAGCCATAAATGTATGTCCAACCCTGTCCCATCGTATTTGGCGAAAAAATAACGTCACTTTATAAAGTATCCGATCTATTCCAAAGAACGGTATTTACGAACGATGCAGAAAAACCGCCAAAAATAAGGATCAGCATGCAAGTTCTGTATCTCAATAGTAAAACACAAGTACTTACTTTTTTTCAGCAGCTTCTTTATTCGCCAATATTGTTCTGGCTCCCGACTTTTTATGTCAGACCACCGCTTCCGCAATTGTTCTTTCGAACGTTTTGTACCAAATTTATCTTCCAGAGCGGTGACAACTGACGACATTATTTTGTCCTTCCTCATATTGGGTCGTGTGTACGGTCCTTTTTTGCCATCGTAGTCCTCCCTTCTTAATATGGACACCATCTCCACCATCTCTTCAAAAGCCATGTTGGTGGCCTTATATCTCCTCCGGGATGTGGATGTTTGGGGCTCCGGGCTTTCCTCCGCGCTACTTCCACTTAATCGCTCCGCCATCTTTTGCTATCTACTCCCACTGCGCAACGAAGAGTGAAGGGGCGGGGCCAAATCGTACTCACGAACGTCAGGGGCGGGCGACGCAGGCGGAGCATGACACATGCGCAGTGTATATAAAGCTAGTACGATGGCCAACGTATGTCCGTGCGGAAGTAGCGAGCGGCACAAACGAAGGTAAGATTAAAGAGTGTGTGTGTGTGTGTGTGTGTGTGTGTTTGTCCCCGTGTGTGTCCCCTAGATTACAACACAAACTAATCCTGAGATTTGGGACTGACATTTAAGTTTTGATCTTGTGTCTTGTCTTGCAGAAATAATGAATCCCTTTAAAGAGGAAGAGTTTTTGATCCATTTCATTGATCTATATGAGCAGAAGAAAAACCTCTGGGAGGTCAAACACCCCCAATATTATAATCGTGATGTTAGGAAGGCAACACTGGGCACACTTTTAGAGTTTGTGAAGACTCGACTCCCCCAGGCAGACCTCAAGTTTGTGGACAGGAAAATAGGTATCTTGCGTAATATGTATAAGCGGGAACACAGAAAAATCCAGGAGTCGCTGAGATCCGGGGCAGCAGCTGACCAAGTTTATGTACCCAAGTTGTGGTATTACCACAAACTGCGATTCCTGGATGAGCAGACCGAAGCCAGGCAATCCCTTTCCACCCTTCCCCCCACCCTTCCCCCCACCCTTCCCTCCAGCCTTCCCTCCAGCCTTCCATCCACTCTTCCCTCCAGCCTTCCATCCACCTCCACCCCAGCTGAGGAGTCCCAGGATGAACTGGGCCTTTTCACCATTGATGAAGTGGATGCGCCCAGCTTCAGCCAGGTATACTTTTTTTTGAAGATTTTGGGATTGTGTAAATGTTATTAATGATATTAAGGTGTTCATTTTGAAAGTGCTTCATCAAAAATCACTTCTGCACAAAGAGTAATATGTAGACATATCACTAGACAGTAGTGGCCAAATATATACGTAACTTCAGATCTTGTTGATCATCTGAAATAATGGTGTGGTCAAATAGATAGCCTTTACTATTTTGTGTAATTATCTTTGAAAGTTATGAGCTGAAAATTGTGTGTGATTGCATAACAGAAAATTACAACTATGTCCCTTTTTTTTACCCAGGATGACCTCAGCCAGGAGGAGGCCTTGCCCAGTGAGAGAGAGGAGGAGGCCTTGCCCAGTGGGAGAGAGGAGGAAGCTGTGGCTGGGCCAAGTAGAAGCCGCACGGAGTGCCAGGTGCCTCCCCTCCGCATTATACAGAAAAGGCCCAGGAGGATGACTGCAACAGAGCAGGAATCCCTAGAGCTCATACGGGAAGCAAGCCTGATCCTGAGTAAACCTCCCAATGCAGAGGAGGCGTATGGCACCTATATAGCCTGCAGATTACAGGAGTTGGAAAAGGGCCAACGCCTCCTCTGTGAGGGTCTATTTTTCCAGGCTTACCAGAAGGGCTTGAGAGGGGAGCTTACTGCTAACACATATATAGCAGATGAAGGCACTCCTACTCCTCCTCCTCCTCCTCCTCCTCCTCCTGCCCCAAGTACACCACCAGAGGCACAACCTCCGAGGAAGGCTGCAGAGAAGCGTGGAGGGAAGGCTACACGGAAGAGTCGAAAGTGATTGCCTGGTTTCTGTATGTTCTGACTGTGCTCCCTGTGCTCCCTATAGTCGCAAGATACCTATTTTCTTGTCCTCAAACTTGATGTGTGTCCTGGGGGACGAAAGGCTTCCCAGATTCTAAAAGTGTGTCCAGTGTTGCCTTCCTAATTTTTTTGTTTATCAAATAAATACTTTTTGGTTTACCTTACATTCTTGCCTATGTCTTTTGATTCAAAAACGCCATTTTGTTTGGGAGTCGGCAGGTACAGGTCGAAAAGACTATGGGGTTGATTTGAGAAAAGCAAATAGTCTGTGCACTTTGCAGAGGGCAGTTGCCCTCTGCAAGTGCAATTGCTCCAGAGCATCAGAAATTATTTAAAAGCTTGACTTTGCAAAGAGTACCCAATCCTGTGCAAGTAAAAGAAAAAAAAAAACATTTTTGCTTGCACATGATTGGATGATGGAAGTCAGCAGAGCTGCTTCACATTTAATAAAGCTTGGGAGCAACTGCTCTTGCAGAGGGCAAATGCAATTTCCAAAATGCACAGGCTTTTTACCTTTATGAAATCAACCCCTATGTGTGTTTTTGTCAAATAAAAAGATTTTATTTTGATTTTACATGATTTTAGGAATAAATCAGCAGAGCTTCCCCGAATTTAAGCTCTTCCCCTCAGTTTTTCAGCGACTGCACTTCCAACAAGTGCACTTGGTGTGCAATTTCTCAAGTGAACGTTTCACTTGATATTCTTAAATGATTTAAGCCTTTTGTCAAAAACAAGCTCGGGGGAAGCTCTGCTGATTTTTTCCGAAAATCATGTCAAATAAAAATTAATTGTTTTGGTTTGGGCTTCCTTGCATGTGCCCCTCGGATACACAGCGAACACACTTCAAAATGCTCTTTATGTGGAATTATATGTATAATTACCAATTGGAGTGAAAAATGATTTTGCCTTTGTTAAATACACCCCCCTATGTCTAATGAACAAGGGACAACAACCTCATTAAGGTTCTTTAAAACAACACAAAATATGAATGTTAATTGTGGTAACTTGAAAATACACACCAAAAATGTGGTTAACATTTAACACACATTGTAAAATAGCTAAAGTGCGGAAATAAAAAAAAAAAAAAAAAATATCTATTTTAAAATTTAAAAGTTATGGAGATCTGGCTGTTACAAAATATTATATTAGTCATGGCATGAGGATAAATCATGAAGAAATAAGTTTGTGAGAACTCTGTGTGAATATAAAGCAGAAAAACAACTTCATTCCTCTCGCATTATCAATCCTAAAAAAAGGCTGTATTAAAAGACGACAGAAGAGGAATGTGCTAGCTTCAAGACGAAGGCTAGTTTTACCAGACCGAGCGCTTCCGTCTTGTAATTGCTTCAGAGCATGCGTCAGTTTGAGTTCGTCGGACTAGCACACAGACGATCGGTTTGTCCGCTAGAAAGAAGAGTCCGTCGGATAAATTTAAAGCAAGTTTCAAATCTAATTCCGTCAAACTTTTGAGAAAACAAAGTCCGCTGGAGCCCACACACATCGAATTGTCCGACGAAATCCAGTCCGCCGGGCAAAGTCCGCCGTAAAGTCCGCTCGTGTGTACGCGGCATAAGGAATACAAGTTAATTTCCTCTCCTTCCTGTGGCTTTTTCTGGGCTGGTTTCCCCATAAGTATTTCATATGGGGATAACCCTGTCCTGCTATGGGGGTTCGTTCTGATTTGAAAAAGTACCCCAGGTAAGAAGTCTAACCAATTTTTCATTGTGCCTTGTGTGGCCTTCTTTAGCTTGTCTTTTATATTCCTGTTCATGCGTTCCACTATGCCTGCACTCTGGGGGTGATAAGGAATGTGTAATTTCCATTGTATTCCTAGGACCCTGGTAAGTTCCTTGACTAACTTGGATGTAAATGCCGGGCCTTGATCTGAGTATATTGTGCTGGGGAGGCCGAACCTACAGATCCAGTGGTTGATAAGACATCTTGCTGCTATACCTGCTGTTTCTCCAGTGACCGGTATGGCCTCTGGCCAGGCCGAAAATTTGTCCACGATCACACATAAAAATTTGAGGTTTCCTCTCTGTTTTGGCATATGTGTAAAATCTATCTGTAAGTCCTGTAGTGGGCCAATGGGGGGCGGCAAGTGTCCATGTTTACCATGTTGTGGGCCTTGGACATTGTTCTGGGCGCATATGAGACAAGAGTGGACTAATTGATGCACCAGGTCTAACAGTTTAACTGTGCAAAAAGATTCTTGGTACACCTTCACTAGTGGTTTTTGTCCGATATGACCCGGTCCGTGTAAATATGACAGAATCAATGGGGCTACACTCTCAGGTATTCCTATGATCCCCTCCTTGTTTGACCAGAGACCTGTAGGGTCTCTGGTCAAACCTGCTTGTACCCAGTAATCCAGGTCTGTGGCAGCCGCCTTAGCCTGCAACTGGGATGCTACTCCTGGGAAATCGGGGAAGTGAAATCAGTTGAGAAAAACATGTGGGTTTTTGTGTCTTGTGGTTGTGGCTGTTTGTTGGCAGCAGCTTTGGCAATTCTATCAGCAAGGTTGTTTCCCTTTGCAATAATGGGGTCGCCACTAGCATGTCCCGGCACCTTTATGATGTTAATTTTGGCTGGCTTGTGTATTGCATTTAGCAGATCATCTACATAGTAGTGATTGTTCACATACTTGTTATCCGCTGTTCTGTAACTTCTTTTTAGTCAGATCATACCAAAAGCGTGGACCACGTCGAAGGCGTAGCGGCTATCGGTATAGATATTCACCTTGTGTCCCTCAAAACGTTTACAGTCACGTGCAAGGGCATACAATTCAGCTTGTTGTGCTGAGGTTGCTGTTGATAAATACCCTTCCTCAATGACAACGTCAGGGAGAGTCACCACTGCATAACCCGTTTTGTAAGTGCTGTCTGTGGGACGAGTGCAGCTACCGTCTATAAAAACATCTAAGTAATCTGGGTTGGGTACGTCAGAGAGATCTCTGTGAGGTGCTGTGACAGTGAGAAGTTTCTGTGTGCAGTCATGACAATCAGCGGGCTCGACCGGGAGTTTAAGTAGAGCGTGTAACAGTCTGATGGCGGGATCGACTTCAGCACATGATTTAACAGTAAGGTTGTGTGTGTTCATGAGGATTATTTCATATCCTGAGGACCTCTGTGTTGTCATGTGTTGTGTTGATAAGTTTTGCAGCAGATGTAAGACACTGTGTGAGGTGTACAGGGCAGTTGGTGCTCCTAGAGTGATCTTTGAAGCTTCTTTTACTGTCATGGCACATGCCGCAAGGGCTTGCAGACATGCTGGCATACCCTGTACAGTAATGGGCATTTTCTTTGAGAGATAGGCAACGGGGCAGTAGTGAGTGCCGTGCATTTGCGCTAAGATAGCAGCAAAGGCAGGACCTCTGACCACACAATAGAGTGCAAAGGGCTTTTCGTAATTTGGCAAGCCGAGCGCTGGCGCACTGGCTAGGGATTGCAGAAGAGTTTTAAAAGCCATCATCATCTCACTGGTGTATGTGTCTTGGGAGCCTGCACAACTGTTGCAGGTCTCAGGATCGAGTCATAGTAGGAACAGTCTGGTATCCACTGCCTGCAGTATGTGATTGAACCAAGGAAGGAAAGCAGAGCGGCTTTATCCTTCGGGGCCCCTGCAAGTGAGGGTCTTGACTCTCTCGGGGGATACCATCCTGGTCCCGCCTGAGATAATACATCCTAGGTATTCCACCCTCTCTTGATACCATTGGATCTTTTTGCGAGATGCCAAATGGCCCTTGAGTGATAGGTGGCTCATCAGGCTTTCAGAGTCTACCACACACTGCGCCCCGTCGACGCTACACAACAGCAGATCGTCGACATACTGCAATAAGACTGAACCCTCGGGAGGGACCCAATCATCTAAGGTGGCCTTTCACACCATAGAGAATGCTGCCAGACTGTCTAGATATCCCTGCGGGAGACGTACCCAGGTCAACTGACCACTTGGACTCTTCTGCCAGGAGAATGCGAAGATAGGTTGAAAATCCTCATGCACATCAATGCTAAAGAAAGCATTAGAGAGATCTAGCACCGTATAAATAGGGGATTCTGCAGGAATATTGACAAATATACCAGTGATATCTGAAACTAAGGGAGGCAGCGGCTGAATACACTTGTTAACAGCTCTAAGATCCTGCACCATCCGCCATTCCCCGTTAGCCTTCTTTACTGGATTTATCGGTGTGTTCCAGGGACTGATAAGAGGTTTGAGTATGCCTTTCCTAAGGTAGTCCTGAATCTGTGGTTCTATGCCCTGGATCTTCTCAGCTGGCAATGGGTATTGTTTTAGATATGTAGGAGAAGCATCTGGTTTAAATGTTGGAACGTAAGGTGTGCAGGGGATATGTCCTACATCAGTTTTGGAGGTAGCCCAAATGGCATGTCCCTCCAAATGTCCCGGTATGCTCATGAAGTAAAAAGTTAAGTCCTGTCTTTTTGGCATAGTCAGGTCACAATGAGGTGATTTGGCGGTCATTCCCCCTTCGCTGTCATATTTGATATTCAAACCGGGCTTGGACATCAGATCCCTGCCCATAAGACATAGAGGGCAATCTTCAAGGATTGCAAATTGTGATTCAGTCAGTAGTTGGCCCCCGAGGTCGCTAACAGACAATGGAGGGGTTATTTTGTGTATGACATCTGTCCTATTAATTCCCATAGAGCAGCCCTCAGTGCAGTCCTCAGTTACAAAACGGGGGTCATTTAAACAGCTCGTCGTAGCCCCTGTGTCTAAAAGGAAACATATCACGTGTCCCTCCACCTTCTGAGTGACCTGCAGTAAGGTTTTCCAATGACTAGAGAACATGTGCATCACCAAGGCTGGGACCTACTCCTGGCAGCCCTATTGTCTTCTAAAAGGATTTCCAGTGGCTTGGTGTTGGGGGTGATTATTGCCTGGCCAATCCATTTGTATTTGAGGTTGAGTTTCTGGGGTGTTTTCTTGGGGTCTAGTTTCCCTATTTCCCTGGAACTGAGTGTCCCTTCTCCTTCTTCCTCCTCTGTTGTGTTGATATCCTCCCCTCCTGGGGCTATATCCTCTCCTTTGTGGGCAGTCTGACTTCCAATGGCTCATGTCCCCACAATCGAAACAACCCTGATTGTATGGTGTAGTTTGATTATTGTAGTTAGTTAGGGTTGCTGTTGCGATAAGCATAAGTGGGCATGGGAAGTGCCAGACACATAGTATTAGACTCCGGCGGGTATGGCACTGGGTTTTGTGTGAAAACCCCACCCTTGGTATTGAGGACCCCTGAGGATGCTCGAAGCTTATTTCGTCCAACAGTGCTTCTATCTTCTTTTTGGACGATCTTGTGATCATCTGTTCGTGTGTCAACAGATCTCTGCTTGCCTGTTGCATTTCCTGGCTTAGTTCCTTAATACGCCTTTCCCTATTAATTTTCGGTTTTATGCTCATGGACCGCTTCCTTTCATCTATTAAGTAAAGAATTAAAAGATCACCTAACTCTTCCACTATAGTATTTATTTTGTGGACTGCCTCTCTGTCCATTTGTTGTTCTTCCATCCAGCCCTCCCCTTTCTCCCCTGCTATAGCCATTAAGGCCCCCATTGTTAATTCATCTGAGGGGTATAATTTCTTTTTAGATTTTGTCTTACTGTCGTCTTTATGTTCTTCCTTGTCTTTAATTTCTACCTTAGCCATGACATAAGGTGGCGGGGCTGGATATGGGACCAAGGGGGGTGGGAGGTCAAAGGGATTTGTGGATGTGACTGCTGGCACTGGTGCAGTAGGTGGTGGTCTGTTTATGGGATTTTTGTAAATAGTCTGGGGAAATTTCTTTTTGTATTCTTTCAATGCCTTAGACCAGATTTTGTAACAATCAATCATATATTCTTTATTATAGGGAAATAGTGGATAATTGCACTGTTTGTGTTGCCCACATAATTTAGTCACCTCTTCCCAATTCTCTTGACTACAGGGACCGTGAACGGTCAATCCTGATATCTGTAATGCGTGTACTCTGGACAAAATATTTGACCAGAAAGGGTCAGTACAATTTTTTACATAATTTCCCGACACAAAATCAATTGGTGTAGGTTGATCTGACTTACCACCAGACCCCATTTTGTCTGCTTGATTTCCCATATTTATTTATACACATCAAAAGGAGAACACTTTGTCAAAAAATTAGGACAGACAACAAATCTTTCACCAGTCAGAAATTCAATAGAGGTCCTCACACCTCTGACAGTAAAACCCTCTTGGAAAAGAAAGTAATTGTGGATATTGAACCTCAGAGTTTGGATACGGGGTGGGTCTTCTCGAAAAAGAAGTCCCTTTTCCAATTCTGTGCCAATATCCCCCTGGTACATTTGCAACAAGATAAGTACAAGAATATTTATCTACAAACAATAGACCTGTCTTACACTCTGAGCAGCGTCCTGCTCTCAAATATTTAGAATGCCCTGGGCCGTTAAAAACTGAAATCTGCTGGGGGGGGGGGGGGCGTGGCTACCACGCTGCTGTATGGACGGATGACTTGTTAGCTCCACTCTAACATCGGGAATCAGGTCAGTTCGAGGCGACCCAGAACAAACATCCCAGCACCAGCACCCTGCTAAAGGTCCCCCGGAGATGACCCGGAAAAGACAAAACTCGTCGCAGCCGAAGAAATTGAGAGATTTCTTTCCCCCTAAGAACCACGACACTGTCCAAGATGGCAGGGTTTGAAACAGGAAAATCTGGATGCCGCACACCGGATAAAGTTGAAAACATCTTCTTTATTGTAAAACTTGGATCATAAAAAACAGGACAATCAGGCGGGTAGTACAGACACAGTTGACGCGTTTCGCACTCTAGTTCGAGCGCTTACTCATACTGTCCAAGATGGCACCGCCGGCTGCTCTCCGGCCACATCAGACGGCTCACACTCTGCCACGCCGAGCCCGAGCTCCAGGACAGGACTACAACATCACTCCCCTGATGCCTCCACCCCGCTCTCTGGCAGCCCAGCTAAATCAAGACCCCGCATGTCTACTGACCCGCACAGCCACAAGGTTAGTACATGCAAGGGCTCATTGGAAGACACAAGGGAGATGGCAGACTCAATTAACTCCTTCCCCACTGTTAACCAGCCTCTCTCAGACACAACACTAAGAGACATGTTGGTCTCCCTGCGCAGCTCCCTGCGCGCAGACATGATGGAGTGTATGCAGAACTTTAAAGTTGAAGTGGGGGAGTTAGGAGGCAGAGTAGATCACGTTGAAAAAAGATGGGAGACTATGCAACATCATACAACACGCTAATGGATGCCCACAATGAGCAATCTGATGAGGTGACCTGGCTTAAAGAGAAAGTCGCCGACCTTGAAGACAGGTCACGCAGAAACAACGTGAAGCTGCTTGGTATCCCAGAAAATATTCAGCCTATACAGCTGCGCCACTATGCTCAAGAATTTGTCGGCCTATCTACCATCAATCCCATCTTCGGAACTAGTAATTGATAGGATCCACCGTCTACCCAAACCAGCACATCTCCCGCATAACATACCCAGAGACGTTCTGATGCAGGTGCATTTTTTCCATGTGAAGGAACAATTCATGCTTGCCTTTAGGAAAAACGCACAACCCCCTGAGCAATACGCTAATATCCAAGTATTCACAGATCTCTCACAGTTCACTATGCAAAAGCGTAAATCATTGATAACTGTGACTAAAGCACTGAGTAACCACAATATTGTATACAGATGGGGATACCCAACAAAGCTTATTACCCATGGCTGGTAAACCAGAACAAGTGGCAGGTCGTGTCACATAAAAAGAAGCCGAACGGGGGGGGCGTGGCCGGCAGCGCGGAAGATGGCCGCGGTGTAGGAGAGCTCCGGGACACACAGGCTTCCTATAGCGGCACGCAGCGACTCGGGGCTTAGCAAACCTCACCCCTATACAGGAGAAGCACTCGGACCGCCACCGGAACAAAAATGAGCAAGCGGGAATACCGGAGCGGCCCCCGCAAGCTTGCAGACATGTTCACTCAGGTCCGGAATCCCCGCAGCCAAAATGGCGCCGCCACCTCAGCCACTACATCCCGAGGCAGATACCGCTCCGGACCACACAGGCTGGACACACAAAAGCAACTGACCCCTCGTCACTTGGAGCAGGCAAGTAATCACAGCTCCCCTTCCCACAGCCCCCAGAAATCCAGACCCAGATTGGGCCCTGACCTGCATGATGAGGAAGAGGGGGAGGGGGGCAGCATGGAGGAGGTCACAGATTCCACAGACCCCATCACACAATTCCCGACCACAGGACAACCTAGTGTGGACACTACATTAAAAAGCATGCTGGTAGCTCTACGTAGCACACTGCACAGAGACATGCTTTCAGCAGTCTCCTCATTAAAAGCTGAAGTTGCAGAACTGGGAGATAGGGTCGACCACATGGAGGACAGAATGGGAGAGTATGCAGAGGCCCACAATGAATTAGTGGACGCACATAGTGATACAGGAGACGCCATCACACAGATCAAAATGAAAATCGCAGACCTCGAAGACCGCTCTAGGCGCAACAACCTTAAATTCAGAGGGGTGGCTGAGTCTGTACTACCAGGCGACCTGAAACGTTACATACATCAAATGATGACCACCCTGCTACCAGAAATTCCAGCGCAAGAAATCGTGATTGACAGGGCACACAGATTGCCCAAACCTCCATATCTCTCGGAACATATTCCTAGGGATGTTATTGCTAGAATACATTTTTTCCATGTTAAAGAGAAATTACTCCAACTTACCAGACAAACGAACCCGCTCCCAGACCCTTACGCAGGGATTAAACTTTTTGCGGACCTCTCCCAACACACCTTGATGGCACGTAGACAACTGGTCTCTGTAACAAAAATGCTACAAAACCACAAGATCCTATATAGATGGGGCCCCCCAGCTAAATTAGTGATTAACAGAGGCAACAAACAACATATAATCACTACACTTGCAGACGGCCTCAACCTCCTCCGAGCAAGGAATCTCCTACCGCCTGACGACCATGATCAAAGAAGAAGCAGTAATACCCAGCCCAGACACCCTGATGACATCTCTGACCGTTGACAATCTACTGAGGACCGATATAACCCTCACTGCAGAAATCCCCAGTTTCCACAGGAACCAATAGGACCTCTCCGTTACTAGTTCTTACTCCCCTACTGAATGACTCTAAGGAAGCCGTCCCTTAAGAGATGACAGTTATCCCCACTCACCCGTAGAGTAGCGGCCGCTACTCCGTAACCTACCGGATTACCTATATAGTTTACCATTTACCACATTTGGTAATATGCTTTTTTTTTTCTTGTTGTTGATCTATTGTTAGCGCAAAAATGGCGCAAGTTTATTTTTAATTTTTTTTCTCAAATCTGTTTGTTCCTTGCTATCTGGATCTTATCACCCACAGGAAAAAAAACATCTATACAAGTATCTTGCATCAATTTTTTCTGTTCTCCGATGACGTCAATTCCATTGCACCGATGCCCACACATTCTGGAAGATGTCGAGTACTTACATTACTCCCAGGAAGACCCCAATATCTCTTGGCTCAAGATGACCATTCGCACACTCACTACCCAAATGTCGGGTAATTTATTAAGCTTTATGACTATAACCCTATGACATGTCCATATCACTCGTTTCGCTTAACGCCCACGGGCTGAATAGTCCCTTTAAGCACAAAGCAGCTTGGAACGAAGCAATGAAGCTACAAGCAGACATCTTCTGCATTCAGGAGACTCACTTTCATGCAGTCAAAGCACCAAAGTGCTCCCACCACCGGTATTCACACGTTTTCACTGCTAATGCCCCAGTTAAGAAAAATGGTGTCCTTATAGCCGTTAGCTCCTCGGTAGCATTTACAATGCATGAGATCCACACTGCCCAAAAGGGCCGATATATAATCCTAATCTGTACTATTAACAATTCCTCCTATACTATTGTAAATCTGTATGCACCTAATGTTGGCCAGCTTAAGTTCTTAAACTCTCTTTACAGAAAGGTAGAGAAGGTCCGGAAGGGCTCGCTACTACTGGTGGGTGATTTCAACACCGTTGTAGACCAAAAAATAGACGTCTCAAAACCAAATTCCCATGTTAGACCAACCTTGCAAGACTTTCTTAGGAGGAACCTTCTATATGATCCGTGGAGGTGTATGCATGCCACGGAAAGAGATTTCACCTACTTCTCAGCTCCCCACGGATCATATTCAAGGATTGATCTCTTTCTAACTGACCTGAACCTATTGCATAAAGTCCTTAAATCGGAAATTATGTCTATAACTTGGTCAGATCACGCTCCCATCAAATTGACTCTGACAGAGGACTACAGAGCCCTTCCGACTCGTCTCTGGCGCAACAATGCATTTTTATTTAACAACCAAACATATAGGGAAAGATTAAATGTACAATCAGAGGAATTCTTCCAACTCAATTTAACACCCGAATCAAACATGTCTAATGTATGGTGCACTCATAAGGCATATACTAGGGGACTGTTGATACAGCTGGCATCTAGGGAAAGGAAGCGCAGGTCGCAGCTGATTGAGAATCTACTCACCAGAATACAAAATCTTGAAACACACCACAAACAAACTCACGACCCAAGCTCCCTCGCCGACCTAACATCATGTAGACACGAACTGAGACTTCTTATGCTCTCAGATCACGAAAAACAGACACATAGACTCAAAGCTAGATACTACTCACAAGGTAACAAGGCTGGCAAGCTTTTAGCAAATCAATTTAAAACATGACGCACAAAACATTCAATAACATATCTATTGAAACCAGGAACTAATTCTAAAATATTCCACCCAAGGGATATAGCGAACTCCTTTCGAGAATACTATCAAACGTTATATAATCTCCAGAATAGCCCAGACACTATACAACCCAAAGAGGAAGCGATTCAACAATATCTGTCCGACCTTCAACTCCCAACCATTGACGAAGAAACACTCTCACAATTAAACTCCCCTATGACTGAAGCTGAAATCTCTAGAGTAATTAAATCCCTCCCTAATAATAAATCCCCAGGGGCAGATGGTCTCTCCTCAGAATACTACAAGGCCTTCCAGGCTACTCTCACACCACACTTGCAAACACTATTCAATGACGCTGCAACCTCTGGCTCATTTCCTGAAGAAATGCTTAAAGCCATCATTGTTACTTTGCCCAAACCAGGGAAGGAGCCGACATACCCCCAAAACTTCCGCCCAATATCGCTTCTAAATACGGACCTTAAGATTTTCTCTAAAATTATTGCTAACAGATTGGCTGAAATTACTCCATCCCTAATAAATATGGACCAAGTAGGATTTGTCAAAGGTCGCCAAGCCTCAGACGGCACTAGGAAAATGATCGACCTACTCACAATATTAGAATCCAAAAAAGAACAAGCAACCTTCTTAACACTAGATGCTGAGAAGGCCTTCGATTCCACTGGGGGTACCTCAAAGCTACTCTCAGTAAGTTTGGAATTCAAGGCACCATATCGAGGGCAATTTCAGCACTATATTCACATCCCTCAGCCCAAGTGTATACGTCCAATACACTATCAGACCCATTTAAGATCACAAATAGAACTAGACAAGGCTGTCCTCTGTCTCCCATAATCTTCACCCTCATAATGGAACCATTTGCTGAAACTATCCGACAAAACTCACAAATTCAAGGTATCAATACTGCTGATTATGACCACAAAATTGGACTTTTTGCGGACGATGTCTTACTTACTCTGACTAATGTGGCTCCTTCCCTGAGGACGGTACAGGATGAACTTGAGAAATTTGGTAACATTTCATGCTACAAAGTGAACATAGCGAAATCCTCCATACTCCCTGTCAATATCACCAAACAGGCCATCAAGCATCTAAAAAAAGAATTCCCCTACTCCTGGGATAACAACAAATTAGCCTATCTAGGTATCAAACTAACGTTCCCCATATCTACACTATACGAAGCGAACTTCCCTCCATTATTACAAGATATCAAACAAGACTTGCTTAAATATAGGAAAACTGAAGTCTCCTGGTTAGGCCGCATAGCGGCATTCAAAATGCTGTCCCTCCCCAAAATACTCTATCTCTTTCGCACTATACCCATCAAAATCCCCACTAGTTTCTTCACCACCGTAAATAAGTATATTAACGCATACGTCTGGCAGTCTGGTAAGCCGAGACTGGCACGTAACATCCTCTTTAGAGCAAAACAGCAAGGTGGAGTGGGCCTACCTAACATTCAACTTTACCACAAAGCAACAATACTGGACCAACTTAAAGCATGGTTCGAGCCTACTCCTACCAAGCGCTGGGTCAATATTGAGAAAAGTATCCTATTAAATAGGAATCTCACTTCCTTATTGTTAGCAAGTGCCACACATCAGAAAACTTATATAACAAATGCAATCACTATTCTAGCAGCAGTTGAAGCTTGGAACACATCATTACTAGAGCTTCCCTACAATGATTCCCTCAGGGCCATAACCATCCCTCTAACAGCCTACGAATACCTCATCCCAGAACTCTCAGTAACCTCCTGCTCCAATACCGATAAGATATCCATAGACACGATGCTAAAATCCCAAGATATGAAAACCTTATATAAAGCAGCACAAATAAAACACTTTCACAGGACTCACCCTAATCCCTATGTCAAAGTGAATAACGCAATTTGGACATATTATCAGAGTACTGCGCCACGCAAGAAAGGAATATCGTGGTTCTATAAGTACCTGAACAATCAACAGGCCACATTTAAACCTCCTCAAATTATCAAATGGGAAAACATTATAAAAAAGGAATATCCTCTAGCAGATTGGAATAAGGCCCTTAATATGACACTGAGCTCTTCCCATTGTACCTCTCATTGGGAGAATGCGTTAAAAATAACCTACAATTGCTATCTGACACCAACCAAACTCAATCATATATACCCCGATATACCTGCGGTATGCTGGCGCAAATGTGGACACAATGGGGATCTACTCCACATTTTCTGGTCATGCAAGATTATTAAAACATTCTGGAGATCAGTGTCCGATTTAATCTCACACATTACTAAAATGAGCACTGACCTAAACCAAATTACGGCTATCTTTGGAATGCAGCTAGACAGTTTCCCCAAACAGTCCTTAACAATAGTTTCCCATATCTTAATAGCAGCTCGAATGGCAATAACCAGCAAATGGAAACAAACGAAAGCTCCTGTTATAGCTGAAGTTATACATAGAGTAAATACAAACTACATTTGTGAAAAGTACATAGCGAGTCAAAACAACTCAATCCATTTGTTTGATTTAAAATGGTTGCCTTGGACCCAGGAATATAACTTGACTCACTTCTGAAATAGAATTTAAATACTTAGATATATATTTGGAACAGAAAAGTATACCAGGCTAACTAGTTGGGTGTGATTACAAGACGAAGTTAGGCGTTATCCAGTGTTATGAAATACGTATTGATGGTAACAGTTTTATTGTGCTTAGTTTAATAGATAGCTAAAGAAAGCAACCGCAAGGAGCCACCTAGTTATCTTCGTTCATATGGTATGTATGCCATTATCTGTATTTTGTGAAAAATATCAATAAAAAATATTTGAAAAAAAAAAAAAAAAAAAGAAGCCGAACAAACGTAACACCCAATCACCTCAAATGTAATAAGCTACCCAACGTCACATGATTCCTGATATAATATGGAACTAACAGTCCACGAAGTTCCTCTCCCTGAGTAATGAGCAGTATTTCTGCCATCGGATTCCGGATGGAATCTGCCTTTTTAATACACCAGTTTCATGCTTGTTTGTTGACTTTCTGGTTTTTCCTTTTTCCACTTCCCATTTCTTACCCTTCTTCGTTTGTGATGGAACGCAAGGCCATGCATGAGAAGACAATTTATTCCTCATCAACGCTCACAAAACACCAAGTAAGAATCCTGGAGATCTACTCTAGACTTCCTAAGGTACGATTATCTTTCCATCCCACACACCACAAATGGCAGTGAAAGTGACTTCCTTCAACGTCATGGCCTGAATCACCCCGCTAAAAGAGCCTCAGTTTGGAGGGAAGCTCTTAAACTACGCTCTGACATTTTATGTTTACAAGAGACACATTGGGCAAATTCATCAGCCCCCAACTTCTCACACAACAAATTCCCTCACATATTTCATGCCTCAGCCTCCAAAAAACAAAAAGGTGTTCTAATTGCCATCAGAGACTCTGTGGCCTTGCAGGAGACCCACGCAGACCCTGAGGGATGCTACTTGATTCTGGTCGGAGAATTCAACAACCACCTATACACGATAGTTAATCTGTACGCACCCAACACCCACCAGCTCCGCTTCTTGAAAAAGTTATTTAATAAGGTCAACTCAATTAAAAAAGGAGCAGTTATAATGTGTGGAGACTACAACATTATGGTGGACTACAAGATGGACAACACATCCAAGTCTAAACGCCCTTTACCCTCACTCCAACACATGCTCTATGCTGAAGAGATGTACGATGCCTGGAGGTGTCAACACTCCAACGAGCGTGACTACACCTTCCACTCCTCCAGGCACAACTCGTACTCCCGCATAGACTTAATATTGGTGGACAGAGCCCTGCTACAAAAGATCTCCTTCTCTGCCATACATGATATTACGTGGTCAGATCACGCCCCTGTGTCTATTATTGTAGAGGAGGGATATACATCGGCTCCAGAGTATATTTGGCGAGCCAATCCTCGTATATTCCAACAACCCTCACAAGTTGCCCTTGTAAACAAACACTTGAATGAATATTTTGCTTTCAATGCTCACTCTGTAACTAATCCATTTATTATGTGGTGTGCTCACAAGGCATATATCAGAGGCATTTTACTGCAGATAAGTTCGCCGGCAAAGAGGCAGAGGACACAGAGACTAGACGCTCTCCTAAAAGATATTAGACTTCTAGAGTCCCAAAACAAAAATTCACCCGATCCTCTCACAGCAAATAAATTAACTGAACTGCGCTCGGATCTCAGGCTCTTGTTGTTAGAACAATGACAAACATATCCAATTTCTCAAATTAAACCAGTATTCCTCTGGCAACCGAGCCGGAAAGTTTTTGGCCCAGAGACTAAAAGATCGCAAAACACAAATGAAAATCCCCTTTCTGATCCGCAACTCAGATCATAGCAAAATATTCAACCCGAAAGAAACAGCAAACACTTTCGCTAAATATTATTCCTCCCTTTACAATTTAAAAGAAGACTCCAACACCCCACAACCTTCAGATGATGCCATTCAATTGTTATTGGCAGATCTTTCACTCCCCTCTCTTTCACTACCACAACTAGAATTTCTTAATTCACCTATCACAGAGACTGAGATCAAAAAGGCCATAAAAACTCTACCTAG
Organism: Lithobates septentrionalis; assembly: GCA_037952835.1. Lineage (NCBI taxonomy): Eukaryota > Metazoa > Chordata > Amphibia > Anura > Ranidae > Lithobates > Lithobates septentrionalis. The sequence continues at coordinate 5,778,926 of JBBDGP010000806.1, read as the reverse complement.
TGGTAAATCCCCAGGCCCAGATGGATTACCAAATAGTTACTACAAAACCTTCTATGAGGCCTTCTTTGGCAGGTCGTGTCACATAAAAAGCAGCCGAACAAACGTAACACCCAATCGCCTCGAATGTAATAAGCTACCCAACGCCACATGATTCCTGATATAATATGGAACTAACAGTCCACGAAGTTCCCCTCCCTGAGTAATGAGCAGTATTTCTGCCATCAGATTCAGGATGGAATCTCCCTTTTTAATACATCAGCTTCATGCTTGTTTGTTGACTTTCTGGTTTTTCCTTTTTCCACTTCCCATTTCTTACCCTTCTTCGTTTGTGATGGAACGCAAGGCCATGCATGAGAAGACAATTTATTCCTCATCAACGCTCACAAAACACCAAGTAAGAATCCTGGAGATCTACTCTAGACTTCCTAAGGTACGATTTTCTTCCCATCCCACACACCACAAATGGCAGAGAAAGTGACTTCCTTCAACGTCATGGCCTGAATCACCCCGCTAAAAGAGCCTCAGTTTGGAGGGAAGCTCTTAAACTACGCTCTGACATTTTATGTTTACAAGAGACACATTGGGCAAATTCATCAGCCCCCAACTTCTCACACAACAAATTCCCTCACATATTTCATGCCGCAGCCTCCAAAAAACAAAAGGGTGTTCTAATTGCCATCAGAGACTATGTGGCCTTGCAGGAGACCCACGCAGACCCTGAGGGACGCTACTTGATTCTGGTCGGAGAATTCAACAACCAGCTATACACGATAGTTAATCTGTACGCACCCAACACCCACCAGCTCCGCTTCTTGAAAAAGTTATTTAATAAGGTCAACTCAATTAAAAAAGGAGCAGTTATAATGTGTGGAGACTACAACATTATGGTGGACTACAAGATGGACAACACATCCAAGTCTAAACGCCCTTTACCCTCACTCCAACACATGCTCTATGCTGAAGAGATGTACGATGCCTGGAGGTGTCAACACTCCAACGAGCGTGACTACACCTTCCACTCCTCCAGGCACAACTCGTACTCCCGCATAGACTTAATATTGGTGGACAGAGCCCTGCTACAAAAGATCTCCTCCTCTGCCATACATGATATTACGTGGTCAGATCACGCCCCTGTGTTTATTATGGTAGAGGAGGGATACACATCGGCTCCAGCCTATATTTGGCGAGCCAATCCTCGTATATTCCAACAACCCTCACAAGTTGCCCTTGTAAACAAACACTTGAATGAATATTTTGCTTTTAATGCTCACTCTGTAACTAATCCATTTATTATGTGGTGTGCTCACAAGGCATATATCAGAGGCATTTTACTCCAGATAAGTTCGCAGGCAAAGAGGCAGAGGACACAAAGACTAGACGCTCTCCTAAAAGATATTAGACTTCTAGAGTCCCAAAACAAAAATTCACCCGATCCTCTCACAGCAAATAAATTAACTGAACTGCGCTCGGATCTCAGGCTCTTGTTGTTAGAACAATGACAAACATATCCAATTTCTCATATAAGTAATAGGTATTATAAATGGTATACCACCCTTCACCCAAAAACTAATACCTCCACCGTGCCACTATGTTTCACAAACTGAATGTGAATGTGCTCAAAATCAATCTATACAATAACCCACGTGGGGAATTGAATTCCCACAACCACTATGAAGCAGCCCCTTTAAATTATAATGCATATACTAAGTATTTAATCGGAGATGTCTGTAAACTACCCAAATCCTCCCACAGACATCTAGGAAAAAATAAGAGGCGCTTTCAAACCAAAAAAAAAATCAAGTGTATTAAACATAGTGATGGTGTGACCCTCTACACATGTGTATGTGAACACTAATGCAAAGGTGAAATCTATACACAAATCTACACAAAATGTATATAGGTGTAAATGTACCAGCCAGATCAGTGGTCAAATAAAAAATAAAAAGCGCTTTCAAACAAAAATCAAGTGTATTAGACACAGTGATGGTGTGACCCTCTACACATGTGTATGTGAGCACTAATGCAAAGGTGAAATCTATAAACAAATCTACACAAAATGTATATAGGTGTAAATGTACCAGCCAGATCAGTGGTCAAATATCGATCAACACAGTGATGGTGCGACCCTCTTAATGTGTATAAACCTTACATGCAGTGTAATCTTAGGAAATACATATCTCAATACATTTCCAGTGATAAAACCTATCCTGCCACTTCATATCATGCTGTACATGCAAAAAATATTACCAAATATATCCAAAAATAAAAAATACAAATTAACTTCAAAAATATAAATCAGTCCACAATAAAATGTGACCACACACGTGAGAAAAATGTGTCCGAATAAAGTGGTAATAAATCTTGATAAAGCACAGGTGATGTTGTGTCTCCTCCACCTCTCCTCTTGTGTGCAGTGATTCCACTCCCTCAAGACCTCCACTCACCGACTTAATTTGCCAGCACTCTCATGCAAGGCAATAATCGCTTATCTACCATACACCAAGGTAGTAGGATCAATCGTTGTTCCACAGTGAATGTTTCCAACCCGGTCCACATGAAAAAAATAATATGGGCTCCAATAGTGTAAACCAGTATCACACATTTATTAAAATCACTGCAATCTTCAATCAGTACACTCACATGTAAAATGATAAAATACAGCTCAAATAAAATGCAAATCACATCAAACGTAATTCCAGTGGATCCAAATAAAACAAGTGGTCACGGCGGACCCGAGGTGTGCTTGTGTAGGGTTATCAATCTCACCCCTCCCTTGGATGTCCTCCGTCCCTCCGTATAAACAATGCTCCTCTCCTTCAGTGTGGCTCACAGTGCTGCACGTCACGTCTCACAGCCACGCCCCCGACGTTTCGTCATAGGTTGACTTATTCATGGGATAGGCTGTGCTCCCTGCCACTCATCCCTTATATGCCTATCTAGCTAACGCTCATTGGCCGGCTCATCGCGCATGCGCACATCTCGGGTCCCCGTTATGTGAATTACGCTGAGAGCTCCGGTACACAGCATAATGGGAATCAGGCATTCTAGCGATGTGAACTGATGTTTGCAAAGAGTCTCTTGTTACGTGAGGTGTCATGCAGATACAGCTGACGCTCCAACTGATCGCTGCATGTCACATCACATAGTGAAAGCAGCATTAACACACAGCACAACACAGTATTAACCCCTGCAGATGCCGCTCTCACATTACTTCCTGAATGTTTTGTGTTGTTCACACAGATACATGCATCCACATGGTGAGAAACTTCCTATCTAAATACACTGGAAATAATCAATCCCCCCCTCACCTCTAGGTATAAGCCATCCATATGACTAGATGTTCTCATCTATAGTGGGTATAGATTATATGTGTGTACATCTAAACTCAAATCTAAAATAGAAAGGTAAATATGAAACAACAAAAAGTGTATAAAATCCCTTATCACTAGTAAGCATGTTAAATGTATCCAAATTGTATATAAACTGAGAACCCAGTGAGTTTATATTCAAAATAAAAAGAAATAAAATCGATATTTATAATATGAGGTAAAATCGATATTTATAATAAAAGGGGCCTCTACATATATGGCCCACCCCACTATATAGGGTAGTGATAGAATCTAATTCTAGACATGTATCTACTGTCTCTGTAGATACAGGTTCCCCTTCACTCAGTGGTTTATATATAATGCTAAAAATGCTTAAAGTACATATAATTAAAAGTAATTAAAAATCATTGATAAAACAATTCAGGTCTAGTTCTATATTTAACCCCCTCGGGGCCAGACTCTTCATTAAAAATATCCACCGGGTTTCTCTTTGGGATAGATTCCTAACTCTGTTGGATCCCCTCCACGAGGGATGGATCACATCTATCCCACAAAACTGCAGTAGAGAGGGATCCTGCTGATGTTTTTCCTTAAAATGTAGAGAAACGCTATGGTATTTATAACCATTCTTTATATTAGTTAGGTGCTCAGAGATTCTAATCCTAAGGAGTCTCTTTGTTCTCCCCACATAGAAAAGGCCACAAGGGCACCACATTAAATATACTACATGTGAGGAGTTGCAGGTGCTGAACTCCCTAATCTCAAAGGACTCACCATCTCTATTGGTTACACTCGTTATCCCTCTGTGACTTACTTTCATCGTTCTGCAGCAGATACATCTCCTGCAGCAGTAAAAGCCCCTAAAATCCAACCTCAGGTACTTATTCCCTGGTGGGTCCAAAATTTTCCTGACCACATGGTCACCAAAACTGGGGGCCCTTCTGTATATAAACTTTGGTTGGCTCGGTAGCACCTCTCCCAGGTGCCTATCTCTGCACAGAATATGCCAATACTTCCTGAAAATGCCTTCTATATCCTTATGCTGGCAATGATATCCAGAAATAAATCCAAACTGATGTTGGTTGTCCTTTACTACAATTTCCTTTTTATTCAGACACTGTTCCCTAGGCATTTCTGCTACTTCTTGAATGACTACATTCAGTCCTTCCTCCCCATAACCTTTTTGTATAAATTTATTCTTTAGGACCCCTGCCTGCTCAAAGAAATCTTCCAACTGTGTACAATTTTGACGCACCCACAACATTTGTCCCTTCGGGATGTTTCTTATCCATGCTGGGTGGTGACCGCTTCTTATTGATAAGTAGCTGTTGCGGTCAGTAGGTTTGAAGGATACCTTTGTCCTTAATGCATTCTCCTCTCTTATTATCGTAACATCCAAGAAATTAACTGAGTGATTACTGATTTGATGCTCCAATTTGATATTATTATCATTAGTATTGAGTTCACGTATAAACTCAATCGCCGATTCCTCTGTGCCCTCCCAAATAAATAGGAGGTCATCTATAAATTGTCTGTAAAATAATAATTGAGGTCTCCTCTGGCTGAATACTTTTCTGTCCTCCCACTCAGCCATGAACAGGTTGGCGAGGCTAGGAGCATATTTAGCACCCATAGCCACGCCAACCTGCTGAGAATAAAATCTATCATTACACCAAAAATAATTATGGGACATGCAAAAATCCAATACATGTCCCAAAAAACGTTTCTGGACCCCCGGGATATCATCCCTTTTGCTCAATGCCCAATTAAGAGCCAACGCAGCGTCCTCATGTTGAATAATGGTATATAAGGAGGCTACGTCAGCTGTTACCAAATATACCATTGATGGAGTTTCTAATCGGACCTCATTTAGTAGATTTAATAGATCACTAGTGTCCTTCAGATAGGCTCTGGTAGCTTTAACACTTGGCTGGAGGAATTTATCCAAGTATTCCCCCAACCTGGCCGTTACAGAGCCAATCCCATTGACAATGGGGCGAGGTGGTGGGCACTGTGCATTTTTATGCACCTTTGGCAGGGTGTATATAATAGGGATCCTGCAGGCACTCGGGACCAGGTATCTCTTCTCTTTCAAATTGAGTGCATCTATTCTATAGCCCCATTCCACCAAAGCCTCTAGCTGTGCTCTATATGCCTCAGTGGGATCAGAGGGTAACTTACTAAAGGTAGTACTGTCCCCCACCAACTCCAACAGTTGATTGAGATAAAATGACATATCCAGTAATACCACCCCTCCTCCCTTGTCAGCAGGTCGAATTATAAGATCTCTATTTTCTTCCAAGGATTTGATCCCTTCCCTGATATACTGGGGATTCACTCCCTTCCGTGGAACTAACTTCTCAATATCATTTAGCACAAGGCTCTTGAAAACTTCCACAAAATGATTACTTGGGTTCTGGGGGTTGAAAATAGATTTATTCTTCAATCCCATATCCATTTTGTTGGTTGGCGCCACAGATTTCATTGTGGATACCACCGGATGGTTTAGAAAATATTTCTTGATATTCAAGGATCTAATGAATTTGTGTGTGTCAATATAGACATCAAACTTGTTCATTACCTTTTTTGGGGCACATTTGAGACCCAAGTTCAATATGTTGAGCTCCTTATGATTGAGCTCAACCTTGCTTAGGTTATAAATGCCCGTACTCATGCATCCCTCAGTCTTTTTCTTGGATTTCTGAGATTTTCCTGCCCTACATCCCCTCCTTCTCCCTCCTCCTTTCTGGTAGGCCCCACCTGGATTCCTCCTCGGTGTTCCTCCTCCCCTCCCCCGTTGTCCTAAAAAAGGAACATAATCCGGTTGCTCTTGCCTTACCAAAGGTGAGAACCTATTATAGAGGGGCACATCCTCATAATATTCTGAGTATTGTTGAGGCGGGGGATATTGTTGCCATTGCCTATAATCCTGTGGTGTACTACCTCTATAATTCCGGGGTGATGAATAGTCATAATATCCACGTGGATATCCTCCTCTTCCCCGTGATGGGGGCCTCGGGGACTGGTGGTACCCCCTTCCTCCTCTTCCCCGTGATGGGGGTCTAGGGGAATGGTAACCATCTCCTCTATAGTGATCCTCCACTATATTCCGACCCCTCTCATTCGATCTTGGTTCCATTGCAACAGCTCCATCTTTACCCCTATTAACCACTTTTTTATTATTATTATTATTCGTAGTCTCTGGTTTTTGTAGGGGGTTACTGGTCCCCCCTGCGCACCGCTATTGGCAGCTGGGTCTCCAGTATTATTATTCACTGTCGTCTGCCAGGCATAGATTTTATTAGTTTTAAAATCATTAGAATCTCTATTAAATTTTTTTACCTTCTTTTTTTGCGTTTCTCTATCAATTTTTTCTAATTTTTTCTTTATATTAACATTGAACTCATTCATTTGATTGGTATCCTTAATAGGTTCCAATTTATCTTGTAATGCTTTAATTTTTTCATTTAACATGCTTAATTTAATCTGTTTCCTTTTCAGGACTAATCCTTGTAATTCCCTGCCTACTTTATTGAAAAAATCAAGCCATTCATTCATGAATGACTGATCATTCAATCCATCCTGAGGTGGAACTTCCCACCTCAGGCTCCTAAATATGAGGTTCTCTCTCTGGTAGTGTTCAAACGTGAACACATCCCACCATGCTTTTACTTGTTTCTCCAGTAGGTTCTCCAGTGTTTTTAGCACTGTAGAAAAGTCTTCCTCATATTCAACCATAGGCTGATCATTAGAAAAGACTGACTCAGGGTTGAGTTGCCTATTGGCTAAGAAGCTAAATGCATCCATGGCTGCGGGTGGTAAAAAATAAAACGTATAAGTAATAGGTATTATAAATGGTATACCGCCCTTCACCCAAAAACTAATACCTCCACCGCGCCACTATGTTTCACAAACTGAATGTGAATGTGCTCAAAATCAATCTATACAATAACCCACGTGGGGAATTGAATTCCCACAACCACTATGAAGCAGCCCCTTTAAATTATAATGCATATACTAAGTATTTAATCGGAGATGTCTGTAAACTACCGAAATCCTCCCACAGACATCTAGGAAAAAATAAGAGGCGCTTTCAAACCAAAAAAAAAAATCAAGTGTATTAAACACAGTGATGGTGTGACCCTCTACACATGTGTATGTGAGCACTAATGCAAAGGTGAAATCTATACACAAATCTACACAAAATGTATATAGGTGTAAATGTACCAGCCACATAAGTGGTCAAATAAAAAATAAAAAGCGCTTTCAAACAAAAATCAAGTGTATTAGACACAGTGATGGTGTGACCCTCTACACATGTGTATGTGAGCACGAATGCAAAGGTGAAATCTATAAACAAATCTACACAAAATGTATATAGGTGTAAATGTACCAGCAAGATCAGTGGTCAAATATCGATCAACACAGTGATGGTGCGACCCTCTTAATGTGTATAAACCTTACATGCAGTGTAATCTTAGGAAATACATATCTCAATACATTTCCAGTGATAAAACCTATCCTGCCACTTCATATCATGCTGTACATGCAAAAAATATTACCAAATATATCCAAAAATAAAAAATACAAAATACAAATTAACTTCAAAAATATAAATCAGTCCACAATAAAATGTGACCACACACGTGAGAAAAATGTGTCCGAATAAAGTGGTAATAAATCTTGATAAAGCACAGGTGATGTTGTGTCTCCTCCACCTCTCCTCTTGTGTGCAGTGATTCCACTCCCTCAAGACCTCCACTCACCGACTTAATTTGCCAGCACTCTCATGCAAGGCAATAATCGCTTATCTACCATACACCAAGGTAGTAGGATCCCGTAGGATACGGGATTGAAGAATAAATCTATTTTCAACCTCCAGAACCCAAGTAATCATTTTGTGGAAGTTTTCAAAAGCCTTATACTAAATGATATTGAGAAGTTAGTTCCACGGAAGGGAGTGAATCCCCAGTATATCAGGGAAGGGATCAAATCCTTGGAAGAAAATAGAGATCTTATAATTCGACCTGCTGACAAGGGAGGAGGGGTGGTATTACTGGATAGGTCATTTTATCTCAATCAACTGTTGGATTTGGTGGGGGGACAGTACTACCTATAGTAAGTTACCCTCTGATCCCACTGAGGCATATAGAGCACAGCTAGAGGCTTTGGTGGAATGGGGCTATAGAATAGATGCACTCAATTTGAAAGAGAAGAGATACCTGGTCCCGAGTGCCTGCAGGATCCCTATTATATACACCCTGCCAAAGGTGCATAAAAATGCACAGTGCCCACCACCTCGCCCCATTGTCAATGGGATTGGCTCTGTAACGGCCAGGTTGGGGGAATACTTGGATAAATTCCTCCAGCCAAGTGTTAAAGCTACCAGAGCCTATCTGAAGGACACTAGTGATCTATTAAATCTACTAAATGAGGTCCGATTAGAAACTCCATCAATGGTATATTTGGTAACAGCTGACGTAGCCTCCTTATATACCATTATTCAACATGAGCACGCTGCGTTGGCTCTTAATTGGGCATTGAGCAAAAGGGATGATATCCCGGGGGTCCAGAAACGATTTTTGGGACATGTATTGGATTTTTGCATGTCCCATAATTATTTTTGGTGTAATGATAGATTTTATTCTCAGCAGGTTGGCGTGGCTATGGGTGCTAAATATGCTCCTAGCCTCGCCAACCTGTTCATGGCTGAGTGGGAGGACCTCAATTATTATTTTACAGACGATTTATAGATGACCTCCTATTTATTTGGGAGGGCACAGAGGAATCGGCGATTGAGTTTATACGTGAACTCAATACTAATGATAATAATATCAAATTGGAGCATCAAATCAGTAATCACTCAGTTAATTTCTTGAATGTTACGATAATAAGAGAGGAGAATGCATTAAGGACAAAGGTATTCTTCAAACCTACTGAGCACAACAGCTACTTATCAATAAGAAGCGGTCACCACCCAGCATGGATAAGAAACATCCCGAAGGGACAAATGTTGCGGGTGCGTCGAAATTGTACACAGTTGGAAGATTTCTTTGAGCAGGCAGGGGTCCTAAAGAATAAATTTATACAAAAAGGTTATGGGGAGGAAGGACTGAATGTAGTCATTCAAGAAGTAGCAGAAATGCCTAGGGAACAGTGTCTGAATAAAAAGGAAATTGTAGTAAAGGACAACCAACATCAGTTTGGATTTATTTCTGGATATCATTGCCAGTATAAGGATATAGAAGGCATTTTCAGGAAGTATTGGCATATTCTGTGCAGAGATAGGCACCTGGGAGAGGTGCTACCGAGCCAACCAAAGTTTATATACAGAAGGGCCCCCAGTTTTGGTGACCATGTGGTCAGGAAAATTTTGGACCCACCAGGGAATAAGTACCTGAGGTTGGATTTTAGGGGCTTTTACTGCTGCAGGAGATGTATCTGCTGCAGAACGGTGAAAGTAAGTCACAGAGGGATAAAGAGTGTAACCAATAGAGATGGTGAGTCCTTTGAGATTAGGGAGTTCAGCACCTGCAACTCCTCACATGTAGTATATTTAATGTGGTGCCCTTGTGGCCTTTTCTATGTGGGGAGAACGAAGAGACTCCTTAGGATTAGAATCTCTGAGCACCTAACTAATATAAAGAATGGTTATAAATACCATAGCGTTTCTCTACATTTTAAGGAAAAACATCAGCAGGATCCCTCTCTACTGCAGTTTTGTGGGATAGATGTGATCCATCCCTCGTGGAGGGGATCCAACAGAGTTAGGAATCTATCCCAAAGAGAAACCCGGTGGATATATTTAATGAAGAGTCTGACCCCGAGGGGGTTAAATATAGAACTAGACCTGAATTGTTTTATCAATGATTTTTAATTACTTTTAGTTATATGTACTTTAAGCATTTTTAGCATTATATATAAACCACTGAGTGAAGGGGAACCTGTATCTACAGAGACAGTAGATACATGTCTAGAATTAGATTCTATCACTACCCTATATAGTGGGGTGGGCCATATATGTAGAGGCCCCTTTTATTATAAATATCGATTTTACCTCATATTATAAATATCGATTTTATTTCTTTTTATTTTGAATATAAACTCACTGGGTTCTCAGTTTATATACAATTTGGATACATTTAACATGCTTACTAGTGATAAGGGATTTTATACACTTTTTGTTGTTTCATATTTACCTTTCTATTTTAGATTTGAGTTTAGATGTACACACATATAATCTATACCCACTATAGATGAGAACATCTAGTCATATGGATGGCTTATACCTAGAGGTGAGGGGGGGATTGATTATTTCCAGTGTATTTAGATAGGAAGTTTCTCACCATGTGGATGTATGTATCTGTGTGAACAACACAAAACATTCAGGAAGTAATGTGAGAGCGGCATCTGCAGGGGTTAATACTGTGTTGTGCTGTGTGTTAATGCTGCTTTCACTATGTGATGTGACATGCAGCGATCAGTTGGAGCGTCAGCTGTATCTGCATGACACCTCACGTAACAAGAGACTCTTTGCAAACATCAGTTCACATCGCTAGAATGCCTGATTCCCATTATGCTGTGTACCGGAGCTCTCAGCGTAATTCACATAACGGGGACCCGAGATGTGCGCATGCGCGATGAGCCGGCCAATGAGCGTTAGCTAGATAGGCATATAAGGGATGAGTGGCAGGGAGCACAGCCTATCCCATGAATAAGTCAACCTATGATGAAATGTCGGGGGCGTGGCTGTGAGACGTGACGTGCAGCACTGTGAGCCACACTGAAGGAGAGGAGCATTGTTTATACGGAGGGATGGAGGACATCCAAGGGAGGGGTGAGATTGATAACCCTGCACCAGCACACCTCGGGTCCGCCGTGACCACTTGTTTTATTTGGATCCACTGGAATTACGTTTGATGTGATTTGCATTTTATTTGAGCTGTATTTTATCATTTTACATGTGAGTGTACTGATTGAAGATTGCAGTAATTTTAATAAATGTGTGATACTGGTTTACACTATTGGAGCCCATATTATTTTTTTCATGTGGACCGGGTTGGAAACATTCACTGTGGAACAACGATTGATCCTACTACCTTGGTGTATGGTAGATAAGCGATTATTGCCTTGCATGAGAGTGCTGGCAAATTAAGTCGGTGAGTGGAGGTCTTGAGGGAGTGGAATCACTGCACACAAGAGGAGAGGTGGAGGAGACACAACATCACCTGTGCTTTATCAAGATTTATTACCACTTTATTCGGACACATTTTTCTCACGTGTGTGGTCACATTTTATTGTGGACTGATTTATATTTTTGAAGTTAATTTGTATTTTTTATTTTTGGATATATTTGGTAATATTTTTTGCATGTACAGCATGATATGAAGTGGCAGGATAGGTTTTATCACTGGAAATGTATTGAGATATGTATTTCCTAAGATTACACTGCATGTAAGGTTTATACACATTAAGAGGGTCGCACCATCACTGTGTTGATCGATATTTGACCACTGATCTGGCTGGTACATTTACACCTATATACATTTTGTGTAGATTTGTTTATAGATTTCACCTTTGCATTAGTGCTCACATACACATGTGTAGAGGGTCACACCATCACTGTGTCTAATACACTTGATTTTTGTTTGAAAGCGCTTTTTATTTTTTATTTGACCACTTATCTGGCTGGTACATTTACACCTATATACATTTTGTGTAGATTTGTGTATAGATTTCACCTTTGCATTAGTGTTCACATACACATGTGTAGAGGGTCACATCATCACTATGTTTAATACATTTGATTTTTTTTTTTTGGTTTGAAAGCGCCTCTTATTTTTTCCTAGATGTCTGTGGGAGGATTTGGGTAGTTTACAGGCATCTCCGATTAAATACTTAGTATATCCAATTTCTCAAATTAAACCATTATTCCTCTGGCAACCGAGCCGGAAAGTTTTTGGCCCAGAGACTAAAATACCTCAAAACACAAATGAAAATCCCCTTTCTGATCCGCAACTCAGATAATAGCAAAATATTCAACCCGAAAGAAATAGCAAACACTTTCACTAAATATTATTCCTCCCTTTACAATTTAAAGGAAGACTCCAACACCCCACAACCTTCAGATGATGCCATTCAATCGTTATTGGCAGATCTTTCACTTTCTCTTTCACTACCACAACTAGAATTTCCCCAGGTCCAGATGGGTTACCAAATAGTTACTACAAAACCTTCTATGAGGTCCTCTCGCCCTCGTTGAAAGAAATATATTCCGAAGCAATGTCCTCTGCCTCGTTCCCCGCTGAAATGCTCAAAGCATATGTAGTTACCATTCCAAAACGGGGTAAGGATCCAAATACACCAGCCAACTTCAGGCCTATTTCCTTTTTAAATACAGATGTAAAACTGTATGTCAAAATCCTGGCCCACAGACTTTTATTAATCTTACCGACCCTGATTGGACCTGACCAAGCGGGTTTCACCAAAGGGAGACAGGCGTCTGACGCCACAAGAAGGGTTATTTATGTCATCCACTATGCTGGGTCCTGTCGGGTGCCTTCTCTGCTACTCTCTTTGGATGCGGAGAAGGCATTCGATAGGGTCCATTGGGGATACGTGACCCAAACACTCAAAAAATTTGGATTCTCGGGCCCCATCCTCTCTGCTATCTTAGCCCTGTATTCCTCACCATGCGCACAAGTATACACTTCCAATACTCTCTCTCTCCCCTTTTCTATTACCAATGGTACCATGCAGGGGTGCCCCCTATACTCCTCAATATTTAATATCCTTATAAAACCTTTGGCCGAAAAAATCAGAGCACACCCGGGTACACCAGGATTCTCCCTTTTAGGTAAATCCCACAATATCAATCTTTTTGCAGGTGATATCATTCTCCTCCTAACCTCACCACATACATCTTTACAACATGCCCATGATATTCTCAACAAATTCAGTCAGGTATCTTACTATAAGGTAAACTTTACAAAATCCCTGATATTAGGTCTGAATCTCCCTCCTTCTCTTCAATGTGATCTACAAAAAAATTTCCCATATACATGGAACTCAATCAGTATTCCTTATCTGGGATTACAAATTACTGCTGACCCTTCAAAATTAGCAGATGCCAATTATATCCCACTAATTGATAGACTTACTAAAGAAACAAAGCGTCTAGCCAAAGTAGAATTATCCTGGTCGGGACATTTAGCATCTTTTAAAATGCTCCTTCTACCCCAAATACTATATGTATTCCGTACATTACCCATCCCACTTAAAAACACTCACCTCCAGTCGCTTAATTCGCTCCTCAAACATTACATCTGGGGACCTAAAAGACCTAGATGCTCTAAAGCCTTCTCGGTTAAACATAGATCAGTTGGTGGAATGGGTCTAATTGATATAAAAGACTACCACCGAGCATCTTTGTTTTCTCAACTTAGATACTGGATCTCACCATCCCCAGATATTCTCTGGAGCGGTATAGAACAGGCCCTTAGCCCAACCCGAGATCTTCGACTGTTCCTATTACTAGACATATGGAAACCGCACTCCCTATGACTACTCCCATTATCCATCCAAGCTTCCTTATTGGCATGGAGAGACCTCCACAAACTAACCTTACTTTCCCCCAACAATACAGATATACCAATACCGGTAGCAATTCTAAACCATGCCATCCCACACTCCAACTACTCAGACTGGCCCACTAAAGGCATCTCCCTGATAACCGACCTATATGTTGACACCACACTTCATCATTTGATGCACTGGTTGAGGAGTACACATTATCTCCAGTCGAAATACATCCAACTCGCCCATTTCCTGAAATCTTTGAAGTCCCAGCGCATACACATGACATAGTGTGGCAATTCTATACAAAAACTCCTATTACTCCCAACTCTTTTTTATAATCTTTTTCAAAACAAGGTTACCTTCAATAAACTCCCACCTTTCAATAAATGGGAACTAGACTTGGAAGAATCTTTTACAAACGCCCAATGGAAAAGTGCATTTAGAACAACATACAGAGAATCCAGGTGTGTAAACCATTGGAAACTCTCCCTAAAAATAGCTCAGAGATGGTACCTCACACCATACAGGCTGTCTAAATTTTCCCCCTCCAACTCATCACTATGCTGGAGAGAATGTAGTGAGGTGGGAAATATTTTACATGTGTTTTGGTCGCGCAAGCATCTTACTAGATTCTGGAAGAGCACATTTAAATGTATCTCACGTATCACAGGAATCCTAAAATCACCAAACCCTGTGCTGGCATTACTAAACCTAGGTATTGAAAATTTCCCTCCTTGTTCTCGCACAGTGGTTACACACATCTTATTAGCCGCTAGATCACTAATAACCAAAAATTGGAAATCAAACACAGTACCCAACATATCAGAAGTTCTTGAAATTACACAAACTAATTACGTATACGAATTGCTACTGGCTACTAGGGCTCAACAGAGGCCTTTCTTTGATAAACAATGGAAAATATGGTCAGACTGGTTTATAAAGGAATAAGGATCGTGTTGTGCCGAGGGTACATTATTTCTTTCTGAATACATTTATATATGAGTAATACCAGTTTTCTTCATGCATTACCTAACTGAAAAATGTTAACGTCAAAATTGTTGATATCCATCCACCACCCTAATATAATAGAACAAAGTAAAGTAAAAATAAAATAAAAATATTAAATTGGTAAGTCAAAATTTAATAGAATAACTATAGTTGGAAAGTTTTGAGCGGATCAAAGAAAATTGTCATAGAATGAATGAACAGTTGCAAGAAGGGTAATGCAATTGATATGTTGAAGCCTAACCACGTACTTCCATCCCTATATCTAATATTGAATAAAAAATGGGGTTAAGGGACTTTGAGTGAACCTTTGACCTGGTAAGGCCAATTGTTCCATCCCTTGGGACTTTAAATGAAAATGTGGTCTGGTAAGGCCGCATATTTCCTTCCCTGTCATACATCAAAAAAGGGGGGGGGAACAAGGGGATGGGACTTTGTATGAGGCACGTGGTAGCCAAGAAGTAAATTGGTGGACATTATTAGAATTTTATTGTTATTTTTATTTTTATTGATTGCCAATGGATACATTTAAGTATAACAGATACAACATGTAACAATGGTACAATGGTAATACAGTATATATAATATCATGCAATCAATATCACATAATAGAGCAAGCAAAATTCTTCCATAGTGCACCAAAACAGAGTTAAATAAACCAATAAAGCATAATAATACTTGCAGAGTCTATGACCTCGTTGGTCCAAAAAAAGGGGGTATTAAGGGTAACCTTGGTATCCGGGTAATATATATTGAAAACATGGTGTTTGGCAGCTCTACGTGTTTCGTGGCTAGAGGGCCACCCATCAGGAGCAAGCACAAGATGTATCTATGGGTAAGAAAGATTGGCTAGTTGGTAGGATATATGCAAGGTTTGCAATGATGGGGTGAAAAACCCCTAAACTAAGGGTCTAATGACTTACTGAGGTTCGTGGGTTGGCTGTGTGAGGCCGGGCTCCAAGGGTCGTCCGAACAAGTGCTCCCAACCGGGAGCTGGGCGGACATCTCGCCTGAAGCCCCCTGACAAGTGTCGACCAGGGCAGGCGATGGAACCATCCTACCAACTAGCCAATCTTTCTTACCCATAGAGACATCTTGTGCTTGCTCCTGACGAGTGGCCCTCTAGCCACGAAATGCGTAGAGCTGCCATGTTTTCAATATACATTACCCGGATACCAAGGTTACCCTTAATACCCCCTTTTTTTGGACCAACAAGGTCATAGACTCTGCAAGTATTATTATGCTTTATTGGTTTATTTAACTCTGTTTTGGTGCACTATGGAAGAATTATGCTTGCTCTATTATGTGATATTGATTGTATGATATTATATATACTGTATTACCATTGTACCATTGTTACATGTTGTATCTGTTATACTTAATTGTATCCATTGGCAATCAATACTAATAAAAATAACAATAAAATTCTAATAATGTCCACCAATTTACTTCTTGGCTACCACGTGCCTCATACAAAGTCCCACCCCCTTGTTTTCACCCCCCCTTTTTTGATGTATTACAGGGATGGAAATATGCGGCCTTACCAGACCACATTTTCATTTAAAGTCCCAAGGGATGGAACAATTGGCCTTACCAGGTCAAAGGTTCACTCAAAGTCCCTTAACCCCATTTTTTATTCAATACTAGAGTGTGAGGAGAGGAGAGCCGATCAGCAGCATCTCCTCACAGTTGGACATCTAGGGATGTAATCAGGGCACTGATGATCAGTGCCCTGATTACAATAAAGAAATAAAGTGTAACAATAAATGCCCACCAATGCCAGCATACAGTGCCCACCAATGCCAGCATTTAGTGCCCACCAGTGGCAGCAATCAGTGCCCACCACTGCCCACAAGTGCCGCAAATCAGTGCCCATTAGCCATGCCAGTCAGTGCTGGCAATCAGTGCCACCTATCAGTGCTGCCCATCAATGCCCATCACTGCTGTCCATTAATGTTCATCAGTGCCACCCATCTATGCCCATCAGTGTCCATCTGTACCGCCTATCCATCCCGCCTATCTGTGCCCACCAGTGCCGCCTATCAGTGCCCACCACTGCCACCTATCAGTGCCCAACAGTGCCGCCTATTAGTGCCCATCAGTGCCACCTAACAGTGCCCATCAGTGCCACCTAACAGTGCTCATCAGTGCCACATATAAGTGCCACGTATCGGTGCCCATAAGTGCGGCATATTAGTGCCTCCTCATCAGTGCCACCTCATCAGTGCCTAAAAGTGCTGCCTCATCAGTGCCCACCAGTTCAGCCTATCAGTGCTCATTGGTGCCGCCTCATCAGCGCACATCAGTGAAGGTGAAAAATTACTTAGTTACAAAATTTACTGACAGAAAAAAAGTAAAAAACTTTTTTTTTTCCAAAATATTTGGTCTCTTTTTTTTGTAAAAAATAAAAAACCCAGCAGTGATTAAATACCACCAAAAGAAAGCTCTATTTGTGTGAAGAAAATGATAAAAAATTTGTTTGGGTACATTGTAGCATGACCGCGCAATTATCATTCAAAGTGCGACAGCGCTGAAAGCTGAAAAATGGCTTGGGCAGGAAGGGGGTGTTAGTGCCTGGTAGACAGGTGGTTAAGGTTTAAATACATCACTGAATTTACTGCCTACCGCTATATGTTGCACCTTGCACCTGCTCAACTTGCACAGTAAGGTTAGCTAAAATCCAGTCTTGGGTCTCATTCATACACATAGCTCCCAACTGTCCCTGATTTCGAGGGACTGTCCCTGATTTGGAGCAATGTCCCTCATTCCTCCTCATTTGTCCCTCATTTTGGTCTGATCTGTATAGATGTGTATAAAATGCACTTTTTATCTATCAAAAAGTGTTTTCCAGCGCTAAACCTTTCATCTGATTTCTAAATTGCTGCATTTGTGAACTTCCAAAAGCCAATATAAAAGGAATAGTAATGGTAAAAAAAGCACTTGTGAGTTTAACCAATCTTGTTTTTTGTACAATTCTCCTTTAAGGGGGCGTGGCAAAGGGGTGTGTCCTATGCCTACATACTTTTGCTGATAGGTGTCCCTCATTCCCATCTCAAACAGTTGGGAGGCATGCATACATCCTACATCACCATAGTGCAGCAAGTGTACTGCAAATACCTGCACCTGGGATCTCAGATGTTCCAATCACTGCTCAGCCTGTACACCTGTGTGATGGGCTGAAAAGATAAAAAGAAAAAAAGAGGGCGCACCTAGTGCATTACCACAAAAAGCGTTTATTAAAAAGATAAAACAACAAAAGATGGATACTCACAAACGAGCATGTACGTTAAACATGAACAATAGCTGCAGGTACGCAGTAGCGGACATCAAAACGTAATCGGGACCTGGACATCCAATTGATGAGGCGATGGCTGACGCGTTTCTGGGGAGAACCCCTTTCCTCAGAGCCTAAGCGGGTGGTAGCTCCTCGCAAGTGGGAGCTCCTCCATTTATGTGTGTAAGCATATGACCATGTGTCAGCCAGCACCAGCCCACAAAAAGCCACTCCCACCCACCCAGACCCATCCCTCCAAGGTGTATGGACCCACCCTGATGTCACTATACCACCACAATATAAACATAGGTGATAGTCCCCATACATCTAGGGCCCAGGTGTGCCAATCCATCATTCATAAATAGGTCAATGGTTGAAGTGAGTGAAGCATATTGGAGATTGATGAACCATATTAATAGTAACATACTTGACATCTTAAGCAAACACAGGTGGTCTAACTAAAACCATATATTAAGGACACGTCCCATATAGAAACAGTGGATGGGCAGAGGTAGCCAGGCAATAGCACCATTCCTAACACTCCCACAGAAAGTCGCACATTCAAGGATGTCAAAAAGGGGGATCACACTTACTGGGATGTATGTCAGGGGGTCGTCAGATGCCGTCTATCGCTGGTGGAACGCACGCCGCCTAGATAGACCGGAAGTGCGGACGCATTTGCACTCCACTAGCGAGTTCCGGTTGCCCTGGATGTCATCTCGCTCACGCCTGCGCAATGGACCCGGAAGTGTAGGTGGATGTGCGTTCCACACGCTCCCACCGGCCAATGCGACCTAGACGCTCACTCAGAGCGATGGTGTAAGGATGCACACGCATCCCCACTGTAGAGGCACATCTAAAGCCCCAAATGTAGGATGTGGTCATCCCCTTTTTTTTTTTTTTTAGTTAGACCACCTGTGTTTGCTTAAGATGTCAAGTATGTTACTATTAATATGGTTCATCAATCTCCAATATGCTTCACTCACTTTAACCATTGACCTATTTATGAATGATGGATTGGCACACCTGGGCCCTAGATGTATGGGGACTAGGGATGAGCCGAACACCCCCCGGTTCGGTTCGCACCAGAACCCGCGAACGGACCGAAAGTTCGCACGAACGTTAGAACCCCATTGACGTCTATGGGACTCGAACGTTCAAAATCAAAAGTGCTCATTTTAAAGGCTAATTTGCATGGTATTGTCCTAAAAAGGGTTTGGGGACCCGGGTCCTACCCCAGGGGACATGTATCAATGCAAAAAAAACTTTTAAAAACGGCCGTTTTTTCGGGAGCAGTGATTTTAATGATGCTTAAAGTAAAAAAAAAAAAAGTGAAATATTCCTTTAAATATCGTACCTGGGGGGTGTCTATAGTATGCCTGTAAAGTGACGCGTGTTTCCCATGTTTAGAACAGTCCCTGCACCAAATGTCATTTTTAAAGGAAAAAATCTCATTTAAAACTGCTTGCGGGTTTAATGTCATGTCGGGTCATGGCAATATGGATGAAAATCAGTGAGACAAATGGCATGGGTACCCCCCAGTCCATTACCAGGCCCTTTGGGTCTTGTATGGATATTAAGGGGAACCCCGCACCCAAATTAAAATAAGGAAAGGTGTGGGGCCACCAGGCCCTATATACTCTGAACAGCAGTATACAGGCGGTGCAAACAAGACAGGGACTGTAGGTTTGTTGTTAAGTAGAATCTGTTTGTAATTTTGAACATTTTTAACGTGTTTAGCTCCAGCCAAAAAATCTTTTCTAAGCTTTTTGGAAAACATAGGGAAGGGTTATCACCCCTGTGACATTTGTTTTGCTGTCTTTCCTCCTCTTCAGAAGATTTCACCTCACTTTTTTGTCCCAATGAAAAATGTTTTTTGAAAATTTGGGTTTTTTTGTGGAACAAGGATTGGAAAGCATCAGTGGAAAGGAGAAATTGTTTTCCCATATTAACTCTTACAGGAGAGAATTTCCCTTCCTAGGGGTAGATTTCATCTCACTTCCTGTTGTCTCCTTCCGTTTGCAAGTAGGAGTAGTTTGTAAGTTAGATGTTTGAAAGTAGGGTCCTGCCCTATATACTCAGCAGAAATTTGGGGTTAGGTGTTGCTGTGGCCACAACACTGTAAGCCCTCACAGGGCCCTGCTGTGAAATATTAGATCAAGAATTGTAATTACATGCCCCTGTTGAACAGGAGCTGAAAAATTAGGCCTTAGGCACTGGTGCTGGTGCCACAACACTGCAACCCCTCACAGACACTCTAGTTGGAACGCAGGAATGAGCCCTGCTGCAAAGTATTGCTTCAAAAATTGTAATTACACGCCCCTGTTAGACAGGGGCAGAAAAATTGGACCTTAGGCACTGGTGCTGGTGCCACAACACTGCAACCCCTCACAGACACTCTAGTTGGAACGCAGGAACGAGCCCTGCTGCAAAGTATTGCATCAAAAATTGTAATTACACGCCCCTGTTAGACAGGGACAGAAAAATTGGGCCTTAGGCACTGGTGCTGGTGCCACAACACTGCAACCCCTCACAGACACTCTAGTTGGAACGCAGGAACGAGCCCTGCTGCAAAGTATTGCATCAAAAATTGTAATTACACGCCCCTGTTAGACAGGGGCAGAAAAATTGGGCCTTAGGCACTGGTGCTGGTGCCACAACACTGCAACCCCTCACAGACACTCTAGTTGGAACGCAGGAACGAGCCCTGCTGCAAAGTATTGCATCAAAAATTGTAATTACACGCCCCTGTTAGACAGGGGCAGAAAAATTGGGCCTTAGGCACTGGTGCTGGTGCCACAACACTGCAACCCCTCACAGACACTCTAGTTGGAATGCAGGAACGAGCCCTGCTGCAAAGTATTACATCAAAAATTGTAATTACACGCCCCTGTTAAACAGGGGCTGAAAAATTGTGCCTTAGGCACTGGTGGTGGCGCCCAGAACCAAAAATGTTCTTACAAGCTATCAGCGTGATGATTGAGGAGGAAGAGGATAATTACTCAAGGATAGTCACTCTGCATCAGCATAGGCAGTCTTTGAAGGGATCTGAGATTTCAAAAAAAATTATTCGGTTACATCAGCATCAGGTGCTTGGTAGCTGGTGGTGATCCAAGACTGATTCATTTTTATGAAGGTCAGCCGATCGACCGAGTCGGTGGACAGACGCACCCTATGATCGGTTACCACGCCTCCAGCAGCACTGAATGTGCGTTCCGAAAGAACGCTGGATGCAGGACAGGCCAGTAGCTCAATTGCATACTGTGCAAGCTCTGGCCAGTGATCCATCCTCAAGACCCAGTAACCCAGAGGATTTTCGGTGGGAAAGGTGTCCAAGTCTGATCTTGCCCCTAGGTATTCCTGCACCATGTAAAACAGACGCTGGCGATGGTTGCTGGAACCGATCATACCTTGGGGCTGCGGACCAAAAAATTGTCTGAACGCATCGGTCAGACGGCCACCTTCTCCACCGCTCCTTCTTTGACTGACCGAAGCCTCAGCAACACGTTGTCCAGAAACAGGAGTTTGTAACCTCCCAGTCTCTGGGAACGCGTTGCACAGACCTTTCTGCAAGGCCTCCCGAAGATGTTTCATCCTCTGCTCCCTCTGCGATGGCAAGATAAGGTCCGCAACCTTACCCTTGTAACGTGGATCAAGGAGGGTTGCCAGCCAGTATTGGTCCTTCTCCTTGATACCACGAATACGAGGATCCTTACGCAGGCTTTGCAGGATCAGGGAGGCCATGCAGCGTAGGTTTGCTGAGGCATTCGGTCCGGAGTCCTCTGGGTCACTAAGGACAACAACGTCCGCAGCCACCTCCTCCCAGCCACGTACAAGTCCATGTGTTCCTTGGGACTGATCCCTTAAAGACTGCTGCTGATGCTGAGTGCCAGGCTCCACCTCCATACTGACACAATCTTCCTCCTCCTCCTCCTCCTCCTCGTCCTCTTCCTGTGTGATCGGCGGGCACGCAGGAACA
The DNA here is from genome assembly GCA_037952835.1 of Lithobates septentrionalis. Classification (NCBI taxonomy): domain Eukaryota; kingdom Metazoa; phylum Chordata; class Amphibia; order Anura; family Ranidae; genus Lithobates; species Lithobates septentrionalis. The sequence goes on along the minus strand of JBBDGP010000806.1, from coordinate 5,756,761 downwards.
CTGTCTGGATAAAGGGGGCCTTGAGAGCTAAGGAAGTCCTCCTCTTCCTGCCTCTGTTCTGCCTCAAGTGCCCTGTCCATTATTCCACGCAGCGTGTGCTCCAACAGGTGGACAAGGGGGACAGTGTCACTGATGCATGCACTGTCACTGCTCACCATCCTCGTGGCCTCCTCAAATGGTGACAGGACAGTGCATGCATCCCTGATCATGGCCCACTGGCGTGGGGAAAAAAAACCAAGCTCCCCTGACCCTGTCCTGGTGCCATAGTCGCACAGGTACTCATTGATGGCCCTCTGCTGCGTGTGCAGCCGCTGCAGCATGGCCAACGTTGAGTTCCACCTGGTGGGCATGTCACAGATTAGGCGGTTCTTGGGCAGGTTAAACTCCTTTTGGAGGTCCGTCAGCCGAGCACTGGCATTATATGACCGGCGGAAATGCACACAGACTTTCCTGGCCTGCCTCAGGACATCCTGTAAGCCCGGGTACCTGCCCAAGAACCGCTGCACCACCAAGTTAAGGACGTGAGCCAAACAGGGCACATGGGTCATTTGTCCCTGTCGGAGGGCAGAGAGGAGGTTGGTGCCATTGTCGCAAACCACCATTCCTGCCTTAAGTTGGCGTGGCGTCAACCACCTCTGAACCTGCCCCTGCAGAGCTGACAGAACCTCTGCCCCAGTGTGGCTCCTGTCCCCCAAGCACACCAGCTCAAGCACCGCATGGCATCTTTTGGCCTGCGTACTTGCGTAGCCCCTTGAACGCCTACGGAGCACCGCTGGTTCCGAGGAAGAGGCCATGGAGGAAGAAGAAGAGGAGGGGGTGGAGGAGAGAGGTGTGTCACAATCAGCATTTTGGAGGCGTGGTGGCGGAACAACCTCCAACACTACTGCACCTTGTCCTGCATCCTTCCCAGCTGCCAGCAGAGTCACCCAATGCGCCGTGAAACTTAGGTAACGTCCCTGTCCATGCCTGCTGGACCATGAGTCAGCGGTAATATGCACCTTACCGCTGACCGCCCTGTCCAGCGAGGCATGGACATTGCCTTCCACATGCCGGTAGAGAGCCGGAATCGCCTTCCGTGAGAAAAAGTGGCGTTTGGGTACCTGCCACTGAGGAACCGCACATTCCACAAACTCACGGAAGGGGGCAGAGTCTACCAACTGAAAAGGCAGCAGTTGAAGTGCTAGCAATTTTGCCAAGCTAGCATTCAACCGCTGGGCATGTGGATGGCTGGGAGCAAACTTCTTTCGGCGGTTCAGCAGCTGGGGCAGGGAAATTTGCCTGGTACAATCTGACGTCGGTGTACCAAAAGCAGATTGCCCACAAGTACTTGGCTGTGACACACCTAATTCTACACCTTCATTCCTCTCACTGCAGGTCTCAGAGAGGACTGAAGGTCTAGTGGGGTTGGAAATCTCAGCTGATGAGGAGCAAGGAGAGATCCTCTTTGTTCTTTGGTGTGGGTCTTTTAGCTACGCTTGCCAACGAACTGCATGGCAGGTCAACATATGTCTGGTCAAGCATGTGGTACCCAAGCGGGAGATGTTTTGGCCACGCGAGATACGCTTGAGACATATGTTGCAAATAGCAGCGGTGCGATCTGATGCACTCGTCTCAAAAAAGGCCCACACCAAAGAACTTTTTGAATAACGCGCAGAGACTGCAGCGCCCTGCACATGTGGAGCTTTGGGGTGTGATGCAGTCAATGTGCTGCCCTTAGGCTGGCCCCTGGAGGGCATCCTGCCTCGTTGGTGATGTGCTGCCTCCTCCTCCTCCTCCTCCTCCTCTCTCCTATCAGGCACCCACGTTGAGTCAGTGACCTCATCATCCCCTCCCTCCTCATCACTGGAGCAAACCTGACAGTATGCTGCAACAGGGGGAGCATGACTGCCAGATTGCTGTCCTTCTTGGGCACCCCCTCTGTCCGTGCTCATGTTACTGCCTTCATCGAGCTCAGTATCATCATCAGAGCCTTCCAAACGCTGGGCATCCTCCTGGAGCATGTACCCAACACTGTGGTCAAACAGTTCTAGGGAATCCTCAGGAGGACATGGTGGAGCTAGGGAAGGAGTCACTGATGACATTGAGCTGAGGGAAGAGGCCGCTGCTTTGCCAGACAAAGCACCCTGGGAATGGGTGAGAGAGGATGAGGAGGATGAGGACGGCTTGGTCATCCACTCGACCAAGTCTTCCGCATGTTGCGGCTCAACACGGCCAGCTGCCGAAAAAAAGGCCAAGCGTGTCCCATGGCCACGTGCTGATGAGGATGCACCGTCTCCACGACCAGCACTAGACACAGAGCCTGCTTGCCCTCTCTTATTGGCTTGTGACTGTCTGCCTCTCCTTCTTGGCCTTCCAGACATACTAATGGCCTGTAGCTGCACTAAGCTGGGATAGAACACCTGTAATTTTCTTCAGGTAGCTTTATATACTGTAACCAGACAAGCCTGCCTGTCAGTAGGAAGATAACAGGAACGGATCTAGCTGAACACTGTGAGCAGGACGCACTGCACTAAATGTAAATAGCAGGAACGGATCTAGCTGAACACTGTGAGCAAGACGCACTGCACTAAATGTAAATAGCAGTAACGGATCTAGCTGAACACTGTGAGCAGGACGCACTGCACTAAATGTAAATAGCAGGAACGGATCTAGCTGAACACTGTGAGCAGGACGCACTGCACTAAATGTAAATAACAGGAACGGATCTAGCTGAACACTGTGAGCAGGACGCACTGCACTAAATGTAAATAGCAGGAACGGATCTAGCTGAACACTGTGAGCAGGACGCACTGCACTAAATGTAAATAGCAGGAACGGATCTAGCTGAACACTGTGAGCAGGACGCACTGCACTAAATGTAAATAGCAGGAACGGATCTAGCTGAACACTGTGAGCAGGACGCACTGCACTAAATGTAAATAGCAGGAACATATCTAGCTGAACACTGTGAGCAGGACGCACTGCACTAAATGTAAATAACAGGAACGGATCTAGCTGAACACTGTGAGCAGGACGCACTGCACTAAATGTAAATAGCAGGAACGGATCTAGCTGAACACTGTGAGCAGGACGCACTGCACTAAATGTAAATAGTCTAGATAGAAGATAACAGGAACGGATCTAGCTAAACTGAATACAGTGTATATATATATATGCAACACCTGGGATGCATATATATACACAATACACTGTAAGTGCAGCTAACTGACTGACTGTTCTGCCTAATCTATCTAACTCAAATCAAATGACACTGTCTCTCTCTCTCTCTATCTCTCAGCACACCGGAACACACACTACACAGGGCCGCCGTGCAGGCGGCCTTATATAGTGTGGGGCGTGTACTAAATCCCCTGAGCCATAATTGACCAAAGCCACCCTGGCTTTGGCCAATTACAGCTCTCTCTACTGACGGCGCTGTGATTGGCCAAGCATGCGGGTCATAGTGCATGCTTGGCCAATCATCAGCCAGCAATGCACTGCGATGCCGCAGTGAATTATGGGCCGTGACGCGCCACACGAATTTGGCGCGAACGGCCCATATCGTTCGCAATTCGACGGACGGTCGAACAGCCGATGTTTGAGTCGAACATGGGTTCGACTCGAACACGAAGCTCATCCCTAATGGGGACTATCACCTATATTTATATTGTGGTGGTATAGTGACATCAGGGTGGGTCCATACACCTTGGAGGGATGGGTCTGGGTGGGTGGGAGTGGCTTTTTGTGGGCTGGTGCTGGCTGACACATGGTCATATGCTTACACACATAAATGGAGGAGCTCCCACTTACGAGGAGCTACCACCCGCTTAGGCTCTGAGTAAAGGGGTTCTCCCCAGAAACGCGTCAGCCATCGCCTCAATTGGATGTCCAGGTCCCGATTACGTTTTGATGCCCGCTACTGCGTACCTGCAGCTATTGTTCATGTTTAACGTACATGCTCGTTTGTGAGTATCCATCTTTTGTTGTTTTATCTTTTTAATAAACGCTTTTTGTGGTAATGCACTAGGTCGGTGCGCCCTCTTTTTTTCTTTTTATCCTTCTGTAGTCCATGAATAACCCAATGTTCTGAAGAGGGCTGCAAGACGGCAGACATCACAGAAGCTTTTTGGCCTTATCATCATTGAGGTTTTAGTCACTCAAGCACAGGAGAGAGATTTTTTTGTCTGATGGGCTGAAAAGAGCCAAGGCTGTCTGCTGCTGTAAATATGTATCCACATTTATCTGCCCATCCAGTGGTAACCTGCAGGTAGGGATACATTTTTGCCCTTGGATAAAATCTCTCTGCATCCAGGGTCAGAAATTTCTCCCTAACAGCAGGTAACTACTGTGACCCACAGTTTGTTAATGTGTCACTAAGGCTCAATCGATGTGGGGAGTAATGTAGATGATACTAAATGTGCTGCAGGAGTCTCGGCAAGGGATGGAGCTCATCCCAGCTCATGTAGTCACTAAAGGGAAGAGAGAAAAGAATCCCTGGTGCCGCACATTCACAAATTCCTATGGTAATGTAGTAGTGATGGAAGGGACTACCTCAGCCCAGGTTCCCACCAGGCCACACCCCAATGTGTTTTGCTTTGTCCCCCGGAGCTTAAACATGGGGACCACTGGATGTGCAGATACATGTTAACAGCAGTTGCTCTTTTCAGGCCATCACTCAGGTGAACAGGCTGAGCAGCTGACAAAAATTGGAACATCTGGGATGCTGGCTGAAGGTATTCATGGTATATTTGCCATTTCATGGCCATTTAGAACATATAAATGCGATCTAAAGCCTGGTTCACACAGTAAGCTTTTTTAGTTCAACCCAGCGGGCTGAACGAAAAAAAAACTAGGGAGCTTAGGAGGAGCTCGCTGTACTAATAACTACACTATCGCACCACAACTGTGTGCATTGCGTTCTATTAAGTTGAATGGGGATCATTTTTGCTGCGCTGCATTGCAAAGCCTAATGGCCCCACTCTTCTGTCACATGATTTAATTGTACCTCCCCCAACATAAAAGTTTAAATGATGCCTTTAAGTTTGAAAGACCTAAACCCCCCAGGAAAAAATTATCTACGGTCCTGCCTCCTGCCCGCAGACCCCGACAACCACCGGCCTGTCTTTTCGGGAAGAGACCCTTGTCCCCATCAACAAACACCCACCCCCCCCCATGTTGAGGGCATGTGGCCTGGTATGGTTCAGGAGGGGGGCTCGCCCCCCCTTTTCTTGACCTGACAGGCTATATGCTCGGATAAGGGTCTGGTATGGATTTTGGAGGGGGACCCCATGCCAAATTTTTTTTTAATTTGGCAGCTTTTTTTTTCATTTTTTTCATCTGAATTGCCAGGAGCCGTCAATACATTACAGTCGCGAGCAAGTTTAAAAGACATTTTTTTATTTAGAAATGTATTTATTGCTGCGGCATGTTCTATACATCGCACAGATGCGCCACTTTACAGGCAGACTAATTAAGGAAAATTTTATTTTTTTGTTTCACTTTAAGCATCATTAAAATCACTACTAGTGCAGTATCCGGGTCCCCATACACTTTCTATGGCAATCACTTTCATATAAGCCTTTAAAATGAAGACTTGATTTTTCATGTTCGTGTCCCATAGACTTTAATAGGGTTTGCATGTTCGCTAGAACTTTTTGCCTGTTCAAGATGTTCTGGTGCGAACCGAACTGGGGGGTGTTCGGCCCATCCCTACTGAGTATAAATTGCGACAATCTTACCACCCCCCTCTGTTTCCAATTATTAAAGTTCTCCAGCCTCTTGAGCTAAGGTACATTTGTATTACCCCTTATGGGTGCATACTGTGGGCCCTGTATACTGAAACAAAGACAGTGTTATATTTCACACTTTTGATAGCAAAGGTATCGTAGGGCAATGACCCTCCTCCTTTAGTGAGTCTGCTTCTAAAGCTTCAACCAAGAAAGTATGCGGGGTGCAAGCTAACAAGGCACATGAACTATAAGTAGTAATACTATTGCCTGTTGCTCAGTCCCCCATATGTTGAAGCAGAGCCGCCATAAAGTAGCTCCACGCATGTGGTACTGCCAGCCCGCCCCTGTCTTTTGGCAACTGCAGCGCCTGAAGACAAACTCTGGCTATCCCTTTCCTCCAAATCAAATCTCTAAATAAGGCACCCAACCTCCTGAACCACACACCAGGAATCTATACTGGCATGCTGTGCAGTATGTAAAAGAGTTGGGGCATCCACGCCATTTTAGTTAAGCTACAATGACCCTGTCATGGATCTGCCACCTAGGCATGGGCGTCCGCAAATAGGGGCAAGGCAGGGCTATTGCTCCCCCCCCCCGGAATCATCAGGTTGTTGTTGGCTTGCAGACTGTGTGTTGAAATGTCCGCCGCAGCCGCTATCGCGGCTGCCGCTATCGCGGCTGCCGCTGACTTTTTTTCCTTCGTCTGTTTCTCTGCTGTCTGCTCTGAGCTCTCTCTGATCAACCCCCGCGCTGCGGCAACAATGGTCTGGTCTATGTTATCCCCCTCGCTCCTCCCACCACTGCTGCTCTGCCAAGCCAGGCCTGTTACTATTCTCCACCCGAGCGGCGCAGCTGCTATCGCACACTGTGTTTTCCGGACCTGGTGTACCTGAGGCTGAGCCAGCCACCCTCACTGCCAGTGTCCTCCGAGGTGAGCTTGTGATAAGGGGGTGTGGGTTGACATGGTGTTCGCTGCCTCAGCTGGTGTGCTGTGAGAAGAATGTGGGGTCTTTGTTTCTGCCTCCCTGACTTGGTCTGATAAGGGGGGAGGCTGCTGTGTCCACCACCACCCACTAATGTACTAATTTACTGCTTTTAGTTTAAAGGGTGATTCAGTGATTGGAGTGCAATAATTTTCAATAAAATTTTACCTGGGAGTCATTTTTTGATTTGACTTTACTTGCTTGCTGTTCCATATTTTGCTTGTTGTTTTTCCAGTGCAGCTTTGAAAATGCCTGCTGGATTCCTGAGCAACTCCATGCGGTGCAATTTTCAGCTCATTCATTTAACTGGGATGAAATCACATTGGATCACACAAAAATGTAATCAGACACTACTTTTTCAAAAGCGTACTGCACCAAATTGCATGGTACTATGCTACCATGAGATCTGGGGTAGGCAAAAGCACTGCAATTGTGGTCTGTGTTTGAGGTGTCCTTAGAAAAATATATATACACCTGCAGGAGATCACATACCCAGTGCGTTTTGAACGCAGTGTGGGTAACGCACACAGAACATGGATTTCCTGCACCACCTTCTGGTATAAACGAGCCCTTAAAGTGATACTAAAGGTTTGTTAAAAAAATAACAAACATATCATACTTGCCTCCACTGTGCAGCTTGTTTTGCACAGAGTGGCCCCAAACCTCCTCTTCTGGGTTCCCTCAGTGGCTCTCGCGGCTCCTCCCCCGCATTAGATAACCCCCTAGGAGAAGCGCTCTCCCGAGGGGGTTGCCTTGCGGGCGCGCTCCTGATTCATTCATTTGGCGTCCATAGACGCCAAGTGTATGACTTGGCCCCACCCCCCAGCACCATTGTCGAAAAGGGACCGAGCATGGGTGTCCATAAAATTATGCCCCCCCTGAAAAAAGTTCTGCGGACGCCCATGCACCTAGGGGTTAAAATAGTGACTGATTTCAGTGATTGGCAACAGGCTGCCTTATTTAAACACCTCAGCAGCACTGTGTCTTTGCGGTCTGATCTGCAGCTCATACCTGTTCCCATGACTTCCTGTTCCTGTGATCCGATCTGTTTCCTGTGTTTGACCCGGCTTGTTTGACTACGATTGATCTCTGTTATCCTGACCCTGGGCCTACCTTGTAACTAGGGATGAGCCGAACACCCCCCGGTTCGGTTCGCACCAGAACCTGCGAACGGACCGAAAATTCGCACGAACGTTAGAACCTCATTGACGTCTATGGGACTCGAACGTTTCAAAATCAAAAGTGCTCATTTTAAAGGCTAATTTGCATGGTATTGTCCTAAAAAGGGTTTGGGGACCCGGGTCCTACCCCAGGGGACATGTATCAATGCAAAAACAACTTTAAAAAACGGACGTTTTTTCGGGAGCAGTGATTTTAATGATGCTTAAAGTAAAAAAAAAGTGAAATATTCCTTTAAATATCGTACCTGGGGTGTGTCTATAGTATGCCTGTAAAGTGGCGCGTGTTTCCCGTGTTTAGAACAGTCCCTGCACAAAATGTCATTTTTAAAGGAAAAAATCTAATTTAAAACTGCTTGCGGGTTTAATGTAATGTCGGGTCCTGGCAATATGGATGAAAATCAGTGAGACAAACGGCATGGGTACCCCCCAGTCCATTACCAGGCCCTTTGGGTCTTGTATGGATATTAAGGGGAACCCCGCACCCAAATTAAAATAAGGAAAGGTGTGGGGCCACCAGGCCCTATATACTCTGAACAGCAGTATACAGGCGGTGCAAACAAGACAGGGACTGTAGGTTTGTTGTTAAGTAGAATCTGTTTGTCATTTTGAACGGGTACATTTTTAACGTGTTTAGCTCCAGCCAAAAAAATCTTTTTTAAGCTTTTTGGAAAACATAGGGAAGGGTTATCACCCTTGTGACATTTGTTTTGCTGTCTTTCCTCCTCTTCAGAAGATTTCACCTCACTTTTTGTCCCAATGACAAATGTTTTTTGAAAATTTGGGTTTTTTTGTGGAACAAGGATTGGAAAGCATCAGTGGAAAGGAGAAATGTTTTTCCCATATTAACTCTTACAGGAGAGAATTTCCCTTCCTAGGGGTAGATTTCATCTCACTTCCTGTTGTCTCCTTCCGTTTGCAAGTAGGAGTCGTTTGTAAGTTAGATGTTTGAAAGTAGGGGCCTGCCCTATATACTCAGCAGAAATTTGGGCCTTAGGTGTTGTTGTGGCCACAACACTGTAAGCCCTCACAGGGCCCTGCTGTGAAATATTAGATCAAGAATTGTAATTACATGCCCCTGTTGAACAGGGGCAGAAAAATTGGGCCTTTGATGGTGGTGGTGGTGCTGGTGCCACAACACTGTAAGTCCTCACTCGCTCTTAGTGGGTGCAGAAATGGGCCCTGCTGTGAAATATTAGATCAAGAATTTTAATTACATGCCCCTGTTGAACAGGGGCAGAAAAATTGGGCCTTTGGTGGTGGCGGTGGTGCTGGTGCCACAACACTGCAACCCCTCACAGACACTCTAGATGGAACGCAGGAACGAGAACGAGCTCTGCTGCAAAGTATTGCATCAAAAATTGTAATTACACGCCCCTGTTAAACAGGGGAGAAAAATTGGGCCTTAGGCACTGGTGCTGGTGCCACAACACTGCAACCCCTCACAGACACTCTAGTTGGAACGCAGGAACGAGAACGAGCCCTGCTGCAAAGTATTGCATCAAAAATTGTAATTACACGCCCCTGTTAAACAGGGGGCTGAAAAATTGGGCCCTAGGCACTGGTGCTGGTTCCACAACACTGCAACCCCTCACAGACACTCTAGTTGGAACGCAGGAACGAGCCCTGCTGCAAAGTATTGCATCAAAAATTGTAATTACACGCCCCTGTTAAACAGGGGCTGAAAAATTGTGCCTTAGGCACTGGTGGTGGCGCCCAGAACCAAAAATGTTCTTACAAGCTATCAGCGTGATGATTGAGAAGGAAGAGGATAATTACTCAGGGATAGTCACTCAGCATCAGCATAGGCAGTCTTTGAAGGGATCTGAGATTTCAAAAAAAATAATTCAGGCTCTATTGTTTTCACTGACTGTGATATACATAGCCAATATGTTTCAGGGTCAAAACTGGGTAACCCTTATGGCCGACTACTCTAAAAGCCATTGTGAAGGAGAAGCCGTTCAATCTGAACTATCCTCCCTTTGCAATCAGCTTGGCAAATTAGTTGAGAAGAAATCATCCTTATTTTGGCATAGGGAAAACTTCGAGAAGTACATTAGAGAGGACATCAACCCATACGGACTTCGTATTCAAATTTTTCCACTAATAGATCAGGTCAGCCCTGACTTCAAAAAGAGGTGGGAGGATAATCTACAAACATGTACTAGAAATATGATGAAACTATTGATAGAAGAATATAGTAATCGGATAGTGTTACTTGAGAAAGAGATAGATTTGGTGTATGTGAAGCATTTAAAAGTCTCCCCACCCTGAAGGAACAGGAAGATAGGATCAAGGCCAACTTAGATCAAATAACCACTGAGATCCTGAGAAAAAAAGACAAAAAGTTCTGGCGCGACAAACTAGCGTTTCAGGAAGGAAAAGCCTACAAATGGCTACAAAGCAATCACACAGTCAATCCCAGAAATAAAGGCCTCAACAAGGCCACTGGGGAAAGGGGATCTGACTCCTCCATCAATTCATCTGTGTCTGCCTCTTCTTCCTCGTGGAACTATAATAGAAACAGACAAAAGAAAGCGAAACGGCCCTTATCTGGTGGGGACTCAAACACACAGAAGAAACTAATTACGGACCACCCCCCCTCCTCTACCCAATCTGCTTTGGGAACCCCTGGTAACCACAACCTACGTGGGGATCCCTCAGGCAATCTCCAGGGTATCACGGGTGAAAATTCTTCTCTATCCCAAACTAACGGACAAACGTCACATCCCAGTCGAAATCTAGGGACAGCGCCTAACGATGAAACTAATAGAAGCCGATTTTTTCCACAGGGCCTCACCCCTCTCCCCAAAACGTAGAGATGAGACCAGATACAACACCAAACCTTCCAGACATGAATATCATTAATTTGTCTAGTCACATTCTCTCCACGGAAGAGAGGAACTTACTCTCTAAGGGATTGAGTTTTTGCCCCAGCTCCAACCTCGATACGTTTGAGGCCATAAAAGATTTGAACCTATTCGCAAGAAAATTATTACTGAAAAGCATGTATTCCAAAAGGGATGACAAACCAAAATCGCCGGATAATGAGCAGGAAAAAGAGTTGGATGTTCCTTTTGAGCCTTTTCCCAGGGCATTATAAACCAAGACACCTGGGAATTCCTACGCATTAAGTTTCCAAAAACCCCAACGTTCTATTGCCTTCCTAAGGTACACAAAAACGCGTCTACCCCCCCAGGAAGACCAATTGTATCCGGCAATGGTGCCCTTACCGAACATCTAAGCCTCTACGTCGATGCCCACCTCAAGCCCTTCGTCGAGAACTTGCCCTCTTTTGTACGCGATACCATCCATTTGCTGCAAAGCTTAGAGGGCCTTCATATCTCGCGTCGTGCTTTGCTGGTGGCCATCGACGTAGAGGCCCTATATAGCTCCATCCCCCATCAATTAGGCTTGGCCGTAATAAGACGGGTCATTGCATCAACGTATAAAGATGACAGGAGACTACATGAATTCATTATTATGTCATTGGAGTTTATTCTCTATCACAATGTCTTTTCATTTGACGGCTCCCACTTCCTCCAGGTGCAGGGCGTGGCTATGGGGACTTCTTGCGCCCCATCCTACGCCAATCTGTACCTGGGGGAGTGGGAGAAGTCTTTTCTGTCTGATGAGTCCTCACAAACCTATACACCACATATAGCGGCCTGGTTTCGATATATCGATGACATTCTGATGTTATGGGAGGGTTCAGAAAAGGAGCTGGAGGAATGTATTAACTGCATGCAACAGAACCCCCTAAACTTGAAATTTACTTTCACCTACAGTGAAACCAATATCACTTTTGTTGACACGACTATTACCAAGAACGCTGATGGCAGTCTATCCAGCGGCCTTTTCCGCAAACCAACAGCTGGAAATACTATCTTACATGCCTCCAGCGCCCATCCCCAGCCTCTTCTCCGATCAATCCCCTATAGCCAGTATCTCAGGCTCAAGAGGAACTGTTAGGACCAAGAATCCTTCCTACGCGCAGCATCATCCTTGAGAGAGAGACTTCTACTTAGAGGATACTCACACTCCATCTTAAAAAAGGCTTTCAAAAAAGCTAACGTAAAAGATAGACGTAAAATACTGTTTAGTCATCAAAGGAAGCCAGACAATCAAGCCCCAGTGAGAATGATCATGAAATTCAGCGATCAACACAAATTTGTCCGATCCATCTTTGACAAATTCTGGCACATCCTGTACACTGATCCACAATTGCGTCCGCATATTTCAGCAAGACCCTCTATTACGTATCGACGTGCGAGTTCCCTAAAGGACCAACTAGTCCATAGTGAATTCGTTGGTGACTTTCGCAGCGACCCTTGTAAAAGACTTGGGACTTTTACTTGTGGCGGATGCTCTGTATGTAGATACATCAATACAAACCCCAATTACATCCTCCCCAATGGCCGAAAGTACACCCCCCACCACTACTGTAACTGTAAAACTGAGGGGGTAGTGTACCTTCTCACATGCCAATGCCAACGATTCTACGTTGGCAAGACCAAATTGAAATTTTCCATAAGGGCCTCCAGACACATTGCATCAATGAAGAAAGCAGACCCTGATCTCCCCTTGGGGAGACATGTCCTTAACGAACATTACGGGGTCTTTCCAAAAATTCAATTTCTTCTCCTAGACAGAATTCACCCTAACCCAAGGGGCGGAGACTGGAATAAGGTCCTTCTTCAGCGAGAGGCTCGCTGGATTATGGACCTTGCTGCCACCTCACCCCCGGGCCTTAATAAGCAGTTCAGCTACAGACCGTTCTTGGAGGGCTTTGCATCTGGTCTTTGTGAGAGGGACCTATAGTTCCTTCTTACAGACCCCCTGCACAGTCACTATCTATCTATGCTTTAACCATAAATACATATCATCATTCTATGGCTGCTACCTATTACCCTCTTCGGTCTTTAGAAAATCTAACTGCCAGGTTATGTGTGTATGATGTACAATTTACTTGTATGATGTTCTGTTAATGACCCCTGTACTCCGCTGGTGTCGGAGCATTCCGTGTCGGATTCATGGGTGTGCGGTTGTCTTTGGTCCGGCTGGCCCCTCTCTGTCCCACCTGGCGCAGGTGGGGCCCCCCGGGCCTCCTTCTGGTGGGCCTATGGGGGGCCCTTCCTTTTGGCCTCCTGGCGGACACTCTAGCCGCCCTCCGGTGGCGGGTGGCCCGCCCGTCGGCCTTTTCTGCGTCAGTGGGCTGCCCCTGCATGACCCCCCTCTCAGATCCTTCTGTGGGGTGGGCCGTGCAGCGGTGGCTCGGGATCCTGTTTTCCACCACGGTCCCTCCCTCTAATTTGGGAGGGACTGTGTCTCTTGTGGGGACCCCTGTGGTCCCGTCGGGTATATACAAACAAACAAACACACTTTGTCATTACTCCTGTGCCACACTTGCCATGGGAATAATATTTTTGGGCTTTAGGCTTTAAAGGGTTCGGTGTGGCTATGTAACCCACACATCGAATTAGTCAGGCTCCTCTGCCCTAATGGGTTAATCCCAGACCGGGCGGTACTGGCCACAATATCTAGTCTCACCTGAGCTTAAATGAACAGCTTTTTGACGTCTAAGCAATTTTTACAAATCCCTATGTGAATCATGCTGGCCTGATATGTTGCTAAGCAACCATTGTATTATGCCTCGCTGCTCCGTCTGCTTTGTTTTGGCTCAGCCTGGTGGGCGGCGCTGCCTGTCAGATGCACGTTGGATCTCGTCTGCAGTACGGGAACGTGCAGTGGGCATGGCGCCATGACGTGATCGCTCCCCCCTCCACACGGTTTCACTGTGTGAATGAGGTGACGGCGCTGCGCTGGCCTGACGCACGTCACGCCAAACCACGCCCCCTCAGCTGCCTGGTATGTTGCCAGGCAACTACCAAGCTTTATTTCACTAGAACGTGTAGTGGGCGTGGCGCTATGACGCGACCGCTCCCTCTTCATACATCTCCACTGTATGCTGGCTGTGATGACGCTGCGCTGATTAGACGCACGTCACGCTATACCACGCCCCCCCAGCTTCCTTATATTCTAGTGATGCACCAGAACGGGCTCATCATTACCGCACTTGGTGGTGACCGGCCCGGACGCCTCTGCAATTAATCCTTGCCTTACCAAGACCCCAGACTACACGTTGCTGTAAGTACTAACCATGGATGGCTGTGATCCAGCCATACTGCCTGTTCATTGAACTTGATACTCTCTGGGTTGCCATCACTACCTTATCCCCCCTCTGCTTTATTTACAGATCTAGCCTGTATATGGGCTAATGCCCTGGTTCGATCTGTGCTTGCACATACTCGGCAGCATACTCCTTTCTCTCTTGGTGTTGCAGACTGTTTTGGCCTGATCCAGAAATCCTTCGTATGAACATAGCCTCTCTATCTACCCCCATTTTTGCCTTTTGATTATTTTGATGTTTCGAACCACTTATGAGCCTTTTGCAAGTTTTCACTATAACAGGCACTTGCCTCTATTTTCGCAGGTGACACGGTATGTTTTAGTACCTGCGATCTGGTTGCAGCCTATTGTGGCGGAGTTGCGGGATGCCCCCTCATAGTTGTGGTCTGTATCAGTGCGGATAGATTTGGGCCAGCCGACCCTTCCAGGTCTTTGTTTTACCTGCCAGACCTGGGGTTTCTAAAACCGTCACTGTGGCGATTTTGACATGGATGCTCCGTTACTGTTTTGCATGGGTAGGTTGTGATCTTTTTATCTACGGTCACAATGGAACAAATGACACATACGTGATACCTGTAAATATCATTTATACACGTTTGTTCTTTATGCTGATTTTACTAATTATCTCGTTACATAATAGGTCTATGATCCACATTTCGTCTCTGATGAAGGGACATTATACTTAAGTCCCGAAACGCGTAAAATTTTGTGGCAAGACCATTGAACATAGTCTTTCAAACCTTGCACATACAGTATATCGTTGTATAGCTTTTTTTTTTTTTTTATAGATTGTATGACATTGTTCTTGTTTTCTTTGTTATATGTCTCTTTTTGTGATACATATATATTTTTTCTACTCAATAAAATAAATTTTAAATTTTAAATGAGTTGCTGTTAAAGTCCCTATAACCTCTCTGGGGTAATTCTCTTATATATTCTGACTTTTGGGATGTTGGCAACAACCATGATATAGTCGAACAGGTACACCTTCTCCTCCTTCTCAAAAAAAATAATTCGGTTACATCAGCATCAGGTGCTTGGTAGCTGGTGGTGATCCAAGACTGATTCATTTTTATGAAGGTCAGTCGATCGACCGAGTCGGTGGACAGACGCACCCTGTGATCGGTTACCACACCTCCAGCAGCACTGAATGTGCGTTCCGAAAGAACGCTGGATGCAGGACAGGCCAGTAGCTCAATTGCATACTGTGCAAGCTCTGGCCAGTGATCCATCCTCAAGACCCAGTAACCCAGAGGATTTTCGGTGGGAAAGGTGTCCAAGTCTGATCTTGCCCCTAGGTATTCCTGCACCATGTAAAACAGACGCTGGCGATGGTTGCTGGAACCGATCATACCTTGGGGCTGCGGACCAAAAAATTGTCTGAACGCATCGGTCAGATGGCCACCTTCTCCACCGCTCCTTCTTTGACTGACCGAAGCCTCAGCAACACGTTGTCCAGAAACAGGAGTTTGTAACCTCCCAGTCTCTGGGAACGCGTTGCACAGACCTTTCTGCAAGGCCTCCCGAAGATGTTTCATCCTCTGCTCCCCCTGCAATGGCAAGATAAGTTCCGCAACCTTACCCTTGTAACGTGGATCAAGGAGGGTTGCCAGCCAGTATTGGTCCTTCTCCTTGATACCACGAATACGAGGATCCTTACGCAGGCTTTGCAGGATCAGGGAGGCCATGCAGCGTAGGTTTGCTGAGGCATTCGGTCCGGAGTCCTCTGGGTCACTAAGGACAACATGGTCCGCAGCCACCTCCTCCCAGCCACGTACAAGTCCATGTGTTTCTTGGGACTGATCCCTTAAAGACTGCTGCTGATGCTGAGTGCCAGGCTCCACCTCCATACTGACACAATCTTCCTCCTCCTCCTCCTCCTCCTCCTCTTCCTGTGTGATGGGCAGGCACGCAGGAACACTGTCTGGATAAAGGGGGCCTTGAGAGCTAAGGAAGTCCTCCTCTTCCTGCCTCTGTTCTGCCTCAAGTGCCCTGTCCATTATTCCACGCAGTGTGTGCTCCAACAGGTGGACAAGGGGGACAGTGTCACTGATGCATGCACTGTCACTGCTCACCATCCTTGTGGCCTCCTCAAATGGTGACAGGACAGTGCATGCATCCCTGATCATGGCCCACTGGCGGGGGGAAAAAAAACAAGCTCCCCTGACCCTGTCCTGGTGCCATAGTCGCACAGGTACTCATTGATGGCCCTCTGCTGCGTGTGCAGCCACTGCAGCATAGCCAACGTTGAGTTCCACCTGGTGGGCATGTCACAGAATAGGCGGTTCTTGGGCAGGTTAAACTCCTTTTGGAGGTCCATCAGCCGAGCACTGGCATTATATGACCGGCGGAAATGCACACAGACTTTCCTGGCCTGCCTCAGGACATTCTGTAAGCCCGGGTACCTGCCCAAGAACCGCTGCACCACCAAGTTAAGGACGTGAGCCAAACAGGGCACATGGGTCATTTGTCCCTGTCGGAGGGCAGAGAGGAGGTTTGTGCCATTGTCGCAAACCACCATTCCTGCCTTAAGTTGGCATGGCGTCAACCACCTCTGAACCTGCCCCTGCAGAGCTGACAGAACCTCTGCCCCAGTGGGACTCCTGTCCCCCAAGCACACCAGCTCAAGCACCGCATGGCATCTTTTGGCCTGCGTACTTGCGTAGCCCCTTGAACGGCTACGGAGCACCGCTGGTTCCGAGGACAAAGCACAGGAAGAGGCCATGGAGGAAGAAGAGGAGGGGGTGGAGGAGAGAGGTGTGTCACAATCATTAGCATTTTGGAGGCATGGTGGTGGAACAATCTCCAACACTACTGCACCTTGTCCTGCATCCTTCCCAGCTGCCAGCAGAGTCACCCAATGCACTGTGAAACTTAGGTAACGTCCCTGTCCATGCCTGCTGGACCATGAGTCAGCGGTAATATGCACCTTACCGCTGACCGCCCTGTCCAGGGAGGCATGGACATTGCCTTCCACATGCCGTGAGAGAAAGTGGCGTTTGGGTACCTGCCACTGAGGAACCGCACATTCCACAAACTCACGGAAGGGGGCAGAGTCTACCAACTGAAAAGGCAGCAGTTGAAGTGCTAGCAATTTTGCCAAGCTAGCATTCAACCGCTGCGCATGTGGATGGCTGGGAGCAAACTTCTTTCGGCGGTGCAGCAGCTGGGGCAGGGAAATTTGCCTGGTACAATCTGATGTCGGTGTACCAAAAGCAGATTGCCCAAAAGTACTTGGCTGTGACACATCTAATTCTACACCTTCATTCCTCTCAGTGCAGGTCTCAGAGAGGACTGAAGGTATAGTGGGGTTGGAGATCTCAGCTGATGAGGAGCAAGGAGAGTTCCTCTTTGTTCTTTGGTGTGGGTCTTTTAGATATGCTTGCCAATGAACTGCATGGCAGGTCAACATATGTCTGGTCAAGCATGTGGTACCCAAACCGGAGATGTTTTGTCCACGCGAGATACGCTTGAGACATATGTTGCAAATAGCAGCGGTGCGATCTGATGCACTCGTCTCAAACAAGGCCCACACCAAAGAACTTTTTGAATAACGCGCAGAGACTGCAGCGCCCTGCACATGTGGAGCTTTGGGGTGTGATGCAGTCAATGTGCTGCCCTTAGGCTGGCCCCTGGAGGGCATCCTGCCTCTTTGGTGATGTGCCGCCTCCCCCTCCTCCTCCTCTTCCTCTCTCCTATCAGGCACCCATGTTGAGTCAGTGACCTCATCATCCCCTCCCTCCTCATCACTGGAGCAAACCTGGCAGTATGCTGCAGCAGGGGGAGCATGACTGCCAGATTGCTGTCCTTCTTGGGCACCCCCTCTGTCCGTGCTCATGTTACTGTCTTCATCGAGCTCAGTATCATCATCAGAGCCTTCCAAACGCTGGGCATCCTCCTGGATCATGTACCCAACACTGTGGTCAAACAGTTCGAGGGACTCCTCAGGAGGACATGGTGGGGCTAGGGAAGGAGTCACTGATGACATTGAGCTGAGGGAAGAGGCCGCTGCTTTGCCAGACAAAGTACCCTGGGCAAGGGTGAGAGAGGATGAGGAGGATGAGGACGGCTTGGTCATCCACTCGACCAAGTCTTCCGCATGTTGCGGCTCAACACGGCCAGCTGCCGAAAAAAGGCCAAACGTGTCCCACGGCCACGTGCTGATGGGGATGCACCGTCTCCACGACCAGCACTAGACACAGAGCCTGCTTGCCCTCTCTTATTGGCTTGTGACTGTCTGCCTCTCCTTCTTGGCCTTCCAGACATACTAATGGCCTGTAGCTGCACTAAGCTGGGATATATATACAGTGGCTTGCGAAAGTATTCGGCCCCCTTGAACTTTTCAACCTTTTGCCACATTTCAGGCTTCAAACATAAAGATATAAAATTTTTATTTTTTGTGAAGAATCACCAACAAGTGGGACACATTGTGAAGTGGAACGAAATCTTTTGGATTTTTGAAACTTTTTTTAACTAATAAAAAAATGAAAAGTGGGGCGTGCAAAATTATTCGGCCCCCTTGCGTTAATACCTTGTAGAGCCACCTTTTGCTGCGATTACAGCTGCACGTCGCTTGGGGTATGTCTCTATCAGTTTTGCAAATCGAGAGACTGAAATTCTTGCCCATTCTTCCTTGCAAAACAGCTCGAGCTCAGTGAGGTTGGATGGAGATCGTTTGTGAACAGCAGTTTTCAGCTCTTTCCACAGATTCTCGATTGGATTCAGGTCTGGACTTTGACTTGGCCATTCTAACACCTGGATACGTTTATTTGTGAACCATTCCTTTGTAGATTTTGCTGTATGTTTTGGATCATTGTCTTGTTGGAAGATAAATCTCCGTCCCAGTTTCAGGTCTTTTGCAGACTCCAACAGGTTTTCATCCAGAATGGTCCTGTATTTGGCTGCATCCTTCTTCCCCTCAATTTTAACCATCTTCCCTGTCCCTGCTGAAGAAAAGCAGGCCCAAACCATGATGCTGCCACCACCATGTTTGACAGTGGGGATGGTGTGTTGAGTGTGATGAGCTGTGTTGCTTTTACGCCAAACATATCGTTTTGCATTGTGGCCAAAAAGTTCGATTTTGGTTTCATCGGACCAGAGCACCTTCTTCCACATGTTTGGTGTGTCTCCCAGGTGGCTTGTGGCAAACTTTAGACGAGACTTTTTATGGATATCTTGGAGAAATGGCTTTCTTCTTGCCACTCTTCCATAAAGGCCAGATTTGTGCAGTGTACGACTGATTGTTGTCCTATGGACAGACTCTCCCACCTCAGCTGTAGTTTTCTGCAGTTCATCCAGAGTGATCATGGGCCTCTTGGCTGCATCTCTGATCAGTCTTCTCCTTGTCTGAGCTGAAAGTTTAGAGGGACAGCCAGGTCTTGGTAGATTTGCAGTGGTCTGATACTCCTTCCATTTCAAAATGATCGCTTGCACAGTGCTCCTTGGGATGTTTAAAGCTTGGGAAATCTTTTTGTATCCAAATCCGGCTTTAAACTTCTCCACAACAGTATTACGGACCTGCCTGGTGTGTTCCTTGGTCTTCATGATGCTCTCTGCGCTTTCAACAGAACCCTGAGACTATCACAGAGCAGGTGCATTTATACAGAGACTTGATTACACACAGGTGGATTCTATTTATCACCATCAGTCATTTAGGACAACATTGGATCATTCAGAGATCCTCGCTGAACTTCTGGAGTGAGTTTGCTGCACTGAAAGTAAAGGGGCCGAATAATTTTGCACGCACCACTTTTCAGTTTTTTAATTGCTAAAAAAGTTTAAAATATCCAATAGATTTCGTTCCACTTCACAATTGTGTCCCACTTGTTGGTGATTCTTCACAAAAAATTAAAATTTTATATCTTTATGTTTGAAGCCTGAATGTGGCAAAAGGTTGAAAAGTTCAAGGGGGCAGAATACTTTCGCAAGCCACTGTATATATATATATATATATATATATACTGATACTGCAGCTAGCAAAATCAACTGCCTGCCTGTAGTATGAGAACACCACCAACCTTCTACAGGTAGCTTTAGCTGAACACTGTGCAGAGCTCGCAAAAAACTAACTTGTAGCTTTTTTAGCTGCCTGCGGTAGTGATAGGATCAGGAAAACACCACCCACCTTCTACAGGTAGCTTTAGGTGAACACTGTGCAGAGCTCGCAAAAAAATAACTTGTAGGTTTAGCTGAACACTGTGAGGTGGACGCACCACACTAACTTGTAGTTTTAGCTGAACACTGTGAGCAGGACGCACAGCACTAACTTGTAGTTTTAGCTGGAAAACTGTGAGCAGGACGCACTGCACTAACTTGTAGCTTTAGATGAACACTGTGCAGAGGTCTCACTACACTAACTTGTAGGTTTAGCTTAACACTGTGAGCAGGACGCACTACACTAACTTGTAGCTTTAGATGAACACGGTGCAGAGGTCTCACTACACTAACTTGTAGTTTTAGCTGAACACTGTGAGCAGGACGCACTACACTAACTTGTAGCTTTAGATGAACACTGTGCAGAGGTCTCACTACACTAACTTGTAGTTTTAGCTGAACACTGTGAGCAGGACGCACCACACTAACTTGTAGCTTTAGATGAACACTGTGCAGAGCTCGCAAAAAAATAACTTGTAGGTTTAGCTGAACACTGTGAGCAGGACGCACAGCACTAACTTGTTGTTTTAGCTAAACACTGTGAGCAGGACGCACCGCACTAACTTGCAGGTTTATCTGAACACTGTGAGGTGGACGCACCGCACTAACTTGTAGTTTTAGCTGAACACTGTGAGCAGGACGCACCGCACTAACTTGTAGGTTTAGCTGAACACTGTGAGGTGGACGCACCACACTAACTTGTAGGTTTAGCTGAACACTGTGAGCAGGACGCACCCCACTAACTTGTAGGTTTAGCTGAACACTGTGAGCAGGACGCACCCCACTAACTTGTAGTTTTAGCTGAACACTGTGAGCAGGACGCACCACACTAACTTGTAGGTTTAGCTGAACACTGTGAGCAGGACGCACCCCACTAACTTGTAGGTTTAGCTGAACACTGTGAGCAGGACGCACCCCACTAACTTGTAGTTTTAGCTGAACACTGTGAGCAGGACGCACTGCACTAACTGTAAATAGTCTAGCTGCCTGACTGTGGTACTAATAGGATCAAAAGAACACCAGTAATTTTCTTCAGGTAGCTGTATATACTGTAACAAGACAAGCCTGCCTGTCAGTAAGAAGATAACAGGAACGGATCTAGCTGAACACTGTGAGCAGGACGCACTGCACTAACTGTAAATAGTCTAGCTGCCTGACTGTGGTACTAATAGGATCAAAAGAACACCAGCAATTTTCTTCAGGTAGCTGTAAATACTGTAACAAGACAAGCCTGCCTGTCAGTAGGAAGATAACAGGAACGGATCTAGCTAAATTGATTACAGTGTATATATATATATGCAACACCTGGGATGCATATATATACACAATACACTGTAAGTGCAGCTAACTGACTGACTGTTCTGCCTAATCTATCTAACTCAAATCAAATGACACTGTCTCTCTGTCTATCTCTTTCAACGCCAGAACACACACTACACAGGGCCGCCGTGGAGGCGGCCTTATATAGTGTGGGGCGTGTACTAAATCCCCTGAGCCATAATTGGCCAAAGCCTCCTTGGCTTTGGCCAATTACGGCTCTCTGTTCAGACGGCGCTGTGATTGGCCAAGCATGCGGGTCATAGTGCATGCTTGGCCAATCATCAGCCAGCAATGCACTGCGATGCCGCAGTGAATTATGGGCCGTGACGCGCCACATGAATTTGGCGCGAACGGCCCATATCATTCGCATTTCGGCGAACGGGCGAACAGACGATGTTCGAGTCGAACATGGGTTTGACTCGAACACGAAGCTCATCCCTACTTGTAACCATGCTCAGCTCTACACTGCTTGATATCCTGTTGCCGAACGTTGCCTGTATCCTCCTGACCATTCTCTGCCTGTTGTCTTTATCTACATCTGATCATCTGTTACCAAACCCGGCTTGTCTGACTATGTATTCAGTGTCTTCCCAGCTTTGCACCTACCAGCCTGCTTCCTGTTTCCTGCTGCCCCAGCTGAACTGACAAGACCAAAGACAACCCAGGCACCCATACACCGCCAGGCTCTTGTGGCCACTGTTGCAACACTGGTGGCCCTTGAGCCGGGGTTGTATGAGAAAGCCTTCCCACTGCACGTCAGGCTCATCCGGCAGGTACGTAACAGTATCAGACAGCCATGTCTGAGCCTGCAAGTGGGAAGTCAGCACCTTGCAGCCCTTACCCAAGCAGTCAAATATCTACAGGAAGTTACACGCAACTGGAACAACGTGTACAGACTCTAGCTACACCAGCAAGCACTGCTGCGCCTTCTGCCTCAGGGACTGCCACTGCAGCAACCTCAGTGGTGACGTTGCCCCCTGAACCCTGAGTTCCAGCACCAGAGAGATTTTCAGGTGACCGGGGAAAATTTTGATCCTTCCGTAATGCATGTGAACTGTACTTCACCCTGCAACCTTGAACTTTCTCCCTTGAAGCCACCAAAGTAGGATTCATCATATCACTGCTTCAGGGTAAGCCCCAGTCCTGGGCTCATCGGATGTTGGAGAATAACGATGTATTGTTACAGTCCATGTCCGTCGTCTTTGGCGCGCTGGCCGAATTATACGACGACCCGCAACAAACCACCACAGCAGAGGCTGCCCTTCATGCACTCCAGCAAGGCTGCAGAATGGCCGAAGATTATGTTACAGACTTTAGACACTGGAGTGCAGACACACAGGGAATGACGCAGCCCTGCAACACCAGTTCCGCTTGGGGTTATCAGAAGGTCTGAAAGACGAATTGGCACGTGCCAGATTTCCAAATACCCTGGAGGCCCTTATCACACTGGCCATACAAATTGATTGTTGGCTCCGTGAGCGATGATCCGAAAGATCAGCCCAGCAGCCACGTCCGGTCTGGATGATGCCCCGGATCCCAGCTCCTACCCACTCCGCACCTGTTAGCTTCACTCTAGTTCAGCCAGCTCCTGTTACTACTGCCACCGAAGCACCGGAGCCTATGCAAATCGGCCTAATACGCCCCTCTCTGTCCCCGGAGGAGCGCCTGCACCGACGACAGAAAAAACTCTGTCTATACTGTGGGGAAGCGGGCCACTATGTACATTCCTGTCCAACCAAGACACGTAAGTGGTGGATATTTTCTTCAGTTAATAACTTTTCTTCATCTACCATTGCCACCCACCTAATCCTTCCCATCTCTTTCCAGCTGCTAGAAAGGGAAGTGCCAGTCACCACGATCATTGATTCCGGGGCCTGCAGTTGCTTCATCGATCTAACTTTTGCAACACAACATTGCATCCCCTTGAGACCAAAAGCACAAGGACTTTCTGTTTTTCCAGTTGACGGGTCATGTATCAAGTCCGGACCTGTGATCCAAGAGACATTTCTCTTACCCGTGTTGGCCTCCTCCCAACATAGGGAAATCCTAAGTCTCAATGTCATCTCTTCCCCGCTATTCCCTGTTATTCTGGGCTTACCCTGGCTGCAGGCGCATAATCCACGAGTTGACTGGGCCACAGGGAGAATCAATTTCTACTCAGCCTATTGCCAGGAACACTGCCTACCAAGGTCCCCAGCTTCTTCTACAACACTACTTTGTGTGGACTCTGAGTCTGAGGTGCAGCCAGTCGTACCTGAACCCTACCATGAGTTCCTGGATGTCTTTAGTAAGCGAGGGGCTGACATTCTTCCCCCGCATCAGCCATACTACTGCCCAATTGAACTGCTTCCAGGGTCTGAAATCCCTTTCGGTAGAATCTTCCCCCTCGCTGAACGAGAACAGGAAGCACTAAAAGAATATATCCAAGAAAACTTGAAAAAGGGGTTCATCCGACCCACTACCTCCGCAACAGGAGCAGAAATTTTTTTAGTTGAGAAAAAGGACCACTCCCTACGACCTTGTGTGGACTATCGGGAGCTCAACAAAATTACAGTTAAAAAACGGTATCCTCTCCCTCTAGTACCCAAACTATTTCAGAGATTAAGGTTGGCAATGATTTTCACCAAACTAGACCTACGGGGAGCCTACTATTTAGTCCGCATCCATCAAGGGGATGAGTGGAAGACGGCCTTTCGCACCCGATTCGGCCACTATGAATACCTGGTGATGCCCTTTGGACTATGCAATGCCCCGGCTACCTTCCAACACTTTGTCAATGACATATTCCGAGACTTTCTGGATATATTTTTGATTGTTTACCTAGATGACATCCTGATTTTTTCTATTTCTCTAGACTCTCATCGAGGTCATGTCAAAAGGGTGCTGAGCCGGCTCCGCCAACACGGACTATATGCTGAAGGTGAAAAATGTGAGTTTGAACAAAGCAGCATCCAATTCCTGGGACTGATAATCTCACCTGAAGGCATCAAGATGGACTCTGAAAAGGTCTCTGCTATCTTAGACTGGCCTGCACCTACCGACAAGAAGGGGGTGCAGCCGCTTCGTAGGATTTGCCAACTTTTACAGGAGGTTCATTAGGGGCTTCTCCGCTATCATAACCCCTATCACACAGCTGACTAAACAGAACCTCTGCTTCCATTGGACACCCGAGGCACAAGCCGCATTTGATACCTTGAAGGTACTGTTTACCTCAGCACCTGTTCTTGGTCACCCAGACCCGTCTCTGCCGTATACACTAGAAGTAGACGCATCTGAAGTGGCTATTGGAGCAGTCATCTCCCAACGCCAAGGCCCTAAGGATCTGGTGCATCCAGTAGCCTTTTTCTCCCACAGGCTCCCTCCAGCAGAGAGAAACTATGACGTTGAGAAACGAGAATTACTAGCAAAAAAGGTGGCTTTAGAAGAGTGGAGGGAACAACGCATCCCATATTGGTCTATACTGACCACAAAAATCTTGAGTACCTGAGGACTGCTAAACGCCTAAAGCCACGTCAAGCACGTTGGGCCCTGTTCTTTTCCCAATTTGTGTTCCACATTACCTACTGGCCGGGCTCGAAGAATGTCAAACCAGATGCACTCTGCACGTATGTTTGATGACCCCAAGGAACCACCAGTGGCAGATACCATCTTGTCCGGAAATAACTTTTTACTTTTACAGGGCAACCTCCTCAACCGAATGAAGCAGGCTTCGACAGATGTTCCTAGCCCTCCAGGGGTCACGCTGACACTCCAGGAAGGATTGCTGTTTAACAGAAGCAAGGTATTTGTGCCTGAATGTTTACGTATAACCATTTTGGGTTTGTGCCATGATCATCCCCTAGCAGGTCATTTCGGGATCCACAAGACGCTTGATCTCCTGAAACACACATTCTGGTGGCCAGACCTGGAAGAAAGCTATAAGAGATACGTGAATTCCTGTGCAATCTGCAACCGGAGCAAGGGTACAAAGAACCGAGCCTGGGGTTTACTTCGGCCACTGCCAGTCCCTGGCAGACCATGGAGAATGATAGCCATGGATTTCGTTGTGGAACTTCTCCCATCAGAAAGGATGCACAGCCATCTTCATGATAATGGACCGATTGTCCAAAATGGCCCATTTCTTGCCTCTGAAGAGTACTTCCTCGGCCATGGAGATGGCTCAAGTGTTTATCAGAGAGATTGTTAGGCTTCATGGAGTCCCTATGAACATTGTCTCTGATCGGGGGGGTTCAGTTCACTTCCCAATTTTGAAAAAATCTGTGTGAAGCCCTTAAAATCGAAAGATCCTTGTCCTCGGCCTACCATCCCCAGACCAATGGACAGACAGAGAGGACCAATCAGACATTGGAGCAGTATATCCGATGCTTCACCACTTTTGTACAGGATGACTGGGTATCGATGCTACCACTGGCGGAGTTCGCCTACAATAATGCCACTCAATTAGCCACAGGTCAGTCACCCTTCTTTGCAAATTATGGTTTTCACCCATCCTTCTCGCCCGACTTTATTCCAGAGACCACAGTTCCTGCTGGCCAAGACACATTGGATTTCCTCAACCGCAACAATAAGTTGCTTCAAGAAGTAGTTACCAGGGCACAAGCAGCAAGCAAGACGGCTTTTGACAGGAAAAGAAGGGGTGAACTGATTCTCTACCCGGGAAACCAGGTATGGCTGTCTACTACGAATCTCAGGTTGGCATGTCCCTCAAAGAAACTGGCACCTAAACTCGTGGGACCATTCCCAGTCTAGAAGAAACTTAATGAGGTTGCTTATGAATTATCTTTACCTGATTCACTTAAGATACATCCTGTCTTCCATGTTTCTCTCTTGAAACCGGCAGTCCCTGACTCTTTTCCAGATAGAGTATCCAGGCCACCGGAAGCTGTGTCCGGGTGCATACAAACGGTCGGATTTTCCGCCAACACATTTTCCGTTGGAAAATCCCATCCTGTGTACAAGGTTTTAAGCCTCTCACTTCTGTTGGAATTTGTAAATTTAAGAATAATCTCCTGATGTTCAAAGATGTTGATCTACCAGGAATAAATCCACTCTGATCGGGGGGTGAATTATGGTGTGAAATACCTTGCTCAATCTTAAGCCTCGTACACACGATCGTATTTTAGTCCGGGAATTGTGTAATGACAGACTGTTTGCCAGAAATCCGACTGTTAGTACGCGCCATCAGACAATTGTTGTCTAACTTTTCGCCAACAAATGTTGGATGGCAGGCTAGTAAATTTTTGGCGGACAACGGTCTGTTTTCAGATTTTCGTATCATGTGTACTCAAGTTCATCACACAAAAGTCCAAAGTACAAACACGCATGCTCAGAATCAATGCTCATCAAACACAACATTAGCAGAAAGGGTGGTGCTCAAGAGCTGAAATTCCACGTAGTACGTCACTACGTTCGTGTTTGTTGGTTGACTATTGGGTACCATTTGTATGCAAGACAAGTTCACGGCACATGCCCTTCAGACAAAAGTCTGACGCTTTGTTGGCCAACAATCCGATCGTGTGTACAAGGCTTAAGGGCTAAAACTTTCACCAAAAATTTAACATCAGAGCAAAATAAATTGGTCTCTGTGCTGAAAGCTGAAGAGGGTCCTTTCCTTCTTATGTAGCATTATGATTGTGGCTTCTGCCAAAGATAGAGGTAATTTGCCCCTTCAAATGCCCAGTTTAACAATTGCAAGAACTCTGGTAACAATACTTTCCCTTACTGCTTATAAATTTAATTTGGTAATCCATCTGGCCCTGGGGTTTTATGATTAGCCGAGGACACATAGGTGCTGATTTACGAAAGCCGTGCACCATCAGTAGAGGCGCAACGAACATTCTCATATCTCATTCACAGCATTCTTATATTTACTAAACGGGGAATGCAATCTGTGCGCACTATGGACATGGCGCACAGCATCTTCAATTCAATATTATCAGAAGTTATTATGGGGTGATGTGGGGTGATGTGAGGAAGTTTAGTAACAACTGCCCAAGTAACAAATATGCCCAAAATAGAATGAGAAATTAACTTTTTCAGAGCAAGCCTGCTGTGCCTGCAAGTACGTTTAGAACTGCGTAAGATCAATGTAAGGACTGTGCATGCGCTAGCGGCTCTTGCACTCTTTCAAATGCGTTTGTTCACTGTACAGCCAAAATATTAGTAAATGTCAAGCAACGTAAATGCAATTGCGTGGGTTGAACGGGCGCACCTCTAAACTTGACTTTTTTTTTTTTTTTTTACGCTGGTTCATCCTTACTGTATGTATTTTTTTTAAGCAGATTTGCACACAGGTCATGTTAGCATGTTACGTTTCCAACATGTGACATGCACCTTGTTAAAATGATGTAAAAAGACTCTCGCTCCTCTAGCTTCTACTAAAAGGGCATTTAACCTTCCCCCTCTAATGCATATGATTTCTTTGGGCTAGCTTTTGCTTTTAAAGGGGAACGCCACACTCCATTCTCCAATGCTCTTGTCTCCCTCCTCTAACCCCTTGGATTTCCATTTGCTAACTTTTGCTTTTAAAGGGGAACGCCACACTCCATTCTCCAATGCTCTTGTCTCCCCCTCTAAACCCTTGAATTTCCATGGGCTAGCTTTTGCTTTTAAAGGGGAACTCCACACTCTACTCCATTCTCCAAAGGCTGTGAGCTGCCTTCACCAATCCAAACCATGTCCTTTTTCAGAGCATACAACAGGGCCAGCTAGGAAAGGAGTGAGAAGAGTGATTGCCAAACCCCCTCCTGAAACATACAAGGCCACATGCACTCAACATAGGTGGCTGCCTTTGGGGCATGTTGGACTCAGCCCAATACCAACCACAAAGCACCTTGTACCCACTAGTTTAAAGGGGCTTTCCACATTCCGTAAAGCCCTCTGTCTGCAGCCTCTCACAACCCCAGCCTAGGGTTGTGTGAAAGAGGCCCCCTGAATATGGGAACAAGGTGGTTGACTTTTGGAGTGCCCGAGCCCCTCCTGCCCCCAAGCATCCATGCCCCTTTCATGGGCTGGCTTGCTGTGTGTTTGGCTCGGGGTTTGTTAATGTTTGGGAGAGGCACAATATTTTTTTTGTTTGGGGTGGTATTTTTTACGTGGGGGTTCTCTTTTTAAGCCTTAACAGACCCAAATGACCTGGGGGGGCGGACTATTTTTTTTTCGGTGTTAAGATCTTGCAGCTGCATTGTAGATTTGTAACTTTTCTCTAAAGCCGTACATCTTTGAAGCAGCATTTTGGATACATGCTACAGAAGCACCACTTTACAGGGAGAGTAAGCCCCCCCCCCGCCCAAGTTACTAGCTTTTCAGGAATTTTGCATTTTTAAAGGCACTTCTTGTTTCGTTTTTGGGGTTGCCCAGATTGGTGACAATGATATATGTCAATTAGGGTGGGCCCTGGGCCCCCATACTAATTTTAAGGCAGTTCCTATAGACTACAATGGTACTTGTTGTATAACTTTTTCCCACGTTAGGCTCTTTGTTTGCCCCATCTGTAATTTTGTAGCATGCTGAATGATGTGCTTAATTCTGGACAGGGGGGGGGGGGGGGCTTTTTTAGTCCTAGCTGCATTTGGGTTGGTCTGGGCATGCTCAGGGACTTTGCTTTTTTTTCCTTCTTTTTGTGTGTGAACAGCACTTGGATGTTTCTGAGAATGCTCAGAGAGTGTGTTTTTTGGGTTAGTAGTTTAAGGACATCCTTAACAGGTGTACCCACTTTGAAGTTCTGTCTCTACATTGGGTGAACTTGCATTTTTGTGTGTTTCATGGACTGTGCATGTGTTTTCAATTGCCTCATTAGCATGCAAACCTAAGATAGCAGAGAGCATTTTTTACCTTGCCCCGAAAAGTGTCAAGATTGTGTGTGGGGCCGGCAAGAGAGTACATTTGGGTGTCCTTATAGTGTTTGCAACGCATGTATTTTCTCTTTGTATTTTGTTTGTTATGTCTTTGCAAAACAGATGTGTTTTAGAGCAATTATTTTTATACTTTGGTTTATTGTATTTTTTTGGGTGTGGGGGATATTTTCCCTGAAAATTTTTTGATGTTGTATATGTGTGTCGTTTGTAGGTTGTTTCGCTTTGATTTAATTGTCTGTGCTGCATTATTTTGCAAAATCTTCCTCAAGATGTTGTGACTAGGGAAAAGCTTCGTGTTCGAGTCGAACCCATGTTCGACTCGAACATCGTATGTTCGCCCGTTCATTGAATTATGAATGATATGGGCCATTTACTCCAAATTCAAGTGACGCGTCGAAGCCCATAATACACTGCGGCATCGCAGTGCATTGCTGGCTAATGATTGGCCAAGCATGCACTATGACCCGCATGCTTGGCCAATCACATCGCCATCTGTACAGAGGGCCGTACTTGGCCAAAGCCAGGGTGGCTTTGGACAATTATGGCTCAGGGGGTTTAGTACACGCCCCACACTATATAAGGCCGCCTGCGGCAGAGAGAATTAGACAGAGAGTGAGACAGTGTCATTTGATTTAAGTTACATAGAGTAGCCAGGTGAGTCAGTTAGCTGCACTTACAGTGTATTGTGTGTATATATGCATCCCAGGTGTTGTATATGTATATATATACACTGTATTCAGTTTAGCTAGGTCTGTTATTCTCTAATATACTTGCAGGCAGGCGTTTTTACAGTATTTACAGCTACCTGGAGAAAATTGCTGGTGTTCTTCTGATCCTATTAGTCCTATTAGCTACAGTATTTACAGTTAGTGTAGTGTGTCCTCTGCACAGTGTGCACCTAAAGCTACCTGAAGAAAATTGGTGGTGTTCTTCTGATCCTATTAGTATCGCAGGCAGCTGTAGTATTTACAAGTTAGTGTAGTGCATCCTCTGCACAGTGTGCACCTAAAGCTACCTGAAGAAAATTGCTGGTGTTCCTCTGATCCTATTAGTACAGTACCGCAGGCAGCTGCAGTATTTACAAGTTAGTGTGGTGCGTCCTCTGCACAGTGTGCACCTAAAGCTACCTGAAGAAAATTGGTGGTGTTCTTCTGATCCTATTAGTACCGCAGGCAGCTGCAGTATTTACAAGTTAATGTAGTGCGTCTTCTGCATAGTGTGCACCTAAAGCTACCTGAAGAAAATTAGTGGTGTTCTTCTGATCCAATTAGTACAGTACCGCAGGCAGCTGCAGTATTTACAAATTAGTGTAGTGCGTCCTCTGCACAGTGTGCACCTAAAGCTACCTGAAGAAAATTGGTGGTGTTCTTCTGATCCTATTAGTACCGCAGGCAGCTGTAGTATTTACAAGTTAGTGTAGTGCGTCCTCTGCACAGTGCGCTCCTAAAGCTACCTGAAGAAAATTGGTGGTGTTCTGCTCCTGTCATGGATCTGCCACCTAAGGGTTAACTTAGTCCAGGCTGATTTCAGTGATTGGCAACAGGCTGCCTTATTTAAACACCTCAGCAGCTCTGTGTCCTTGCTGTTTGATCTGCAGCTCTGTGTATGTGTTTCCTGAAGATCTGATATCTGCTCCTGTTTGACCTGGCTTGTTTTGAGACTGTTCCTGTTATCCGCCTGCCTCTGACCCTTGGCCTGTTTGACAATTCCTTCTGCCTGCTCCTCTTGTACCTTTGTTGCCAGCCTGATTATCGACCCGGCCTGCTTGACATTCCAAGACTCTCCTCTAGTCTGCTATACTTACCTACTGCAGCCATCCAGCTTCAGTCCCAGTCTGCTTACCTGTCTGCTGATCCATCCAGTCTGCTCACCTGTCTGCTGATCCATCCAGTTTGCTCACCTGTCTGCTGATCCATCCAGTCTGCTCACCTGTCTGCTGATCCATCCAGTCTGCTCACCTGTCTGCTGATCCATTCAGTCTGCTCGCCTGTCTGCTGATCCATCCAGCCTGCTGGTCCTGTCTGCTGTGCCGGCCATCTGACCCAACTGCTGTTGATCCTGCCAGGCACTCATACCATTCTGCACTCCCATGCCACCTGTCTGCTCTACCAGGGGCCGCAAGTCAGATACGTAAGGGAGGCCTTCCTCTGTACTATCGGGCTCATCAGTCAGGTACGTGAGAACTTGACAGTATCAAACAGCCATGTCTGAGCGAGGAACCTCCCCCATGGAAGAACTGTGCCGACACCTGGCGGGTTTGACACAAGCTGTTAAAGATCTACAAGAGGGATATACTCGGCTGGAAGAATGAGTTAAAATTCTGTCATCTCCCGCCAACCCTCAAAGCGCTACCTCAGCTGGTATCTCATCCGCACCTTCAGTAGTGATGTTACCACCAGAACCAAGGGTACCCACACCCGAAAGATTTGCGGGGGAACGTAGCAAATACAGAGCTTTTCGTAATGCTTGTGAACTCTATTTTGCCCTACAACCCGCACCTTTTCTCTGGAAGCAACTAAAGTGGGTTTCGTCATCTCCCTGTTGACCGGTGAACCCCATGTCTGGGCACATCGCCTTCTGGAACAAAAGGCCGAATCGTTAAACAACCTCACCATATCCTTTGTCACTATGTCACAACTTTATGAGGACCCCCAGCAGACTGCCACTGCTAAGGCCGCATTACATGCACTTCAGCAAGGCAGCAGAGGAATACGTGGCCGAGTTCAGGCGTTGGAGTTCTGATACCAATTGGAACGATTCAGCCCTTCATTACCATTTTCAATGGGACTATCTGATTCTCTAAAGGATGAGCTGGCACAAGTAGGGATACCCTAACTCTGGACGAACTTATTATTTTGTCAATTCAGATTGACGGACGCCTAAGGGAACGTCGCTCCGAAAGATCCATAGGTCAATATCGGCCAACTTGGATGCTACCTAAAGTTCCCAGTTTCTCCAGCCAGACTCCTTCCACTCCAGTTGCTTCGGCTCCAGATTCCTCCAAGCCCATGCAGTTGGGTTTGCTTCGTCCCTCTCTCACCACGGAGGAACGACAGCGCAGGCGAATCAATAACCTCTGTATGTACTGTGGGGGACCCGGGCATTATGTGAGGTCTTGTCCTGCAAAGAAGTGTAAGTGCCTTTCAATCTCTTCAATGCATGTTCCTGTCTTACCTAACCAAGCCTCTCACTTTTCTCTCCCCATCATGTTACAGCTCCCAGGAAAGAGTATCCAGGTATCCGTCATAATTGATTCCGGAGCCTGCAGCTGTTTCATAGACTTGACGTTTGCAGCCAAACACCTCATTCCACTTCAACCAAAGACCCGGAGACTAGCCGTACATCTTGCTGATGGCTCTGTCATTAAATCTGGTCCGGTCACACAGGAGAATGTCCCTTTGCTGGCTATCATTGCTTCCCATCACCAAGAGTTTTTACGCCTGGATGCCATTTCATCACCTCTGTTCCCCATCATCTTAGGTATGCCCTGGCTGCAGGCCCATAATCCCCACATCAACTGGGCCACTGGAGAAATCAAATTTCCTTCAAGTTATTGCCAGCAACATTGCCTGCAAGAGGCCTCAGTCAACCCTTCACACTTACTCTGCCTTGACACAGATCCTGAATTACGCCAATCAATCCCAGTGGCATACCACGATTTTCTGGACGTGTTCAGTAAGAAGGGTACAGAGACCCTTCCTCCCCATAGATCCTACGACTGCCCTATTGAATTGTTAACAGGGGCTGAGGTCCCCTTCGGAAGGATTTTCCCTTTAACCGAGCTTGAGTTGGGCACGCTGAAGGACTATATTGATGACAACCTTTAAAAAGGATTTATTCGCCCGTCTACTTCTCCGGCTGGCGCAGGCATCTTCTTTGTTGAAAAGAAGGACCATTCACTACGCCCCTGCGTAGACTATCGAGAATTGAACAAGATTACTGTCAAAAACCGTTACCCACTGCCTCTTGTGCCCAAACTGTTTCAGAGACTGGGAACCGCAGTCATCTTCACTAAACTGGATCTCCGGGGAGCATACAACCTAATCTGTATTCGAGAAGGAGATGAGTGGAAGACGGCTTTTCGTACCCAATTCGGGCACTTCGAATACCTAGTCATGCCTGTTGGGTTATGCAACGCGCCAGCCACCTTTCAGCACTTTGTCAATTACATTTTTCGTGACTATCTGGACTTGTACGTCATTGTGTACCTGGATGACATCCTGATTTTCTCCTCCACAGTAGATGACCACCGTAGGCATGTCCGAAATGTGCTAACCCGACTCCGGCAGCATGGCCTCTACGCCAAACCAGAGAAGTGCGAATTTGAACTTCAGTGTATCTAGTTTATAGAAAAAAGAAAATGACTCCTGCGCACAAGTGGTCAACCAAATATATGGAAAAAGATCAATCACAGGCCTTGCTGCCCTCAAGGATGGGGAATCCTAGCAAACAAAGACATAAAAAGAGAGAGGGGCGCACCGGCCATGTGCATTATCTTTTGTAAAACATTTATTGAATAAAATAATAAAATAAATTACTCACAAGCAGTAGTACAATCAGGTGCCATAAAACTCGAGCAGCAACAAGCAGCAAGTAGTTATAGTGATGAGCGAAGCTTTCCAAAGGTCTTAGAGGAGCGTACAGGCATCACTACTAGCTAACGCGTTTCGAAGGGCACGTCCCTTCTTCATCAGAGCTCAGCAGTCAGCTGCTGAGCTCTGATGAAGAAGGGACGTGCCCTTCGAAACGCGTTAGCTAGTAGTGATGCCTGTACGCTCCTCTAAGACCTTTGGAAAGCTTCGCTCATCACTATAACTACTTGCTGCTTGTTGCTGCTCGAGTTTTATGGCACCTGATTGTACTACTGCTTGTGAGTAATTTCTTTTATTATTTTATTCAATAAATGTTTTACAAAAGATAATGCACATGGCCGGTGCGCCCCTCTCTCTTTTTATGTCTTTATCTAGTTTATAGGTCTGATAATCTTTGTTGAAGGCATCAAGATAGACCCCCAGAAAGTCACCGCCATCTTAGATTGGCCAGCTTCTGTGGACAAGAAGGGGGTTCAGCGCTTCATTGGGTTTGCCAACTTCTACCGGAAGTTTATTAGGGGGTTCTCTGCTATTATTGCCCCCATTACCAAACTAACTAAACAAGGAACCCAATTCCTCTGGTCTCCCAAAGTGCAATTGGCATTTGAAGCCCTCAAAAAACTGTTCACTTCAGCCTCCATCTTGAAGAACCCTGACCCTGCCTTACCGTTTGTTCTTGAAGTTGACACCTCGAAAGTTGCAGTAGGGGCTGTGCTGTCTCAACGGCAAGGAGCTAAAGCCCTACTTTACCCAGTTGCTTTCTTTTCCCACAAATTATCTACAGCGGAAAGAAATTATGATGTGGGAGACGGTGAGCTTTTGGCCATCAAGGCCGCATTAGAAGAATGGCGTTACTTACTTGAGGGTGCAGCACATCCCATTCTGGTCTATACGGACCACAAGAATTTAGAATATCTGAGAACAGCAAAGAGATTAAAACCACTGCAGGCAAGGTGGGCACTTTTTTTCTCTAGATTCTCATTCCATATAACGTACAGGCCAGGGTCGAAGAATACAAAACCAGATGCACTCTCACATATGTTCAACGACTCTGAGAGGTCCACATTTCCAAACACCATCCTTCCCTCAGGAAACTTTCTCATACTACAGGAGAATCTGCTATTCCGAATCAAACAGGCTTCTGCTGAGGTTGCTTTGTCTTCTGAAACCAGCTTACAGGCACAGGATGGTCTACTGCGGCATGAAGGTAAAATTGTTGTACCTAAGGACTTAAGGGTGGCAGTATTGGAGCTCTGTCATGACTAGGGATGAGCTTCGTGTTCGAGTCGAACCCATGTTCGACTCGAACATCGGCTGTTCGGTCGTTCGCCGAATTGCGAACGATATGGGCCGTTCGCGCCAAATTCGTGTGGCGCGTCACGGCCCATAATTCACTGCGGCATCGCAGTGCATTGCTGGCTGATGATTGGCCAAGCATGCACTATGACCCGCATGCTTGGCCAATCACAGCGCCGCCTGGACAGAGAGCCGTAATTGGCCAAAGCCAAGGAGGCTTTGGCCAATTATGGCTCAGGGGATTTAGTACACGCCCCACACTATATAAGGCCGCCTGCACGGCGGCCCTGTGTAGTGTGTGTTCCGGTGTGCTGAGAGATAGAGAGAGAGACAGTGTCATTTGATTTGAGTTAGATAGATTAGGCAGAACAGTCAGTCAGTTAGCTGCACTTACAGTGTATTGTGTATATATATGCATCCCAGGTGTTGCATATATATATATACACTGTATTCAGTTTAGCTAGATCCGTTCCTGTTATCTTCTAGACTATTTACATTTAGTGCAGTGCGTCCTGCTCACAGTGTTCAGCTAGATCCGTTCCTGTTATCTTCTAGACTATTTACATTTAGTGCAGTGCGTCCTGCTCACAGTGTTCAGCTAGATCCGTTCCTGTTATCTTCTAGACTATTTACATTTAGTGCAGTGCGTCCTGCTCACAGTGTTCAGCTAGATCCGTTCCTGTTATCTTCTAGACTATTTACATTTAGTGCAGTGCGTCCTGCTCACAGTGTTCAGCTAGATCCGTTCCTGTTATCTTCTAGACTATTTACATTTAGTGCAGTGCGTCCTGCTCACAGTGTTCAGCTAGATCCGTTCCTGTTATCTTCCTACTGACAGGCAGGCTTGTCTGGTTACAGTATATAAAGCTACCTGAAGAAAATTACAGGTGTTCTATTTGATCCTATTAGTACCACGGTCAGGCAGCTAGACTATTTACATTTAGTACAGTGCGTCCTGCTCACAGTGTTCAGCTAGATCCGTTCCTGTTATCTTCCTACTGACAGGTAGGCTTGTCTGGTTACAGTATATAAAGCTACCTGAAGAAAATTACAGGTGTTCTATTTGATCCTATTAGTACCACGGTCAGGCAGCTAGACTATTTACATTTAGTACAGTGCGTCCTGCTCACAGTGTTCAGCTAGATCCGTTCCTGTTATCTTCCTACTGACAGGCAGGCTTGTCTGGTTACAGTATATAAAGCTACCTGAAGAAAATTACAGGTGTTCTATTTGATCCTATTAGTACCACGGTCAGGCAGCTAGACTATTTACATTTAGTACAGTGCGTCCTGCTCACAGTGTTCAGCTAGATCCGTTCCTGTTATCTTCCTACTGACAGGCAGGCTTGTCTGGTTACAGTATATAAAGCTACCTGAAGAAAATTACAGGTGTTCTATTTGATCCTATTAGTACCACGGTCAGGCAGCTAGACTATTTACATTTAGTACAGTGC
The DNA here is from genome assembly GCA_037952835.1 of Lithobates septentrionalis. Lineage (NCBI taxonomy): Eukaryota > Metazoa > Chordata > Amphibia > Anura > Ranidae > Lithobates > Lithobates septentrionalis. Next base: position 5,720,033 of record JBBDGP010000806.1, on the reverse strand, counting down.
GTCCTGCTCACAGTGTTCAGCTAGATCCGTTCCTGTTATCTTCCTACTGACAGGCAGGCTTGTCTGGTTACAGTATATAAAACTACCTGAAGAAAATTACAGGTGTTCTATTTGATCCTATTAGTACCACGGTCAGGCAGCTAGACTATTTACATTTAGTACAGTGCGTCCTGCTCACAGTGTTCAGCTAGATCTGTTCCTGTTATCTTCCTACTGACAGGCAGGCTTGTCTGGTTACAGTATATAAAGCTACCTGAAGAAAATTACAGGTGTTCTATTTGATCCTATTAGTACCACGGTCAGGCAGCTAGACTATTTACATTTAGTACAGTGCGTCCTGCTCACAGTGTTCAGCTAGATCCATTCCTGTTATCTTCCTACTGACAGGCAGGCTTGTCTGGTTACAGTATATAAAGCTACCTGAAGAAAATTACTGGTGTTCTATTTGATCCTATTAGTACCACGGTCAGGCAGCTAGACTATTTACATTTAGTACAGTGCGTCCTGCTCACAGTGTTCAGCTAGATCCGTTCCTGTTATCTTCCTACTGACAGGCAGGCTTGTCTGGTTACAGTATATAAAGCTACCTGAAGAAAATTACTGGTGTTCTATCCCAGCTTAGTGCAGCTACAGGCAATTAGTATGTCTGGAAGGCCAAGAAGGAGAGGCAGACAGTCACAAGCCAATAAGAGAGGGCAAGCAGGCTCTGTGTCTAGTGCTGGTCGTGGAGACGGTGCATCCTCATCAGCACGTGGCCATGGGACACGCTTGGCCTTTTTTTCGGCAGCTGGCCGCGTTGAGCCGCAACATGCAGAAGACTTGGTCGAGTGGATGACCAAGCCGTCCTCATCCTCCTCATCCTCTCTCACCCAGGGTGCTTTGTTTGGCAAAGCAGCGGCCTCTTCCCTCAGCTCAATGTCATCAGTGACTCCTTCCCTAGCTCCACCATGTCCTCCTGAGGATTCCCTCGAACTGTTTGACCACAGTGTTGGGTACATGCTCCAGGAGGATGCCCAGCGTTTGGAAGGCTCTGATGATGATACTGAGCTCGATGAAGGCAGTAACATGAGCACGGACAGAGGGGGTGCCCAAGAAGGACAGCAATCTGGCAGTCATGCTCCCCCTTCTGCAGCATACTGCCAGGTTTGCTCCAGTGATGAGGAGGGAGGGGATGATGAGGTCACTGACTCAACATGGGTGCCTGATAGGAGAGAGGAGGAGGAGGAGGAGGAGGAGGAGGCGGCACATCACCAACGAGGCAGGATGCCCTCCAGGGGCCAGCCTAAGGGCAGCACATTGACTGCATCACACCCCAAAGCTCCACATGTGCAGGGCGCTGCAGTCTCTGCGCGTTATTCAAAAAGTTCTTTGGTGTGGGCCTTTTTTGAGACCAGTGCATCAGATCGCACCGCTGCTATTTGCAACATATGTCTCAAGCGTATCTCGCGTGGCCAAAACATCTCCCGCTTGGGTACCACATGCTTGACCAGACATATGTTGACCTGCCATGCAGTTCGTTGGCAAGCGTATCTAAAAGACCCACACCAAAGAACAAAGAGGATCTCTCCTTGCTCCTCATCAGCTGAGATTTCCAACCCCACTAGACCTCCAGTCCTCTCTGAGACCTGCAGTGAGAGGAATGAAGGTGTAGAATTAGGTGTGTCACAGCCAAGTACTTGTGGGCAATCTGCTTTTGGTACACCGACGTCAGATTGTACCAGGCAAATTTCCCTGCCCCAGCTGCTGCACCGCCGAAAGAAGTTTGCTCCCAGCCATCCACATGCCCAGCGGTTGAATGCTAGCTTGGCAAAATTGCTAGCACTTCAACTGCTGCCTTTTCAGTTGGTAGACTCTGCCCCCTTCCGTGATTTTGTGGAATGTGCGGTTCCTCAGTGGCAGGTACCCAAACGCCACTTTTTCTCACGGAAGGCGATTCCGGCTCTCTACTGGCATGTGGAAGGCAATGTCCATGCCTCGCTGGACAGGGCGGTCAGCGGTAAGGTGCATATTACCGCTGACTCATGGTCCAGCAGGCATGGACAGGGACGTTACCTAAGTTCCACGGCGCATTGGGTGACTCTGCTGGCAGCTGGGAAGGATGCAGGACAAGGTGCAGTAGTGTTGGAGGTTGTTCCGCCACCACGCCTCCAAAATGCTGATTGTGACACACCTCTCTCCTCCACCCCCTCCTCTTCTTCTTCCTCCATGGCCTCTTCCTCGGAACCAGCGGTGCTCCGTAGTCGTTCAAGGGGCTACACAAGTACGCAGGCCAAAAGATGCCATGCGGTGCTTGAGCTGGTGTGCTTGGGGGACAGGAGCCACACTGGGGCAGAGGTTCTGTCAGCTCTGCAGGGGCAGGTTCAGAGGTGGTTGACGCCACGCCAACTTAAGGCAGGAATGGTGGTTTGCGACAATGGCACCAACCTCCTCTCTGCCCTCCGACAGGGACAAATGACCCGTGTGCCCTGTTTGGCTCACGTCCTTAACTTGGTGGTGCAGCGGTTCTTGGGCAGGTACCCGGGCTTACAGGATGTCCTGAGGCAGGCCAGGAAAGTCTGTGTGCATTTCCGCCGGTCATATAATGCCAGTGCTCGGCTGACGGACCTCCAAAAGGAGTTTAACCTGCCCAAGAACTGCCTAATCTGTGACATGCCCACCAGGTAGAACTCAACGTTGGCCATGCTGCAGCGGCTGCACACGCAGCAGAGGGCCATCAATGAGTACCTGTGCGACTATGGCACCAGGACAGGGTCAGGGGAGCTTGGTTTTTTTTCCCCACGCCAGTGGGCCATGATCAGGGATGCATGCACTGTCCTGTCACCATTCGAGGAGGCCACGAGGATGGTGAGCAGTGACAGTGCATGCATCAGTGACACTGTCCCCCTTGTCCACCTGTTGGAGCACACGCTGCATGGAATAATGGACAGGGCACTTGAGGCAGAACAGAGGCAGGAAGAGGAGGACTTCCTTAGCTCTCAAGGCCCCCTTTATCCAGACAGTGTTCCTGCGTGCCCGCCGATCACACAGGAAGAGGACGAGGAGGAGGAGGAGGAAGATTGTGTCAGTATGGAGGTGGAGCCTGGCACTCAGCATCAGCAGCAGTCTTTAAGGGATCAGTCCCAAGAAACACATGGACTTGTACGTGGCTGGGAGGAGGTGGCTGCGGACGTTGTCGTCCTTAGTGACCCAGAGGACTCCGGACCGAATGCCTCAGCAAACCTACGCTGCATGGCCTCCCTGATCCTGCAAAGCCTGCGTAAGGATCCTCGTATTCGTGGTATCAAGGAGAAGGACCAATACTGGCTGGCAACCCTCCTTGATCCACGTTACAAGGGTAAGGTTGCGGACCTTATCTTGCCATCGCAGAGGGAGCAGAGGATGAAACATCTTCGGGAGGCCTTGCAGAAAGGTCTGTGCAATGCGTTCCCAGAGACTGGGAGGTTACAAACTCCTGTTTCTGGACAACGTGTTGCTGAGGCTTCGGTCAGTCAAAGAAGGAGCGGTGGAGAAGGTGGCCGTCTGACCGATGCATTCAGACAATTTTTTGGTCCGCAGCCCCAAGGTATGATCGGTTCCAGCAACCATCGCCAGCGTCTGTTTTACATGGTGCAGGAATACCTAGGGGCAAGATCAGACTTGGACACCTTTCCCACCGAAAATCCTCTGGGTTACTGGGTCTTGAGGATGGATCACTGGCCAGAGCTTGCACAGTATGCAATTGAGCTACTGGCCTGTCCTGCATCCAGCGTTCTTTCGGAACGCACATTCAGTGCTGCTGGAGGCGTGGTAACCGATCACAGGGTGTATCTGTCCACCGACTCGGTCGATCGGCTGACCTTCATAAAAATGAATCAGTCTTGGATCACCACCAGCTACCAAGCACCTGATGCTGATGTAACCGAATAATTTTTTTTGAAATCTCAGATCCCTTCAAAGACTGCCTATGCTGATGCTGAGTGACTATCCCTGAGTAATTATCCTCTTCCTCCTCAATCATCACGCTGATAGCTTGTAAGAACATTTTTGGTTCTGGGCGCCACCACCAGTGCCTAAGGCACAATTTTTCAGCCCCTGTTTAACAGGGGCGTGTAATTACAATTTTTGATGTAATACTTTGCAGCAGGGCTCGTTCCTGCATTCCAACTAGAGTGTCTGTGAGGGGTTGCAGTGTTGTGGCACCAGCACCAGTGCCTAAGGCCCAATTTTTCTGCCCCTGTCTAACAGGGGCGTGTAATTACAATTTTTGATGCAATACTTTGCAGCAGGGCTCGTTCCTGCGTTCCAACTAGAGTGTCTGTGAGGGGTTGCAGTGTTGTGGCACCAGCACCAGTGCCTAAGGCCCAATTTTTCTGCCCCTGTCTAACAGGGGCGTGTAATTACAATTTTTGATGCAATACTTTGCAGCAGGGCTCGTTCCTGCGTTCCAACTAGAGTGTCTGTGAGGGGTTGCAGTGTTGTGGCACCAGCACCAGTGCCTAAGGCCCAATTTTTCTGCCCCTGTCTAACAGGGGCGTGTAATTACAATTTTTGATGCAATACTTTGCAGCAGGGCTCGTTCCTGCGTTCCAACTAGAGTGTCTGTGAGGGGTTGCAGTGTTGTGGCACCAGCACCAGTGCCTAAGGCCTAATTTTTCAGCTCCTGTTCAACAGGGGCATGTAATTACAATTCTTGATCTAATATTTCACAGCAGGGCCCTGTGAGGGCTTACAGTGTTGTGGCCACAGCAACACCTAAGGCCCAAATTTCTGCTGAGTATATAGGGCAGGACCCTACTTTCAAACATCTAACTTACAAACGACTCCTACTTGCAAACGGAAGGAGACAACAGGAAGTGAGATGAAATCTACCCCTAGGAAGGGAAATTCTCTCCTGTAAGAGTTAATATGGGAAAACAATTTCTCCTTTCCACTGATGCTTTCCAATCCTTGTTCCACAAAAAAACCCAAATTTTCAAAAAACATTTTTCATTGGGACAAAAAGTGAGGTGAAATCTTCTGAAGAGGAGGAAAGACAGCAAAACAAATGTCACAGGGGTGATAACCCTTCCCTATGTTTTCCAAAAAGCTTAAAAAAGATTTTTTGGCTGGAGCTAAACACGTTAAAAATGTACCCGTTCAAAATTACAAAGAGATTCTACTTAACAACAAACCTACAGTCCCTGTCTTGTTTGCACCGCCTGTATACTGCTGTTCAGAGTATATAGGGCCTTTCCTTATTTTAATTTGGGTGCGGGGTTCCCCTTAATATCCATACAAGACCCAAAGGGCCTGGTAATGGACTGGGGGGGTACCCATGCCGTTTGTCTCACTGATTTTCATCCATATTGCCATGACCCGACATGACATTAAACCCGCAAGCAGTTTTAAATGAGATTTTTTCCTTTAAAAATGACATTTGGTGCAGGGACTGTTCTAAACACGGGAAACACGCGCCACTTTACAGGCATACTATAGACACCCCCCAGGTACGATATTTAAAGGAATATTTCACTTCTTTTTTTTTTACTTTAAGCATCATTAAAATCACTGCTCCCGAAAAAACGGCCGTTTTTAAAAGTTTTTTTTGCATTGATACATGTCCCCTGGGGTAGGACCCGGGTCCCCAAACCCTTTTTAGGACAATACCATGCAAATTAGCCTTTAAAATGAGCACTTTTGATTTTGAACGTTCGAGTCCCATAGACGTCAATGGGGTTCTAACGTTCGTGCGAACTTTCGGTCCGTTCGCAGGTTCTGGTGCGAACCGAACCGGGGGGTGTTCGGCTCATCCCTAGTCATGACCACAATCTGGCTGGGCACTTCGGTGCCCTAAAGATGGCTGAACTGGTACAACGCACGTTCTGGTGGCCTCAGGGGGTAGATGACTGTAATGCCCCGTACACACGGTCGGATTTTCCGATGTAAAATGTGTGATAGTACCTTGTTGTCGGAAATTCCGACCGTGTGTGGGCTCCAACACACATTTTGCATCAGATTTTCCGACACACAAAGTTTGAGAGCAGGTTATAAAATTTTCCGACAACAAAATCCGTTGTCGGAATTTCCGATCGTGTGTACACAAATCCGACACACAAAGTGCCACGCATGCTCAGAATAAATAAAGAGATGAAAGCTATTGGCTACTGCCCCGTTTATAGTCCCGACGTACATGTTTTTCAGCACCGCGTTCAGAATGATCTGATTTTCCGACAACTTTGTGTGACCGTGTGTATGCAAGACAAGTTTGAGCCAACATCCGTCGGAAAAAATCCTAGGATTTTGTTGTCGGAATGTCCGATCAATGTCCGACCGTGTGTACGGGGCATTAGAGTTATGTGGAGTCTTGTACTACTTGCTCCCGAAGCAAGAACAGCAAGGTAAAAGCCTGGGCTTTACTGAAGCCATTGCCCGTTCCAGAGAGACCCTGGAAAATTATCTCAATGGACTTCATTGTGGAACTCCCTCCGGCAGAGGGTTTTTCTACCATCTTCATGGTGGTGGACAGGCTGTCCAAAATGGCCCATTTTTTGCCCATGAAAGGAACACCCTTGGCTGTGGAAACTGCAAAAATATTCATAAAAGAAATTGTAAGGCTCCATGGAGTCCCAGCCAACATTGTGTCTGACCGGGGTGTCCAGTTCACCTCCAAGTTTTGGAAAGCTCTGTGTGGGTCCCTTGAGATCGAATTGGCCTTCTCCTCCGCATACCACCCTCAGACGAACAGGCAAACAGAAAGAACCAATCAGAACCTGGAGCAGTACCTCCGTTGCTTTTCTTCATTCTCACAAGATGACTGGGTCGCTTTACTCCCCATTGCTGAGTTCGCTTATAATAACTCTTCCCATTCTGCCATCAAACAAACTGCATTTTTTGCTAATTACGGCTATCACCCATCCTTCCTGCCTAGTACCATACCTGAATGCTCAATCCCTGCAGTCTCTGAAACGATAGATTTCTTCTCTAAAAACAACAAACTATTACAAGAGACCATGACCAAAACACAAGAGTACAATAAAAAGATCTTTGACAGGAAAAAACGAGGAGAACTAATTCTGGAACCCAGCAACCAGGTATGGTTGTCTACAGTGAACTTGAAAATGGCTTGCCCCTCAAGAAAATTGGGCCCTAAGTTTATGGGCCCCTTCCCTGTAAAGAGAAAGATCAATGATGTAGCTTATAAGCTGGAATTACCCGATTCACTTAAAGTTCACCCCGTCTTCCATGTGACTCTTTTGAAACCTGCTGTTCTGAATCCCTTCCCTGAACAAAGTACTGGTCCACCGGAGCCTGTAATAGTCAATGGAGAGGAGGAATTTGAGGTGGAAGCAATTTTGAAATGTAGAAGGAGGTACAATCAGGTTCAGTATCTAATTAAATGGAAGGGGTATGGGCCGGAAAATAACTCTTGGGAGCCTGAAAGCAATATTCATGCTAAAGAACGAATGCAATCCTTCAAGAGATCCCATGATGCGAAGCTGGCCCAATTGGGCATCCGGAGGCTGCCCTTTAGGAGGGGGCAATGTCATGGATCTGCCACCTAAGGGTTAACTTAATGATTTCAGTGATTGGCAACAGGCTGCCTTATTTAAACACCTCAGCAGCTCTGTGTCCTTGCTGTTTGATCTGCAGCTCAGTGTATGTGTTTCCTGAAGATCTGATATCTGCTCCTGTTTGACCCGGCTTACCTGTTTGCTGATCCATCCAGTTTGCTCACCTGTCTGCTGATCCACCCAGTCTGCTCACCTGTCTGCTGATCCATCCAGTCTGCTCACCTGTCTGCTGATCCATCCAGTCTGCTCACCTGTCTGCTGATCCATCCAGTCTGCTTACCTGTCTGCTGATCCATCCAGTTTGCTCACCTGACTGCTGATCCATCCAGTCTATTCACCTGTCTGCTGATCCATCCAGTCTGCTTGCCTGTCTGCTGATCCATCCAGTCTGCTCGCCTGTCTGCTGATCCATCCAGTCTGCTCGCCTGTCTGCTGATCTATCCAGCCTGCTGGTCCTGTCTGCTCTGCCAGCCATCTGACCCATCTGCTGTTGATCCTGCCAGGCACTCATACCATTCTGCACTCCCGTGCCACCTGTCTGCTCTACCAGGGGCCGCGAGTCAGATACGTAAGGGAGGTCTTCCTCTGCACTATCAAGCTCATCAGTCAGGTACGTGAGAACTTGACAGCTCCTAATAATACCACAGACAGGCAGCTACAGTATTTACAGTTAGTGTACTGTGTCCTCTGCACAGTGTGCACCTAAAGCTACCTGAATAAAATTGGTGGTGTTCTTCTGATCCTATATTAATACCACAGGCAGGCAGCTACAGTATTTACAGTTAGTGTACTGTGTCCTCTGCACAGTGTGCACCTAAAGCTACCTGAATAAAATTGGTGGTGTTCTTCTGATCCTATATTAATACCACAGGCAGGCAGCTACAGTATTTACAGTTAGTGTACTGCGTCCTCTGCACAGTGTGCACCTAAAGCTACCTGAAGACAATTGCTGTTGTTCTGCTCTATTAATATCACAGACAGGCAGCTACAGTATTTACAGTTAGTGTACTGTGTCCTCTGCACAGTGTGCACCTAAAGCTACCTGAAGACAATTGCTGGTGTTCTTATACTAATAATACTACAGGCAGGCAGTTGATTCTGCTAGCTGCAGTATCAGTATATATATACATCCCAGCTTTGTGCAGCTACATCTCACTGCAGGCCATTAGCATGTCTGGAAGGCCAACAAGGAGAGGCAGACAGTCACAAGCCAATAAAAAAGGGCAAGCAGGCTCTGTGTCTAGAGGCAACAGTGCTGGTCATGGAGACATTGCATCCTCATCAGCATGTGGCCGTGGGACATGCTTGTCCTTTTTTTCTGCAGCTGGCTGTGTTGAGCCGCAACATGCAGAAGACTTGGTAGAGTGGATGACCAAGTCGTCCTCATCATCCTCATCCTCTCTCCCCCAGGCGCAGGGTACTTTGGCAAAGCAGCTGCCAACGCAGCCTCTTCCCTCGGCTCAATGGCATCAGTCACTCCTTCCCTAGCCCCACCATGTCCTACTGAGGAGTCCCTCGAACTGTTTGACCACAGTGTTGGGTACATGCTCCAGGAAGATGCCCAGCGTTTTGAAGGCTCCAATGATGGTACCCAGCTAGAGGAAGGCAGTAACGTGAGCCCAGAGAGAGGGGGTGCCCAAGAAGGACAGCAATCTGGCAGTCATGTTCCCCCAGCTGCAGCATACTGCCAGCTTTGCTCCAGTGATGAGGAGGGAGGGGATGATGAAGTCACTGACTCCACGTGGGTGCCTGATAGGAAAGAGGAGGAGGAGGAGGCACATCACCAATGAGGCAGGATGCCCTCCAGGGGCCAGATTAAGGGCAGCACACTGACTGCATCGCACCGAAGAGCTCCGCATGTGCAGGGCGCTGCTGTCTCTGCGCGTTATTCCAAAAGTTCTTTGGTGTGGGCCTTTCTTGAGACGAGTGCATCAGATTCCACCGCTGCTATTTGCAACATATGTCTCAAGCGTGTCTCGCTTGGCCAAAACATCACCCGCTTGGGCACCACATGCTTGACCAGACATATGTCGACCTCCTATGCAGTTCGTTGGCAAGCACACCTAAAAGACCCACACTAAAGAACAAAGAGGACCTCTCCTTGCTCCTCATCAGCTGGGATCTCCAACCCCACTATACACTCAGTCCTCTCTGAGACCTGCACTGAGAGGAATGAAGGTGTAGAATTAGGTGTGTCACAGCCAAGTACTTGGAGGCAATCTGCTATCAGTACACCAAGGTCAGATTGTACCAGGCAAATTTCCCTGCCCCAGCTGCTGCCCCGCTAGCTTGGCTAAATTGCTAGCACTTCAACTGCTGCCTTTTCAGTTGGTAGACTCTGCCCCCTTCCGTGAGTTTGTGGAATGTGCGGTTCCTCAGTGGCAGGTTCCCAAACGCCACTTTTTCTCACGGAAGGAGATTTCGGCTGTCTACTGGCATGTGGAAGGCAATGTCTTGGCCTCGCTGGACAGGGCGGTCAGCGGTAAGGTGCATATTACCGCTGACTCATGGTCCAGCAGGCATGGACAGGGATGTTACCTATCTTTCACCGCGCACTGGGTGACTTTTCTGGCAGCTGGGAAGGATGCAGGACAGGGTGCAGTAGTGTTGGAGGTTGTTCCGCCACCATGCCTCTAAAATACTACTAGTGGTGATTCTGCCACACCTCTCTCCTCCACCCCCTCCACCCCCTCCTCTTCTTCCTCCATGGCCTCTTCCTGTGCTGATTTGTCTTCGGAACCAGAGGCATTTAAGGGGCTAGGCAAGCACGCAGGCAAAAAGATGCCATGCGGTGCTTGAGCTCGTGTGTTTGGGGGACAGAAGCCACACTGGGGCAGAGATTCTGTCATCTCTTCAGGGGCAGGTTCAGAGGTGGTTGACGACACACCAGCTTAAGGCAGGTATGGCGGTTTGCGACAATGGCACCAACCTTCTCTCCACCCTCCGACAGGGACAACTGACCCATGTGCCCTGTTTGGCTCACGTCCTTAACTTGGTGATGCAGCGGTTCTTGGGCAGGTACCCCGGCTTACAGGATGTCCTGAGGCAGGCCAGGAAAGTCTGTGTGCATTTCCGCAGGTCATATAATGCCAGTGCTGGGCTGGCTGACCTCCAAAAGGAATTTAACCTGCCCAAGAACCGCCTAATCTGTGACATGCTTACTAGGTGGAATTCAATGTTGGCCATGCTGCAGCGGCTGCACACACAGCAGAGGGCCATCAATGAGTAACGTGCGACTATGGAACCAGGACAGGGTCAGGGGAGCTGGGTTTTTTTTTCCCCACGTCAGTGGGCCATGATCAGGGATGCATGCACTGTCCTGTCCACTGTCCCATTTGAGGAGGCCACGAGGATGGTGAGCAGTGACAGTGCATGCATCAGTGACACTGTCCCCCTTGTCCACCTGTTGGAGCACACGCTGCATGGAATAATGGACAGGGCACCTGAGGCAGAACAGAGGCAAGAAGAGGAGGACTTCCTTAGCTCTCAAGGCCCCCTCTATCCAGACAGTGTTCCTGCGTGCCCGCCGATCACACAGGAAGAGGAGGATTGTGTCAGCATGGAGGTGGAGCCTGGCACTCAGCATCAGCAGCAGTCTTTAAGGGATCATTTACAGTCTCAAGAAACCCATGGACTTGTACGTGGCTGGGAGGAGGTGGCTGCGGATCATGTCATCCTTAGTGACCCAGAGGACTCCGGACCGAATGCCTCAGCACACCTACGCTGCATGGCCTCCCTGATCCTGCAAAGCCTACGAAAGGATCCTTGGATTCGTGTATCAAGGAGAGGGATCAATACTGGCTGGCAACCCTCCTTTATCCACGTTACAAGGGTAAGTTTGTGCACCTTATCTTGCTGTTGCAGAGGGAGCAGAGGATGAAACATCTTCTGGAGGCCTTGCAGAAAGGTCTTTGCAATGCGTTCCCAGAGACTGGGAGGTTACAAAGTCCTGTTCCTGGACAAAATGTTGCTGAGGCTTCAGTCAGTCAAAGAAGGAGCGGTGGAGAAGGTGGACGTCTGACCGATGCGTTCAGACAATTTTTTAGTCCGCAGCCCCAAGGTATGATCGGTTCCAGCGACCATTGCCAGCGTCTATTTTACATGGTGCAGGAATACCTAGGGGCAAGATCTGACTTGGACACCTTTCCCACCGAAAATCCCCTGGGTTACTGGGTCTTGAGGATGGATCACTGGCCATAGCTTGCACAGTATGCAATTGAGCTACTGGCCTGTCCTGCAACACTGTTCTTTTGGAACGCACATTCAGTGCTGCTGCAGGCTTTGTAACCGATCACAGGGTGCGCCTGTCCACCGACTCGGTCGATCGACTGACCTTCATAAAAATGAATAAGTCTTGGATCACTACCAAGCACCTGATGCTGATGTAACCGAATATTTTTTTTTAAATGTCAGATCCCTTCAAGGCTGCCTATGCTGATGCTGAGTGACTATCCTGTTATGCTGAGTGACTATCCTCTTCCTCCTCAATGATCATGCTGATAGCTTGTAAGAATATTTTTGGTTCTGGGCGCCGCCACCGGTGGCTAAGGCCCAATTTTTCAGCCCCTGTTTAACAGGGGCGTGTAATTACAATTTGTGATGCAATATTTTGCAAGGAGGGTTTGTTGCTGCGCTCAACTAGAGTATCTGTGAGGGGTTGCAGTGTTGTGGCACCAGCACCAGTGCCTAAGGCCCAATTTTTCAGCCCCTGTTTAACAGGGGCGTGTAATTACAATTTTTGATGCAATACTTTGCAGCAGGGCTTGTTCCTGCGCTCCAACTAGAGTATCTGTGAGGGGTTGCAGTGTTGTGGCACCAGTGCCTGAGGCCCAATTTTTCTGCCCCTGTTCAACAGGGACATGTAATTACAATTCTTGATCTAATATTTCACAGCAGGGCCCGTTTCTGCACACACCAAGAGTAACTGTGAGGACTTACAATGTTGTGGATCAAACCACAAAAACTATGCGCTTAGGACATACAGAAATAGGGGAAAGGGGGGGGGGAAGAAGATAAGATAGAGGGGGGGAAGGGGGGAGAGATGGGAGAAAAGAAGAAGAATAGAGGGTATGCTGCCTCCCCAAGTTAAGCCCTCAAAGAGAACTAACATGTAATGAATAGTTAATGGGGGTATGGCGCTCCCTTGTGGGCTGTGCAAAATTCAATGACATAAACAGTGACTATGTTGAATAAATAATTAGTGATCCAAACCCAAACGGTGAGAGCTGTGAAATTCTTAATGGGTAAAACTCATATTAAATCATAAAAACTTTGTGGAAGTATAGGTATACGTGTTGGCAAACCTTAGCTTATTGCACATACCTCCATAATAGGATAATGAGAAAAAATGGAAAAAAAGAAAACTACTAAAGTGCTGCTGCTAAGCAGCTAATTAAGATACCAACTTCTATATATACAAAATTTGTGGCATGTATATGTATACCAGTGCAAAAACGAGCATATGACAGTGCAATGTATGTAATATGACAGTGCAATACTGCACCTACATATATATTTGACCGTGCACTCCAACTTATAAATCTGCAATACAGTGCAGTATAGTGCAATCGAGTCCAACAAGACTCTAAATGGCCAGTGCAAAGACAAGTGTATAACAATGCAATATATGTATGTAATATGATAGTGCAATCCCACACATACGTGTATATATAACCAACAATCCAACTTATAATTGTTCAATAAAGTGCAATATAGTGCAGTCAAGTCCAGCAAGACTCTAGATGACGTCAAAATTTCAAATTAGGCAAAAAAAGAGAGAAAGAGTCTGTCTCAAATAGTGCATCCCAATTTTGAATGGCAGCAAAAAAGTTCCAACAGCTTAGTGACTTTTGGTGCCCACAGAGGTAAATCCGTGACTTCTGTGCTCCCCTTTGGCTCCCCACTCACCAGCTTCCACTACCCCTGCAGGGGTGATAGACAATCTAGGATCCCAGAACCGTCCTCTTATTCGGTGTCCCGTGGTTGCTGCGGTGGAATGGCCTCTCTCCCAGGAGTTCCGGATTACCACTCCATACGATATCCAGGATGGGGGTCAGCAACTAAGCCCTCAAGGAAAGAGATGCCACCTCATAGTGTAGTATGATAAAAATCTTTAATACCATAAAAACCTTAAAAACTCCCCTCTCGGGGAAAAAACACACAGCGTACTACACTATGGGTGAAGCCGAGAGCCAGGAAGTGTATCCCGCAGCGTGCGGCGTGCGGTTCAGCTGCGTTCCAGGCTCTCTCGCTCCGTACCCGGAAATGACGTAAGTGCGTAGCCCCGCCTTACGCATTTCGTCATCGACGTTTTCAAAGGCGGCGCCATCTTACTACACCTCACAGGTTATAAGGCAGGCGGACATGCTGGATCCTCCCCTATCCCGTCCCTGCAGGGATTTTGATTGGATTTTCAATCCCGTGGCTCCCCCTCCCATACGTCCCCATTGGGCGGTGCCCAAATCAGATCCCTGTGGGCATATGTCGAGGTGTTTACTATTTAATCCTGACCCACACATCTCCGCTGACCTTTTACATAAATTGGCAGACTCATTTCACATAAAGCAATGTAAACATCAAGCATCTTTTATGATATAGGTTAGGATTAGATAAAAATCATCTTTACTTCTACACCAGGTAAGTATATCGTATAGACACAGCCCGCAGTGGTGGATAACGGTAATGCATGTCCTCCACCTTGCAAACTCAGTGTCTATCTTGTAAAAGTGGATGAAAATAGAGTGTCACCCCAAGTCCCATTCAGAATCCACCCAATTGCGGGTGCAGAACCAGGATGTTGGGTATATTTTACTATCTGTATATATTTCATCCTCCGATCTCCACATTACAAAAAACAGGAAACTTAAAAAATGACAGAAAATATATAGATAAAAAATACAATAAATGTATAAATGAATAAAAAACTAAGTAGGCCTATATCATCTGAGACTTGGGACCAATACCTAGTATGTTTAGGACCACCCGGGTCCCTCATGGAAATTATAATTGAAATTATATACCCAAAGAGCATTTCCAACTATAAGGTGCTCCTTCACGTGATTAATACCCACGTGCATTAGCCTCCCTGTGTTATCTTAGGTGGTGTATTCTCTCACTCCCACCCAGATACTGCTTAGTATACTATTCCACTGTGGTGTCCAAATCCCAGGCCCCTCATCTCATTCTGGGGAACTAAAAAACCGGAAGGATTGGGGTGCATGATAACGACCCAAGATGTGAGATATATTTAAAACAAGAAACATATACATGGAATCCCCATATACGATATTTACTGAAAAAGGAAGGATAACTTGAAGGGAATGACTCAGGGCTCATACAAGTGCATGGGAACAGTATCCTGTTGCATACAGAATACACCTAATACCACAAACCTAGTATGTGGGTACCCCCATGTACCCCCCATGTACAGCCATGCATGCACCTGTACCCCATATTCGTGGGGTGTGTGATTATGTACAGCCTGTATGACAACCCCATAAACCTTATATCTACGATATTTCTATCACTATCTCCTACTTAGCCATTGTTCCATAGCACATGTATACAAAGGCAACAGAATAGTTAGTAACATAGTTTCTTGTTGCTATAGTCCTCTCTTGGTTTTGTTGAACAACTAACAGGTGCAGGCGGAGAACCTGTGCCAGAAAGGACACAGGGGAACTATCTCCTACTATGAGTGGATTTACGGATTAGCTATAAAACAGTTGAGGTCTATGTCCAGATTTAACCCTTTGGGGGCAATAGACCCCAACCGATATATCCACTCTGTCTCATTCCTGGAGACTCATGTTTCTTTGTTGCCTCCTCTCCAGTGGGTTTTCACCTGATCAATACCATAAAAAATAAGGCCACTGGGATCTTTTTGATGGAACTCGGCAAAGTGCCGTGATAGATGATGCTTCGGAAACCCTTTTTTGATATTTTTGATATGTTCCCGTATCCTGACATAGAGTGGGCGGGTGGTTCTCCCCACGTACTGTAGATGGCAGGGGCACTCAATGATGTAGGTGACATGAGTGCTGTGACAGGTTATCAACTCCTTAATCTGATATTCTTTATGGTCTACAGTTGACTTGAACTTTTCCTTTTTCCTAGGTTGGGGTTTGCTAACTCTACAGGGTAGACATCTGCGGCATCTGAAGAACCCTTTCATATTGGGTATAATTTGAGTATGCTTGGGGGGGTCAATAACATTATGTACAAGATGGTTACGAAGGGTAGGTGCTTTCCTGTACACAAACTTCGGTTTGGTGGGGAGGATTTTTGCTAGTACCCGGTCCTCTTTCAGGATGGGCCAGTATTTCTTAATGATCCGTTCAACATCCTTGTATTGGTTGTTGAACCCTGTAATGAAGGTCATCTCCATCTGGTCATTCCTGGCCCTGATGTTCTTCTGAAGTAGTTGGTTCCTGTCCATGTTCTTGATCTCCTGTTTCAGTTTATTCAGATTTTCTTGTGGATATCCTTTCTCCTGGAACCGCTCAATCAAGACATCTGCCTGGACCTCAAAGTCCTCCAATGTATTGCAGTTTCTCCTTATCCTTAGTAGTTGGCCTTTTGGAATGTTGGATTTCCACTTCGGATGGTGACAGCTTGAAGTGGGTATATACCCGTTACGATCTGTGCTTTTAAAGAAAGTACGGGTGTTAAGGGAATCACCTGCTTTGAAGATTTCCAAATCCAAGTAGTCAATCGCATGCAGGTTCCATTTACCCGTAAACGTGATGCCGTACCTATTTCCGTTCAGCCCTTCAAGGAATTTTTCAAAACTGTCCGTGGTGCCATCCCATCAGATGATTAAATCATCAATATACCTACGGTACATTTTAATTTGAGGGATATTTTTGTTGTAAATATATTCCTCCTCCCACATGTTCATGAACAGGTTTGCAACGCTTGGTGCATATCGTGCCCCCATTGCGACACCTTTGGTTTGTACAAAATACTCCTTGTTGTACCAAAAGTAGTTGCACTCCATTGCCATTTTCAGGCCTTCCATAATGTAATTGATCTGTCCCTGTCTCATTCCTGTGTTCTCAAATAGAGCCTTTTCTACTGCAAGCAATCCATCTGGTTGCTCAATGCTTGTGTACAGTGAATTGACATCTATTGTTGCCAATACCCAATTTTCTGTACCTTTTATACTTTGGAGTTCTTCGATGAGTTGTAAACTATCCCGCAGATATGATTTCCCTTGCTGTACCAGAGGTTTCAAATATTTATCCAGATATTCCCCTAATCTGGAGAAGATTGAATTTATGCCGCTGATAATAGGTCTTCCAGGTGGTTTGTTCAGTCTTTTGTGAATCTTTGGTGTGTAATATATCACAGGGGTCTTTGTAGAGTTAGAGTATAAATATTCAGCTTCTCTCGCATTCAGAATCCCCATAGCCTTTCCTTTAGTGATGTACTTCTTTAGTTGTTTCTCATATTTTCTCTTTGGATTTGTTCTGAGTTTTTTATATGTGTTTTCCACATTTAGTAGGTTGCCCATCTCTTCTTGGTAGTCTTTTTTGTCCAAGATGACCAGTCCACCTCCTTTGTCGGCCGGTCTTATAACTACCTCTACTACTACTAACTACTTGGATTTGGAAATCTTCAAAGCAGGTGATTCCCTTAACACCCGTACTTTCTTTAAAAGCACAGATCGTAACGGGTATATACCCACTTCAAGCTGTCACCATCCGAAGTGGAAATCCAACATTCCAAAAGGCCAACTACTAAGGATAAGGAGAAACTGCAATACATTGGAGGACTTTGAGGTCCAGGCAGATGTCTTGATTGAGCGGTTCCAGGAGAAAGGATATCCACAAGAAAATCTGAATAAACTGAAACAGGAGATCAAGAACATGGACAGGAACCAACTACTTCAGAAGAACATCAGGGCCAGGAATGACCTGATGGAGATGACCTTCATTACAGGGTTCAACAACCAATACAAGGATGTTGAACGGATCATTAAGAAATACTGGCCCATCCTGAAAGAGGACCGGGTACTAGCAAAAATCCTCCCCACCAAACCGAAGTTTGTGTACAGGAAAGCACCTACCCTTCGTAACCATCTTGTACATAATGTTATTGACCCCCCCAAGCATACTCAAATTATACCCAATATGAAAGGGTTCTTCAGATGCCGCAGATGTCTACCCTGTAGAGTTAGCAAACCCCAACCTAGGAAAAAGGAAAAGTTCAAGTCAACTGTAGACCATAAAGAATATCAGATTAAGGAGTTGATAACCTGTCACAGCACTCATGTCACCTACATCATTGAGTGCCCCTGCCATCTACAGTACGTGGGGAGAACCACCCGCCCACTCTATGTCAGGATACGGGAACATATCAAAAATATCAAAAAAGGGTTTCCGAAGCATCATCTATCACGGCACTTTGCCGAGTTCCATCAAAAAGATCCCAGTGGCCTTATTTTTTATGGTATTGATCAGGTGAAAACCCACTGGAGAGGGGGCAACAAAGAAACATTAGTCTCCAGGAATGAGACAGAGTGGATATATCGGTTGGGGTCTATTGCCCCCAAAGGGTTAAATCTGGACATAGACCTCAACTGTTTTATAGCTAATCCGTAAATCCACTCATAGTAGGAGATAGTTCCCCTGTGTCCTTTCTGGCACAGGTTCTCCGCCTGCACCTGTTAGTTGTTCAACAAAACCAAGAGAGGACTATAGCAACAAGAAACTATGTTACTAACTATTCTGTTGCCTTTGTATACATGTGCTATGGAACAATGGCTAAGTAGGGGACAGTGATAGAAATATCGTAGATATAAGGTTTATGGGGTTGTCATACAGGCTGTACATAATCACACACCCCACGAATATGGGGTACAGGTGCATGCATGGCTGTACATGGGGGGTACATGGGGGTACCCACATACTAGGTTTGTGGTATTAGGTGTATTCTGTATGCAACAGGATACTGTTCCCATGCACTTGTATGAGCCCTGAGTCATTCCCTTCAAGTTATCCTTCCTTTTTCAGTAAATATCGTATATGGGGATTCCATGTATATGTTTCTTGTTTTAAATATATCTCACATCTTGGGTCGTTATCATGCACCCCAATCCTTCTGGTTTTTTAGTTCCCCAGAATGAGATGAGGGGCCTGGGGTTTGGACACGACAGTGGAATAGTATACTAAGCAGTATCTGGGTGGGAGTGAGAGAATACACCACCTAAGATAACACAGGGAGGCTAATGCACGTGGGTATTAATCACGTGAAGGAGCACCTTATAGTTGGAAATGCTCTTTGGGTATATAATTTCAATTATAATTTCCATGAGGGACCCGGGTGGTCCTAAACATACTAGGTATTGGTCCCAAGTCTCAGATGATATAGGCCTACTTAGTTTTTTATTCATTTATACATTTATTGTATTTTTTATCTATATATTTTCTGTCATTTTTTAAGTTTCCTGTTTTTTGTAATGTGGAGATCGGAGGATGAAATATATACAGATAGTAAAATATACCCAACATCCTGGTTCTGCACCCGCAATAGGGTGGATTCTGAATGGGACTTGGGGTGACACTCTATTTTCATCCACTTTTACAAGATAGACACTGAGTTTGCAAGGTGGAGGACATGCATTACCGTTATCCACCACTGCGGGCTGTGTCTATACGATATACTTACCTGGTGTAGAAGTAAAGATGATTTTTATCTAATCCTAACCTATATCATAAAAGATGCTTGATGTTTACATTGCTTTATGTGAAATGAGTCTGCCAATTTATGTAAAAGGTCAGTGGAGATGTGTGGGTCAGCATTAAATAGTAAACACCTCGACATATGCCCACAGGGATCTGATTTGGGCACCGCCCAATGGGGACGTATGGGAGGGGGAGCCACGGGATTGAAAATCCAATCAAAATCCCTGCAGGGACGGGATAGGGGAGGATCCAGCATGTCCGCCTGCCTTATAACCTGTGAGGTGTAGTAAGATGGCGCCGCCTTTGAAAACGTCGATGACGAAATGCGTAAGGCGGGGCTACGCACTTACGTCATTTCCGGGTACGGAGCGAGAGAGCCTGGAACGCAGCTGAACCGCACGCCGCACGCTGCGGGATACACTTCCTGGCTCTCGGCTTCACCCATAGTGTAGTACGCTGTGTGTTTTTTCCCCGAGAGGGGAGTTTTTAAGGTTTTTATGGTATTAAAGATTTTTATCATACTACACTATGAGGTGGCATCTCTTTCCTTGAGGGCTTAGTTGCTGACCCCCATCCTGGATATCGTATGGAGTGGTAATCCGGAACTCCTGGGAGAGAGGCCATTCCACCGCAGCAACCACGGGACACCGAATAAGAGGACGGTTCTGGGATCCTAGATTGTCTATCACCCCTGCAGGGGTAGTGGAAGCTGGTGAGTGGGGAGCCAAAGGGGAGCACAGAAGTCACGGATTTACCTCTGTGGGCACCAAAAGTCACTAAGCTGTTGGAACTTTTTTGCTGCCATTCAAAATTGGGATGCACTATTTGAGACAGACTCTTTCTCTCTTTTTTTGCCTAATTTGAAATTTTGACGTCATCTAGAGTCTTGCTGGACTTGACTGCACTATATTGCACTTTATTGAACAATTATAAGTTGGATTGTTGGTTATATATACACGTATGTGTGGGATTGCACTATCATATTACATACATATATTGCATTGTTATACACTTGTCTTTGCACTGGCCATTTAGAGTCTTGTTGGACTCGATTGCACTATACTGCACTGTATTGCAGATTTATAAGTTGGAGTGCACGGTCAAATATATATGTAGGTGCAGTATTGCACTGTCATATTACATACATTGCACTGTCATATGCTCGTTTTTGCACTGGTATACATACACATGCCACGAATTTTGTATATATAGAAGTTGGTATCTTAATTAGCTGCTTAGCAGCAGCACTTTAGTAGTTTTCTTTTTTTCCATTTTTTCTCATTATCCTATTATGGAGGTATGTGCAATAAGCTAAGGTTTGCCAACACGTATACCTATACTTCCACAAAGTTTTTATGATTTAATATGAGTTTTACCCATTAAGAATTTCACAGCTCTCACCGTTTGGGTTTGGATCACTAATTATTTATTCAACATAGTCACTGTTTATGTCATTGAATCTTACAATGTTGTGGCACCAGCAACACCACCACCACCAAAGGCCCAATTTTTCTGACCCTGTTCAACAGGGGCATGTAATTACAATTCTTGATCTAATATTTCACAGCAGAGCCCGTTCCTGCGCCCACCAAGAGTAACTGTGAGGGCTTACAGTGTTGTGGCAACACCAACACCTAAGACCCCAATTTCTGCAGAGTATATAGGGCAGGCCCCTACTTTTAAACATCCAACTTATAAACGACTCCTACTTGCAAATGGAAAGAGACAACAGAAAGTGAGATGAAATCTACCCCTAGGAAGGGAAATTCTCTCCTGTAAGAGTTAATATGGGAAAATTATGTCTCCTCTCCACTGATGCTTTATCACCAATCCTTGTTTTACTAAAAACCCCAAATTGTCAAAAAACATTTGTCATTGGGACAGAAAGTGAGGTGAAATCTTCTGAAGAGGTGCACAGACAGCAAAACAAATGTCACAGGGGTGATAACCCTTCCCTATGTTTTCCAAAAAGCTTAAAAATAGATTTTTTGTCTGGAGCTACACTTTAAAAATGTACCAGTTCCAAATTACAAATAGATTCTACTGAACAACAAAACCTACAGTCCCTGTCTTGTTTGCACCGCCTGTATACTGCTGTTCAGAGTATATAGGGCCTGGGGGCCCCACGCCTTTCCTTTTTTGAATTTGGGTTCCCCTTTTTATCCATACAAGACCCAAAGGGCCTGGTAATGGACTGGGGGGGGTACCCATGCCATTTGTCTCACTGATTTTCATCCATATTGCCGGGACCCTACATTACATTAAAGTCGCAAGCCGTTTTAAATGACTTTTATTCCTTTAAATATGTCATTTTGTGCAGGGACTGTTCTAAGCACGGGAAACATGCATCACTTTACAGGCATACTATAGACACCCCCCAGGTACGATATTTAAAGGAATATTTCACATTTTTTTCACTTTAAGTATCATTAAAATCACTGCTCCCGA
Source organism: Lithobates septentrionalis (assembly GCA_037952835.1). NCBI lineage: Eukaryota > Metazoa > Chordata > Amphibia > Anura > Ranidae > Lithobates > Lithobates septentrionalis. Next base: position 5,698,369 of record JBBDGP010000806.1, on the reverse strand, counting down.
AAAAACGTCCATTTTTAAAACTTTTTTTGCATTGATACATGTCCCCTGGGGCAGGACCCAGGTCCCCAAACCCTTTTTAGGACAATACCATGCAAATTCACCTTTAAATTTAGCACTTTTGATTTAGAACGTTCGAGTCCCATAGACGTGTTCGGCTCACCCCTAGTTGTGACTAATTAATGTTTAAATCCTTAATAGATGTCCGTTTGTGGGCGCACTCCTCTTAATTTCCTCTGCAAAATGGTCAGACCTCAAAACCATATTCTGTTAGTGTCTCAAATTAACATATATGGTTTTTTTTGCTTTTCTTGCTCTTTTCCAAGTCCTGTTTTGTTAAAAAATAACATTTGTAGCAAATTTTTATGCCTTTTGTTAATTTTCATGCAACAGATTTCCCAGCTGCAGCTTAACTAGGCTTATTGGCATGGGAAAACAAAAAAAAGGTGTGATTTGTCTAAAAGTTACTTTCCTGGTGCCTTCATGGTAGCATATGCATGGATTGTGCTTATGCTGCCACGGATAGTCACCAGGAAAGGAAAATTACAGAGTGGTAAGTATTCAATTTTCCATTTTAGCACAGTGGTTCTCAGCCTCAGTCCTCAAGTATCCCCGACAGGACATATTTTGGGAATTTATCCTAGCTAAAATAGCTGTCCAAAATATAAAGCCATTGACTGTGATTTAAAGCACCTGGGCAAGATGAAGGAAAACCTGCAAACATGGACTGTTGGGAGTACTTGAGGACGGGGTTGAGAACCACTGATTTAGAGCACTGAGCTAAAATCTATTTCAAGACAATCCTATTCTAATTGGGGGCATTTGAGGGAAACCAAGCAAGTGTCAGAACCCCTGCTTGTCTTTTTTGGGTTGGGCTTTTTGTCCCCTTTCCTAAAATTGGCTTCACTTCCTCTCCCATAGCCAAACAGGAAGTGAGGGTAAAACCCTACTAATGTCTTTCCTTGGGGACACACAGGTCAATCTAACTAGTGTCCCCATTAGGCAAATTGCACTTTAGCACTTTTTTGTGTACACCCCATGTGACGGGGGGGCCCATGGAACTCAGAATACATCTTATGTCTAAGGCACCCTGTGCCATCCTGGCACAGGGTGATTGAGAAAATATATCTTGGACTACTTAAAATGGGACAGTAATATTTGTCCACAATATCTCCCAGGATGTATGTTAATTGAATGAGCTGATCACATTGTCCTCTATACAATGTAGGAGACGGGACGACTCCTATTGGAGCTCATGTTAATTAGGTTTTGTTTGTATTGTTAATTGTAATTAGCTCCAGCTATTGTGTTGATATAACTGTGTGAAGCTCGGTGACCACAAGTCTGGGCGAAAGGTCATGTCTCAGTCACCTAGGCTGTATAAAGGATTAGATAATTAGGTCATGTTAATTAAGTTACAGTTGTATTGTTAGAGGAGGTTCCAACGGCATATAAAGTCTTGTAATTTTGATTCTAAAAAAAACAGTTCTTGGTAGCAACAAGCAAGTGTCGCCTTGTTTGTGCTCAGAGAGGTTTGGATATCTGTATACAGACTGGGAGGAAGTGGTATATGACGGAAGCACTCAAGCGGAGTGTGGGACGTTCCGTGACATTGGTGGCAAGCAGCGGGAAAGCTTCCTGAAGTCTGGGACATCCAAACCTCCAACTGGATCCAAGATCAGCATAGCAGACTTCAGTCACCCCAGCGGAGATATGGACCTGGCATCAGAGTTCCCGGGGCTGCTGCGGATCATCCTTTCAACATACACCAGGACTGTGTCTGAGGATGAATACCTGGAGCTTAGCAGCAAATTCGGGTGGAGCTCTGGATTGCAGCCCTCCGTCTCGCTGGTATAAAACAGGGCAAGTGCTTTCCAACCCAAGAGCAACGGGCCAGTGACCAACGGGCATTGCGGATGGCATTCCTGGGAGAGCAGCCCCAGGAGCAATGGGTGACTGAGTTGGACAGGCTGGTCCAGCAGGAGATAGAGCTGGGCAATCATTATCGGGCTCTGCAATGGCACGCAGAGGAAGGATATTTAGGGGAGACAACAGAATGCTCTCCGGAGGGATATGACTTTGGCGGCCCTGGATTGCTGTGGGAGAACCTTACAGATCTTTTTATGTTTGGCGATGAAGGGGAACCTGACCTTGAGGACCTGAGAGACTATAGAGAGTCTATGCTCGGTCTTGCAGGGGTCTCAGAGCTCAAACCTGATCTGGACCATTTGCTAAGGAAGGAACAGCATCTGGAAAGGGCATACAGGAAACTGCTAGAACACATTCAGCAGCATGTCAGAGAATCGGCAGTGGAAAATCCGGAGATTGCCGTCCCCAAATCTGAAGTGCTGACAACAGGGCAGAGCTCTGCTAACCTCTGCCCAGCACTGATAGCATCTTCTGGGTTCCATGGACAGGAGATGGTGAACCTCTATCCCCAGACATCAGTTGCAGAGACATGGGATTTGATAGACTTTTCTGCTGAGGAAGAACAACCTGATGAGCCTCCAGCAGAAGAGCTGCTATCAGGGCCAAAGTTCACTGTGTTCTGCCCAGCACCAACAGTGGCTTCGGCCTTCTTGAGAGAAGAGGTAGTCGGCCTTTCTCCCACAACACTGACAGGGACATGTGATTTTCTGCCAGCAGCATCTATGGAGTTAAAACAAACTTCTCCAGCTGAAGATCTGGTAACTGAACAGAGGGTCCAAGACCTCTGCCCCACACTTTTACCAATGCCAGAGACTGGGGATTTAATAGACATTTCTGTAGAGGAGGAACCACCTGGCAAACCCCCAGCAGAAGTGCTGGCAACCGGACAGAGGGTCCAAGACCTCTGCCCCACACCTGCAGCAATTGTGGAGGCTCAGGGTGAGAAGATGGCAATCACTTCCCAGCAGCAGATACAGGGGGAGAAGGGAGAGGAGGTGTGTGTTGTCCCTCCCCAACAGTTGGCCAGGGTGGAGGAAGCGGGCTTTCCTCCCCAGCAAAGATCCATGCACCTGGGAGACAGTACCATTGACATGTCGTCCCAGCAGCCAGATGAGGGAATGGAAAAGGAAGCAGCCGGCTCACCTCCCCAATGGCAGCTACACAGTTTGGGAGTGGAGGAAGCCAGCCTCCTGCCCCAACGGTTAGCCGGAGCGGAGGATGCAGAGTCCCCAGCAGAAGTGCTGGCAACAGGGCAGAGTGCTACCAACCTCTGCCCAGCACCGGCAACAACTACAGAGTTCCAGGGAGGCGGGGCAGTCGGCCTCCCTCTCCAACAGTTAGCCGGAACAGATGGTGTGGGGTTTCCAGCAGAAGGGCTGGCAACAGGGCCAAGGACTGCTATACTCTGCCCTCAACTAACAGAGGATGGATATCCTGTGAAGGTGGATGGGACTTCAGTCTCCACCTGTATACCCCAGGGATGCTGGGCAGTGGGCCCAGATCCCCAACAGCATGACAGAGTGAGCCCAGACACCCTGTCTTCTCTCCAGCGGCAGAAAGGATTCCAGGGAGAAGGGCCAGTCCAGGCCTCTCCCCAGCGGCAGATATGTTCTCTGAGAGAGGCAGAGGTTGGCTGGGTGAGTAATGCTTTGTTTGGAACAATTTGTTTGGGGTACTGTGTGGGTACAGGCAGTAGAGGACTGGAACTACTGACTAACTTCGGAGTCAACCCGTCTGGGGTCTCCTCCTGTGTTAGTCTTCTGCCGAAAGGGGAGAGATGTGACGGGGGGGCCCGTGGAACTCAGAATACATCTTATGTCTAAGGCACCCTGTGCCATCCTGGCACAGGGTGAGTGAGAAAATATATCTTGGACTACTTAAAATGGGACAGTAATATTTGTCCACAATATCTCCCAGGATGTATGTTAATTGAATGAGCTGATCACATTGTCCTCTATACAATGTAGGAGACGGGACGACTCCTATTGGAGCTCATGTTAATTAGGTTTTGTTTGTATTGTTAATTGTAATTAGCTCCAGCTATTGTGTTGATATAACTGTGTGAAGCTCGGTGACCACAAGTCTGGGCGAAAGGTCATGTCTCAGTCACCTAGGCTGTATAAAGGATTAGATAATTAGGTCATGTTATTTAAGTTACAGTTGTATTGTTAGAGGAGGTTCCAACGGCATATAAAGTCTTGTAATTTTGATTCTAAAAAAAACAGTTCTTGGTAGCAACAAGCAAGTGTCGCCTTGTTTGTGCTCAGAGAGGTTGGGATATCTGTATACAGACTGGGAGGAAGTGGTATATGACGGAAGCACTCAAGCGGAGTGTGGGACGTTCCATGACACCCCACATTATTAGGTATTCTGGGGTTCATTAAAGGCAAATCCACTCTACAATACAAGTGTACTCACTGTAAATCTGAGGGAAAGCACTGGTGATTTTATCATCCAATCATGTAAAAGCAAAGATGCTGATTTTTTATTTTCCTTGCATGTCCCCCTCAGATCTCCAGCAACTGCACTTCCATGTGCACTAATAATTTGGGGTGTACAGAGAAAAATGCTAGAGTGCAATTTACGTAATGGGGAAGCTATTTAGATTGACCTGTGTGTCCCCAAGGAAAGACATTGGTAGGGTTTTACCCTCACTTCCTCTTTGGCTATGTGACAGGAAGTGAATAAATTTGAAGGAGAAAGTGGCAAAATTTGGGAGGTGTCTTCACCCTATCAGGGGTGCAGACATCCCCAAAAACTGACAAGACTTCTAATCCCTCTGCACTCTATCTCCAAGCAAAAATAAGAAAGGATTTCATTTAGTTTAACTTTCAAAAGACATATTCCTAAGTTAAAGGCTCCTTTCACACTGAGGCGCTTTGCAGATGCTAAAGTGCTAAAAATAGCGCCTGCGAAGCGCCCCGAAAGAGCCGCTCAATGCACTCCAGTGTGAAAGCACTGAGGGCTTTCACACTGGAGCGGTGCGCTTGCAGGGCGGTCAAAAAAGTCCTGCAAGCCGCATCTTTGGAGCGCTGTAGGAGCGGTGTATTTACCACTTCTAAAGCGCCCCTTCCCATTCAAAACAACGGGGCAGCACTGCAAACCCACTTTGCGGGTGGTTTTAACCCCTTTTCGCCCGCTAGCGGGGGGTTAAAACCGCCCCGCTAGCTCCGCTAAAACGATGGTAAAGCAGCGCCCGTACGCCTGAGTGTGAAAATAGCCTAACTGTGATGCATGTCAATGGCCCATTTAGACCTTGTTTAATAGAAATCACCAGTTCCCTTTCACTAGAAACATTTGTTAGTCCAGTCCTGGAAATCTGCATCTGCTTTATTATTAATTTCCCTAACAATTCCTGCAGCTAGATGCGCGACCGCTGTGAATGTTAGATGCACAACTGCTGTGTGTGCGGAGGTATGTACCCATGGCGCATATCTGGTTTCCAGAAGCGGTGGCCAGCACACAGGAATGACCTCACGTCCCTCCAGGAAGTTGCCTGTACTGCTGCTAATTTCTTCCCACCACCATGCCCTGCTCACTGTTCTCTGAGGAAGAGATGATCCTTATTTGCAAATTAAGGTTTTTTTTTTTAACATGGGGTTTAAACTGGAGTACCTGGAGGAGACCTACACAGGCACAGAGAGAACATGCAAACTCCTGGCAGATGGTGTTGCTGGCGAGATTTGAACCAGCGACCCTTTTTGCTGCTAGGTGAAAGTGCTAACCACTACACCACTGTGCTGCCCAAATTATATATTTACATTATATTTAATTATGTATTCATATACATCTATAGATGTAGGTTCTTGTGTCCACCAGCAGAGAGAAGTTGGGTAGATGCCACACTCCTGATTCTGGAAGCATAATAATGGTCTAGCACAGGGATCTTCAAACTACGGCCCTCCAGTTGTTCAGGAACTAAAATTCCCATCATGCCTAGTCATGTCTGTGAATGTCAGAGTTTTACAATGCCTCATGGGATGTGTAGTTCCGCAACAGCTGGAGAGCCGTAGTTTGAAGATTCCTGGTCACTCTAGCATGTCTTGAAAAAAGGTGGTTTCTCATGTGCCTTGTATAATGCCCAAAAAATATCATTTGGAAAATACAAGTGGGTCATTGCACATCTACATTCCAAATTTAGCACTTAAGATGGTCATGCACTATGCAATCTGATTAGCCAATCTCTGTACAACTTGACATTTCGGCAAAATAGGTAATAGGAAGACGCACTTGAACAATTAATTCAAATTATAGTAAATCAATCAGGCTCTTGCACTAAATCTAATTTATTTAGGATCTAACTGACTGCAGTGTATGGTCACCTTTAAAGATCAAGATCTGAAAATATACATTTATTGGAAACACTTCTCTGTTCTTTGTAATGTATTAAAAGATTTGGGTAAAAAAAAAACATTTCAAAGATATATTAAAAGTGATAGGAATGAGATTAGCATCAAAAGGGTTAATTACCTGAGAACACCTACTAATTGCCTAACAAGACACATCCAACAAGATGAAATTAACCAATTGGATTGGGCTGGCGCTATCATCAAGGAGAAAACAGCAGATACCCTAGCGACAGTTGCAGTTTACATACGCGGGTATTTATTATCGTTATTTGTGTTTCAAAGTGCGCCCGTTCGCACATTAGGTTAATGACTTTCCAGTGCACCAATTAATGTATGAACTGGCGCAGTGCATTCATCTTAGTAAATCACCCTCATAGTCACTCTTCCGGGACTAGTCTCAATAAACATTATGGTAGACATTTAAAGGAGAGGTCTGGGGAATTGGCGCTGCCCTATTAACATTGGATGTTAATTAAAGGTCACAGGAAAAAAATAATAAAAATAATTATATAGTAAGAAAGGGTAAATGTGTATCCCTTAAGTGAATGTACCCCTATGCCTGTGCCAAAATAAATAAAATTAGTGAAAAAGTTGTTTTATATAGTGTGTGATCCTTTAAAGTGAGCGTGCTAATCCTCTGTGTTGCGTGCGTGAATGGGTTAAATCTGCCCCACCTCCATTGAAAAACCACACATTCACAACATATCAAATCATATCAAACTAACAAAAATTTTTGAAAGTTATTAGGTAGCCTCCTAAAAAATATATATAGTTGGGGTCCTTGACAGACCCTCTATTTGGGGGCTATCAATATCCGTGTGAGGTTACCACATACCTCTATTATATATGGTGACTAAAGTGCACTGTGCATAATGTGAAACCAAAGTGCATTAGACCTCTATGATGCAATCTCAAAATTCATATATAATAAATCCATATATAAGAAATTTTCATAAAAATTTTCATAAAAATAGGAATCCAAACCATTAACACTCAAAATAAATACACATCTGTGAAAAAAAGTCCCTGTGATGGACCCAAACAGGGTTAGAATGTCTTATTTATAGATGCAGGAATATTAAGAACGTCAGGATCGGTTGACATGCATTTAAAAATGCCCAAGGGGTGGTAAAGGTGACTTCCGTGCATATAGAAGCTGGTGACTCCAAGTGCTCCCCCCCGTGCTCCCCCACTCACCAGAATCCGTCACCCCCTAGGGGGTATTAGGCAGAGGAGTGGGTGTCTCTGGATGGCTGTCTGTGATGGATGTCCCTCTTAGGCTTTACTGCTCCGTGAGTTCCTTCTGTTATGCTGATGGTGAGGGTCCCCTTCTATGGATCCAGGTCCGGGTACCTCCACTACTAACCACCTCCGTACTGCTAGATCCTCGTCTGCTGCCTCTTCCAGTAATGTCTTCTCTCTACTTCCTCCCGACTCACCTCTCACCTGAAGTGCTCATTTTAAAGGCTAATTTGCATGGTATTGTCCTAAAAAGGGTTTGGGGACCCGGGTCCTACCCCAGGGGACATGTATCAATGCAAAAAAAACTTTTAAAAACGTCTGTTTTTTCAGGAGCAGTGATTTTAATGATGCTTAAAGTAAAAAAAAAAAAAGTGAAATATTCCTTTAAATATCGTACCTGGGGGGTGTCTATAGTATGCCTGTAAAGTGGCGCGTGTTTCCCGTGTTTAGAACAGTCCCTGCACCAAATGTCATTTTTTAAGGAAAAAATCTCATTTAAAACTGCTTGCGGGTTTAATGTAATGTCCGATCCTGGCAATATGGATGAAAATCATTAAGACAAACACCATGGGTACCCCCCAGTCCATTACCAGGCCTTTCGGTCTTGTATGGATATTAAGGGGAACCCCGCACCCAAATTAAAATAAGGAAAGGTGTGGGGCCACCAGACCCTATATACTCTGAACAGCAGTATACAGGCGGTGCAAACAAGACAGGGACTGTAGGTTTGTTGTTAAGTAGAATCTGTTTGTCATTTTGAACGGGTACATTTTTAACGTGTTTAGCTCCAGCCAAAAAATCTTTTTTAAGCTTTTTGGAAAACATAGGGAAGGGTTATCACCCCTGTGACATTTGTTTTGCTGTCTTTCCTCCTCTTTAGAAGATTTCACCTCACTTTTTGTCCCAATGACAAATGCTTTTTGAGAATTTGGGGTTTTTTGTGGAACAAGGATTGGAAAGCATCAGTGGAAAGGAGAAATGTTTTTTCCATATTAACTCTTACAGGAGAGAATTTCCCTTCCTAGGGGTAGATTTCATCTCACTTCCTTTTGTCTCCTTCCGTTTTCAAGTAGGAGTCGTTTGTAAGTTAGATGTTTGAAAGTAGGGGCCTGCCCTATATACTCAGCAGAAATTTGGGCCTTAGGTGTTGTTGTGGCCACAACACTGTAAGCCCTCACAGGGCCCTGCTGTGAAATATTAGATCAAGAATTGTAATTACATGCCCCTGTTGAACAGGGGCAGAAAAACTGGGCCTTTGGTGGTGGTGGTGGTGGTGCTGGTGCCACAACACTGCAACCCCTCACAGACACTCTAGTTGGAAAGCAGGAACGAGCCCTGCTGCAAAGTATTGCATCAAAAATTGTAATTACATGCCCCTGTTAAACAGGGGCAGAAAAATTGGGCCTTAGGCACTGGTGCTGGTGCCACAACACTGCAACCCCTCTGTCAGATCAATACTCACCGAGGCCGAGATGCCGAGAGTGGCTCGCCCTTACGACCACGCGCACCCGAACCCCCGAGGGTGAGACAGGGGATCGGAAGCACGCGGAGGCACGGGTTTCCGGTAGTAGCTGTAAGAAGGCTCAGGATCACTTGGGTGGTGGACAGCCTCCTGGCGGAGCCATGCAGGACCGGTGTGCCTAGTAGTACAGGGAACAAAGGTTAAGAGGTATTCAACAGACAAATAGGAAGTCCTTATGACTGTGGAGACCAGGGGTTGTCAGCCCAGTGGAGAGAATGGTAGTATACACAGGCAGAAGTCAGGGTATCCGGCAAACAAGAGAGTGATCCTTTAAACAGGCAGAGGGTCAGGGTATCCAGCAGACAAGAGAGTGGTCGTTTAAACAGGCAGAGGGTCAGGGTATCCAGCAAACAAGAGAGTGGTTGTTTAAACAGGCAGAGGGTCAGGGTATCCAGCAGACAAGAGAGTGGTCATTTAAACAGGCAGAGGGTCAGGGTATCCAGCAAGCAAGAGAATGGTCGTTTAAACAGGCAGGGATCAGCTAACAGAGACTCAGGAACTAGGAAAAAGCACAACGCAGGGTAAAGCTGACGACAAACCAGCAACCCGACTGGGTGCTGGTGTCGTCTCAAGTAGCCTCCCGGTGAGCGCGTCAGCGCGACGCGCTACCGGGTACCCGCACGGGCGACGGCGCGCACACGTGGACCGCCGTGCACCCGCGTGCGCCGCACCATCAGGCCGCGAACGGGTGCACGTCTCAACAACAGCCCACTGCGCATGCGCCCCGCAGCCCGGCGAACGGAGGCGACTTGTCCTTCGTGACAGTGCCCCCCTCCTAAGGGCGGACACTGGACGCCTAGGCTAGACATCAACTCCGGATGGTTTCGATGAAAGGTTTGAATTAAGCGAGGAGCATGTCGATTCTTCGCAGGCTCCCAAGAATTGTCCTCAGGTGGGTATCCTTTCCATTGGATCAGGTACTGTAGCTGCCTGCCCTTCTTTCTACAACCCAGGATAGCTTCCACCTCAAACTTGTTCTCCCCATCCACCCTGATTGGTGGGGGAGGAACCTCTCTTTCTGGAAAAGGACTGGGCACAACAGGCTTCAACAGAGACACGTGGAAGACCGGATGGATCTTGTACGTTTTAGGCAGAACTAGCTCCATGGCCACAGGATTGATGATCCTTTTGATAGGAAAAGGGCCAATGAATTTAGGTCCCAATTTTCGGGATGGCAACTGTAGCTTGAGGTTAGAGGTGGACAACCAAACTTCTTCCCCTATATTAAATGTTGGGTTTTCCTTCCTACCTCGGTCATACTGCTCCTTGTAGGCCTTTTGAGCTTTTTGTAACATGTTTTGGATTTCTTGGAAGTTAGTTTGCAAAGATGTTATTCTGTCCTGCACTGCAGGGACTGTTATTTCGGGAATATCCTTAGTCAGAAACGTGGGATGGAATCCGCAGTTGGCCCAGAAGGGCGTTTGGTTGGTAGCCGCATGAACTGAGTTGTTATACACAAACTCTGCGTATGGAAGAAGTTTTGCCCAATCATCCTGAGATCCCGAACAGAAGCAACGGAGGTATTGCTCTAAGGTTTGATTTGTTCTCTCCGTTTGGCCGTTGCTCTGAGGGTGGTAGGCTGACGAGAGGCACACTTTAATATCCAGAGCTTTACAGAGTTCCTTCCAGAATTTGGACGTGAATTGCACACCTCTGTCAGACACTATACTCCTTGGTACACCGTGAAGTCTTATGACCTCTTTCAGGAAAATATTGGCTGTCTCTACTGCGGAAGGAGTACCTTCCATAGGCAGAAAGTGGGCCATCTTGGATAGACGGTCGACCACAACGAAAATAGTAGTGAAGCCCTCTGAGGCCGGTAGGTCCACGATAAAATCCACAGATACGTCGGAACACGGTCGTTCTGGAATAGGTAGTGGTTTAAGTAAACCCCAGGATTTGGTGTTTTGGCCCTTGTTACATTGACACAGGGGACAAGAGGCCACATACTCCCTGCAATCCCGTCTCCAACCCGGCCACCAGAAGGAGCGGGAGATCAGGTCAGCTGTCTTTCTAACCCCGAAGTGGCCGGCCAATTTATGGTCGTGGCACATCTTGAGGGTGGTTAATCGGGTTTGTTGAGGTACAAAAATTTTGCCCCGGATCCAAAAGAGACCTCTGTCTTTCCTCAGGGATTGTACCTCCGGGTCCGTACAGATATTGGACGACATTTTGATGGAGGACACTAAGTCTGTCTGTGTCAACCCAAGGAAATTTTGAGGTGCAAGAATTGTGCTTGGTTCCGAAGTCTGGAGGTCTGCTGAGAACATCCGGGAAAGGGCGTCTGCCTTCCCATTCTTTATGCCAGGTCTGTAAGAGATGTGGAAATTGAAGCGCGAAAAGAACAAGGCCCAACGAGCTTGTCTGGGTTTGAGGCGTTTTGCTGTTCGGAGGTATTCAAGGTTCTTGTGATTTGTGAAGATCATCACTGGATGGAGTGCCCCCTCAAGTAAGTACCTCCATTCCTCCAGGGCAAAGTTTATTGCCAGCAGCTCCCTGTCACCTACATCATAATTTAATTCTGCCGCACTGAGTTTTCTGGAAGCAAATGCAACTGGATGTAAGATGGCTTTAGGTCCTTGTCTTTGAGAAAGGATTGCTCCTGTGGCTATTTCTGATGCATCCACTTCTAGTACAAATGGTTGAGAAGGATCAGGATGCCGTAGAATGGGAGCGGAACTGAACAGATCTTTTAGTTTCACGAAAGCTTCCTGTGCTGCTTGGGACCACTGGAATGAGCCATGCCGGCGGGTTAATTGAGTGATGGGTGCCACTATGGAGGAGAATCCAACGATGAATTTCCGGTAAAAGTTAGCGAATCCTATAAATCGTTGGACCCCCTTTTTGTCAGATGGAGCTGGCCACCCTTGAATAGCCTGTATCTTTTGGGGATCCATCTCTACCCCATTTGCCGAAATGATGAACCCCAAGAATTGCACGACTGATTTTTCAAACTCACACTTTTCCATTTTTAGGTAGAGTTTGTGTTGTTGCAGAATGGCCAGAACTGTCCTGACGTGACCCCTGTGAAGTTCGAGTGTGGACGAGAAAATTAGGATATCATCCAAGTAGACCACAAGAAAATCATCTAGGTATTTGCGGAAAATGTCGTTCGGCAGGTGTTGGAAAGTGGCCGGAGCATTACAAAGCCCGAAGGGCATCACCAGGTATTCGAAATGCCGAACCTGGATCTGAAGGCCGTCTTCCATTCGTCTCCGGCCCTAATTCTGATAAGGTTGTATGCCCCCCGAAGATCTAATTTGGAAAAGACTCTGGCTGACCGAAAACGTTGAAACAACTCTGGGATGAGCGGTAATGGGTACCGGTTCTTGATGGTAATGTTATTTAACTGCCGGTAATCCACACAGGGCCTAAGAGAACCGTCCTTCTTCCCGACAAAGAATATACCCGCTCCGGCAGGTGAAGATGAGGGATGGATGAACCCCTTTTCCAGATTCTCGTCAATATATTGTTTGAGAGCCTCCAGCTCCGTTTCAGAAAGAGGAAATATGCGCCCAAAAGGAATCTCTGATCCTGGTAATAGATCGATTGGGCAGTCATACGGTCGTTGTGGTGGGAGGCAATCGGCCATTTGTTTGCTGAAGACCTCCTGGAATTCATGATACTCCTGAGGGACATGTTGGAGGTTAACTGAAGGAGCTGAGATCGTAGCACAGATCTTAGATTTCAAAGGGCGGCAGTGTTGCGAACAGTAAGCAGAGGGAAATGAGACCACCTTAGAACTCCATTGAATTAAAGGATCATGGGCCTGTAGCCAGGGTAGGCCTAAGATGACTGGGAACATGGGAGAATGAATAAGGTCCAGGCGTAGGAGCTCTTGGTGTCCCGAATCAGTAGTCGCTAGAATAGGTCGAGTCTCTTGTGTGATTGGACCTGAACTGGGAAGGGACCCATCAGCCAAATGAACCTGTAGGTGTTGAGTTTTGGTTTGTATGGGCACATGCAGGTTCCGGGCCAGGGCAGCGTCCATAAAGCAGCTACACGCACCTGAATCAATGATCGCCGGCAGGCGGGACTCCCCTTCCGGTAGCTGTAACGAGATAAACAACATGACGTAAGATTTAGAGGTAATGTTATCTTGATAAGTCATTGTTTTGGGCTGAAAGAACTTACTAGGCCTTATCGGGCAGTTGCGCAGGAAGTGACCGGCTCCCCCGCAATAGAGACACAAGTTGGATTGCCGTCTACGTTGTCTCTCTTCTGCGGTTAGTGGTGTCCGTACCAAACCAAGCTGCATTGGTTCGGAATCGGGAAGAGTAGTAGGCCCAGCTGTTATAGGTGATGATATTGGAATGGGTTGGAGTCTTGAGGCCGTTCACGCAGGGCGGGGGCTTTGGAATCGTTCTGACCGACGTTCCCGCAAGCGTCTATCTAGTTTGGTGGCTGCCTGAATTAACTCTTCCAAAGATGCGGGAGTTTCCATCCTGGCCAACTCATCCTTGAGGAGCTCCGACAGGCCCTGGCGGTACTGATAACGTAAAGCTGGCTCATTCCAGTTAGTGTCGGCCGCCCATTTACGGAATTCTACCGTGTAATCCTCAATTGGTCTTCTTCCCTGAACTAGGTGGTGCAGGATAGCTTCGGCGGTAGCCATACGTTGTGGGTCATCATAGAGCTGTGACATACTTTCGAAGAATGTGTCGATAGTATTAAGCACCTGACTCCCTGATTCCATGAGACCGTGAGCCCAAACCTGAGGTTCTTCTGACAGCAAAGAAATCGCAAATCCCACTTTGACCACTTCTGATGCGAAGGTTCGGGGTTGCAGAGCAAAGTAGAGGGTGCATGCATTCTTGAAAGCTCTGAACTTTTTACGGTCCCCTGAGAACCGTTCCGGTGTGGGGACCCTAGGTTCTGGAAGTGCCATTACAACTGTAGGAGTGGCCCCGTCAGTTGCTGGAGACGGCTATCGATTTGCGTGTATCCCTCCTGTAGCCTCTGCACTGAATCTGCCAGGGTGGAGACCTGTTGGCATGGGATCTCCAAGGGAGAGCGCGCTCTGTCGGCCTCAGACATCTGGCTGGTTTGTACTGTCAGATCAATACTCACCGAGGCCGAGATGCCGAGAGTGGCTCGCCCTTACGACCACACGCATCCGAACCCCCGAGGGTGAGACAGGGGATCGGAAGCACGCGGAGGCACGGGTTTCCGGTAGTAGCTGTAAGAAGGCTCAGGATCACTTGGGTGGTGGACAGCCTCCTGGCGGAGCCGTGCAGGACCGGTGTGCCTAGTAGTACAGGGAACAAAGGTTAAGAGGTATTCAACAGACAAATAGGAAGTCCTTATGACTGTGGAGATCAGGGGGTGTCAGCCCAGCGGAGAGAATGGTAGTATACACAGGCAGAAGTCAGGGTATCCGGCAAACAAGAGAGTGATCCTTTAAACAGGCAGAGGGTCAGGGTATCCAGCAGACAAGAGAGTGGTCGTTTAAACAGGCAGAGGGTCAGGGTATCCAGCAGACAAGAGAGTGGTCGTTTAAACAGGCAGAGGGTCAGGGTATCCAGCAAGCAAGAGAATGGTCGTTTAAACAGGCAGGGATCAGCTAACAGAGACTCAGGAACCAGGAACAAGCACAACGCAGGGTAAAGCTGACGACAAACCAGCAGCCCGACTGGGTGCTGGTGTCGTCTCAAGTAGCCTCCCGGTGAGCGCGTCAGCGTGACGCGCTACCGGGCACCCGCACGGGCGACGGTGCGCACACGTGGACCGCCGTGCACCCGCGCGCGCCGCACCATCAGGCCGCAAACGGGTGCACGTCTCAACAACAGCCCACTGCGCATGCGCCCCGCAGCCCGGCGAACAGAGGCGACTTGTCCTTCGTGACACCCTCACAGACACTCTAGTTGGAACGCAGGAACGAGAACGAGCCCTGCTGCAAAGTATTGCATCAAAAATTGTAATTACACGCCCCTGTTAAACAGGGGCAGAGAAATTGGGCCTTAGGCACTGGTGCTGGTGCCACAACACTGCAACCCCTCACAGACACTCTAGTTGGAACGCAGGAACGAGCCCTGCTGCAAAGTATTGCATCAAAAATTGTAATTACACGCCCCTGTTAAACAGGGGCTGAAAAATTGTGCCTTAGGCACTGGTGGTGGCACCCAGAACCAAAAATGTTCTTACAAGCTATCAGCGTGATGATTGAGGAGGAAGAGGATAATTACTCAGGGATAGTCACTCAGCATCAGCATAGGCAGTCTTTGAAGGGATCTGAGATTTCAAAAAAAATTATTGGGTTACATCAGCATCAGGTGCTTGGTAGCTGGTGGTGATCCAAGACTGATTCATTTTTATGAAGGTCAGTCGATCGACCGAGTCGGTGGACAGACGCACCCTGTGATCGGTCACCACGCCTCCAGCAGCACTGAATGTGCGTTCCGAAAGAACGCTGGATGCAGGACAGGCCAGTAGCTCAATTGCATACTGTGCAAGCTCTGGCCAGTGGTCCATCCTCAAGACCCAGTAACCCAGAGGATTTTCGGTGGGAAAGGTGTCCAAGTCTGATCTTGCCCCTAGGTATTCCTGCACCATGTAAAACAGACGCTGGCGATGGTTGCTGGAACCGATCACACCTTGGGGCTGCGGACCAAAAAATTGTCTGAACGCATCGGTCAGACAGCCACCTTCTCCACCGCTCCTTCTTTGACTAACCGAAGACTCAGCAACACGTTGTCCAGAAACAGGAGTTTGTAACCTCCCAGTCTCTGGGAACGCGTTGCACAGACCTTTCTGCAAGGCCTCCCGAAGATGTTTCATCCTCTGCTCCCTCTGCGATGGCAAGATAAGGTCCGCAACCTTACCCTTGTAACGTGGATCAAGGAGGGTTTCCAGCCAGTATTGGTCCTTCTCCTTGATACCACGAATACGAGGATCCTTCCGCAGGCTTTGCAGGATCAGGGAGGCCATGCAGCGTAGGTTTGCTGAGGCATTCGGTCCGGAGTCCTCTGGGTCACTAAGGACGTCATGGTCCGCAGCCACCTCCTCCCAGCCACGTACAAGTCCATGTGTTTCTTGGGACTGATCCCTTAAAGACTGCTGCTGATGCTGAGTGCCAGGCTCCACCTCTATACTGACACAATCTTCCTCCTCCTCCTCCTCGTCCTTTTCCTGTGTGATCGGCGGGCACGCAGGAACACTGTCTGGATAAAGGGGGCCTTGAGAGCTAAGGAAGTCCTCCTCTTCCTGCCTCTGTTCTGCCTCAAGTGCCCTGTCCATTATTCCACACAGCGTGTGCTCCAACAGGTGGACAAGGGGGACAGTGTTACTGATGCATGCACTGTCACTGCTCACCATCCTCGTAGCCTCCTCAAATGACAGGACAGTGCATGCATCCCTGATCATGGCCCACTGGCGTGGGGAAAAAAAACCAAGCTCCCCTGACCCTGTCCTGGTGCCATAGTCGCACAGGTACTCATTGATGGCCCTCTGCTGCGTGTGCAGCCGCTGCAGCATGGCCAACGTTGAGTTCCACCTGGTGGGCATGTCACAGATTAGGCGGTTCTTGGGCAGGTTAAATTCCTTTTGGAGGTCAGCCAGCCCAGCACTGGCATTATATGACCTGCGGAAATGCACACAGACTTTCCTGGCCTGCCTCAGGACATCCTGTAAGCCCGGGTACCTGCCCAAGAACCACTGCACCACCAAGTTAAGGACGTGAGCCAAACAGGGCACATGGGTCATTTGTCCCTGTCGGAGGGCAGAGAGGAGGTTGGTGCCATTGTCGCAAACCACCATTCCTGCCTTAAGTTGGCGTGGCGTCAACCACCTCTGAACCTGCCCCTGCAGAGCTGACAGAACCTCTGCCCCAGTGTGGCTCCTTTCCCCCAAGCACACCAGCTCAAGCACCGCATGGCATCTTTTGGCCTGCGTACTTGCGTAGCCCCTTGAACGGCTACGGAGCACCGCTGGTTCCGAGGACAAAGCACAGGAAGAGGCCATGGAGGAAGAAGAAGAGGAGGGGGTGGAGGAGAGAGGTGTGTCACAATCATTAGCATTTTGGAGGCGTGGTGGCGGAACAACCTCCAACACTACTGCACTTTGTCCTGCATCCTTCCCAGCTGCCAGCAGAGTCACCCAATGCGCCGTGAAACTTAGGTAACGTCCCTGTCCATGCCCGCTGGACCATGAGTCAGCGGTAATATACACCTTACCGCTGACCGCCCTGTCCAGCGAGGCATGGACATTGCTTTCCACATGCCGGTAGAGAGCCGGAATCGCCTTCCGTGAGAAAAAGTAGCGTTTGGGTACCTGCCATTGAGGAACCGCACATTCCACAAACTCAAGGAAGGGGGCAGAGTCTACTGGGCATGTGGATGGCTGGGAGCAAACTTCTTTCGGCGGTGCAGCAGCTGGAGCAGGGAAATTTGCCTGGTACAATCTGACGTCGGTGTACCAAAAGCAGATTGCCCACAAGTACTTGGCTGTGATACACCTAATTCTACACCTTCATTCCTCTCAGTGCAGGTCTCAGAGAGGACTGAAGGTCTAGTGGGGTTGGAAATCTCAGCTGATGAGGAGCAAGGAGAGGTCCTCTTTGTTCTTTGGTGTGGGTCTTTTAGATATGCTTGCCAACGAACTGCATGGCAGGTCAACATATGTCTGGTCAAGCATGTGGTACCCAAGCGGGAGATGTTTTGGCCACGCGAGATACGCTTGAGACATATGTTGCAAATAGCAGCGGTGCGATCTGATGCACTCGTCTCAAACAAGGCCCACACCAAAGAACTTTTTGAACGCGCAGAGACTGCAGCGCCCTGCACATGTGGAGCTTTGGGGTGTGATGCAGTCAATGTGCTGCCCTTAGGCTGGCCCCTGGAGGGCATCCTGCCTCGTTGGTGATGTGCCGCCTCCTCCTCCTCCTCTCTGATATCAGGCACCCACGTTGAGTCAGTGACCTCATCATCCCCTCCCTCCTCATCACTGGAGCAAACCTGGCAGTATGCTGCAGCAGGGGGAGCATGACTGCCAGATTGCTGTCCTTCTTGGGTACCGCCTCTGTCCGTGCTCATGTTACTGCCTTCATCAAGCTCAGTATCATCATCAGAGCCTTCCAAACGCTGGGCATCCTCCTGGAGCATGTACCCAACACTGTGGTCAAACAGATCGAGGGACTCCTCAGGAGGACATGGCGGGGCTAGGGAAGGAGTCACTGATGACATTGAGCCGAGGGAAGAGGCCGCTGCTTTGCCAGACAAGGTACCCTGGGCATGGGTGAGAGAGGATGAGGAGGATGAGGACGGCTTGGTCATCCACTCAACCAAGTCTTCCGCATGTTGCGGCTCAACACGGCCAGCTGCCGAAAAAAAGGCCAAGCGTGTCCCACGGCCACGTGCTGATGAGGATGCACTGTCTCCACGACCAGCACTAGACACAGAGCCTGCTTGCCCTCTCTTATTGGCTTGTGACTGTCTGCCTCTCCTTCTTGGCCTTCCAGACATACTAATGGCCTGTAGCTGCACTAAGCTGGGATATATATATATATACACTACCGTTCAAAAGTTTGGGGTCACATTGAAATGTCCTTATTTTTGAAGGAAAAGCACTGTACTTTTAAATGAAGCTAACTTTAAACTAGTCCTAACTTTAAACAAATATACTCTATACATTGCTAATGTGGTAAATGACTATTCTAACTGCAAATGTCTAGTTTTTGGTGCAATATCTACATAGGTGTATAGAGGCCCATTTCCAGCAACTATCACTCCAGTGTTCTAATGGTACAATGTGTTTGCTCATTGGCTCAGAAGGCTAATTGATGATTAGCAAACCCTTGTGCAATCATGTTCACACATCTAAAAACAGTCTAGCTCCTTCCAGAAGCTACAAAACTGACCTTCCTGTGAGCAGATTGAGTTTCTGGAGCATCACATTTGTGGGGTCAATTAAACGCTCAAAATGGCCAGAAAAAGAGAACTTTCATCTGAAACTCGACAGTCTATTCTTGTTCTTAGAAATGAAGGCTATTCCATGCGAGAAATTGCAAAGAAATTGAAGATTTCCTACAACGGTGTGTACTACTCCCTTCAGAGGACAGCACAAACAGGCTCTAACCAGAGTAGAAAAAGAAGTGGGAGGCCGCGTTGCACAACTAAGCAAGAAGATAAGCACATTAGAGTCTCTAGTTTGAGAAACAGACGCCTCACAGGTCCCCAACTGGCATCTTCATTAAATAGTACCCGCAAAACACCAGTGTCAACATCTACAGTGAAGAGGCGGCTGCGGGATTTTGGGCTTCAGGGCAGAGTGGCAAAGAAAAAGCCATATCTGAGACTGGCCAATAAAAGAAAAAGATTAAGATGGGCAAAAGAACACAGACATTGGACAGAGGAAGACTGGAAAAAAGTGTTGTGGACGGATGAATCCAAGTTTGAGGTGTTTGGATCACAAAGAAGAATGTTTGTGAGACGCAGAACAAATGAAAAGATGCTGGAAGAATGCCTGACGCCATCTGTTAAGCATGGTGGAGGTAATGTGATGGTCTGGGGTTGCTTTGGTGCTGGTAAGGTGGGAGCTTTGTACAGGGTAAAAGGGATTCTGAATAAGGAAGGCTATCACTCCATTTTGCAACGCCATGCCATATCCAGTGGACAGCGCTTGATTGGAGCCAATTTCATCCTACAACAGGACAATGACCCTAAACACACCTCCAAATTGTGCAAGAACTATTTACAGCAGAAGCAGGCAGCTGGTATTCTATCGGTAATGGAGTGGCCAGCACAGTCAACAGATCTGAACCCCATTGAGCTGTTGCGGGAGCAGCTTGACCGTATGGTACGCCAGAAGTGCCCATCCAACCAATCCAACTTGTGGGAGCTGCTTCTAGAAGCGTGGGGTGCAATTTCTCCAGCTTACCTCAATAAATTAACAGCTAGAATGCCAAAGGTGTGCAATGCTGTAATTGCTGCAAAAGGAGGATTCTTTGATGAAAGCAAAGTTTGATGTAAAAACAATGTTATTTCAAATACAAATCATTATTTCTAACCTTGTCAATGTCTTGACTCTATTTTCTATTCATTTCACAACGTATGGTGGTGAATAAGTGTGACTTTTCATGGAAAACACAAAATTGTTTGGGTGACCCCAAACTTTTGAACGGTAGTGTATATATATATATATATATATATATATATATGTACTGATACTGCAGCTAGCAAAATCAACTGCCTGCCTGTAGTATGAGAACACTACCAACCTTCTACAGGTAGCTTTAGCTGAACACTGTGAGGTGTACACACCCCACTAACTTGTAGGTTTAGCTGAACACTGTGAGCAGGACGCACTGCACTAACTGTAAATAGTCTAGCTGCCTGACTGTGTTACTAATAGGATCAAAAGAACACCAGCAATTTTCTTCAGGTAGCTGTATTTACTGTAACAAGACAAGCCTGCCTGTCAGTAAGAAGATAACAGGAATGGATCTAGCTGAACACTGTGAGCAGGACGCACCCCACTAGCTTGTAGGTTTAGCTGAACACTGTGAGGTGGACGCACCCCACTAACTTGTAGGTTTAGCTGAATACTGTGAGCAGGACGAACCCCACTAACTTGTAGTTTTAGCTGAACACTGTGAGCAGGAAACACTGCACTAACTGTAAATAGTGTAGCTTCCTGACTGTGGTACTAATAGGATCAAAAGAACACCAGCAATTTTCTTCAGGTAGCTTTATATACTGTAACAAGACAAGCCTGCCTGTCAGTAAGAAGATAACAGGAACGGATCTAGCTGAACACTGTGAGCAGGACGCACCCCACTAGCTTGTAGGTTTAGCTGAACACTGTGAGGTGGACGCACCCCACTAACTTGTAGGTTTATCTGAACACTGTGAGCAGGACGCACCCCACTAACTTGTAGGTTTAGCAGAACACTGTAAGCAGGACGCACTGCACTAACTGTAAATAGTCTAGCTGCCTGACTGTGGTACTAATAGGATCAAAAGAACACCAGCAATTTTCTTCAGGTAGCTTTATATACTATAACAAGACAAGCCTGCCTGTCAGTACGAAGATAACAGGAACGGATCTAGCTGAACACTGTGAGCAGGACGCACTGCACTAACTGTAAATAGTCTAGCTGCCTGACTGTGGTACTAATAGGATCAAAAGAACACCAGTAATTTTCTTCAGGTAGCTGTAAATACTGTAACAAGACAAGCCTGCCTGTCAGTAAGAAGATAACAGGAACGGATCTAGCTGAACACTGTGAGCAGGATGCACTGCACTAACTGTAAATAGTCTAGCTGCCTGACTGTGGTACTAATAGGATCAAAAGAACACCAGTAATTTTCTTCAGGTAGCTGTAAATACTGTAACAAGACAAGCCTGCCTGTCAGTAAGAAGATAACAGGAACGGATCTAGCTGAACACTGTGAGCAGGACGCACTGCACTAACTGTAAATAGTCTAGCTGCCTGACTGTGGTACTAATAGGATCAAAAGAACACCAGTAATTTTCTTCAGGTAGCTGTAAATACTGTAACAAGACAAGCCTGCCTGTCAGTAAGAAGATAACAGGAACGGATCTAGCTGAACACTGTGAGCAGGACGCACTGCACTAACTGTAAATAGTCTAGCTGCCTGACTGTGATACTAATAGGATCAAAAGAACACCAGTAATTTTCTTCAGGTAGCTGTAAATACTGTAACAAGACAAGCCTGCCTGTCAGTAGGAAGATAACAGGAACGGATCTAGCTAAACTGAATACAGTGTATATATATATATATGCAACACCTGGGATGCATATATATACACAATACATTGTAAGTGCAGCTAACTGACTGACTGTCCTGCCTAATCTAGCTAACTCAAATGAAATGACACTGTCTCTCTCTCTCTCTATCTTTCAGCACACCGGAACACACTGCACAGGGCCGCCGTGCAGGCGGCCTTATATAGTGTGGGGCGTGTACTAAATCCCCTGAGCCATAATTGGCCAAAGCCTCCTTGGCTTTGGCCAATTACGGCTCTCTGTTCAGGCGGCGCTGTGATTGGCCAAGCATGCGGGTCATAGTGCATGCTTGGCCAATCATCAGCCAGCAATGCACTGCGATGCCGCAGTGAATTATGGGCCGTGACACACCACACGAATTTGGCGCGAACGGCCCATATTGTTCGCAATTCGGCGAATGACCGAACAGCCGATGTTCAAGTTGAACATGGGTTCGACTCGAACACGAAGCTCATCCCTACTCTACATATGCTTTTTCCATTTCAGTCAGCTTCCTCATCACTGCCTCCTCCCAATCCTTAGTGGATGTTTTTTTTTTAGAGATTTGCTGGAATATTATTCCCCTTAGATAGGCCTGTTACATAGTTACATAGTTAGTATGGTTGAATAAAGACACCAGTCCATCCATTTCAACCTGAGTGAGTGTGGGTGTCTACAATTATCCCTAACCCCGTACATCCCACACTCACATCATTCCCTACCCTCAATCCAAGGTCCCCATTCATATACTAGGGCCAATTTTGGACAGAAGCCAATTAATCTACCAGCATGTTTTTGGAGTGTGGGAGGAAACCGGAGTACCCGGAGGAAACCCACGCAGGCACAGGGAGAACATGCAAACTCCAGGCAAGTAGTGTCGTGGTTGGGACTCAAACCAGCGACCCTTTTTACTGCTAGGCGAGAGTGCTAACCACTACATCACTGTGCCGCCCCACGTATTTCACAGGTATCCTGTTCCACTTCCGGGAGCCTCAGCCGTCGGTATTAACTGCACCACCCAGGCTCCCTCCTCCTCCCTCCTCCTTACCCGACCAGCGGGCCAGTAGGAGAGAGGAGCGAAGCCTCGTGCATGAGCAGTAGGGTTCCCGGCGTGAAGCCGTAAGGCTTCACTGCCGGGTTCCCTTACTTGCAATGGAGGCGGCATGCACCCGACAGCTGATGTGCCGACATCGCTGGACTCCAGGACAGGTAAGTGTCCGATTATTAAAAGTTAGCAGCTGCAGTATGCTAGGACAGTACAGTGCATGCATCCCTGATCATGGCCCACTGGCGTGGGGAAAAAAAACCAAGCTCCCCTGACCCTGTCCTGGTGCCATAGTCGCACAGGTACTCATTGATGGCCCTCTGCTGCGTGTGCAGCCGCTGCAGCATGGCCAACGTTGAGTTCCACCTGGTGGGCATGTCACAGATTAAGCGGTTCTTGGGAAGGTTAAACTCCTTTTGGAGGTCCGTCAGCCGAGCACTGGCATTATATGACCGGCGAAAATGCACACAGACTTTCCTGGCCTGCCTCAGGACATCCTGTAAGCCCGGGTACCTGCCCAAGAACCGCTGCACCACCAAGTTAAGGACGTGAGCCAAACAGGGCACATGGGTCATTTGTCCCTGTCGGAGGGCAGAGAGGTTGGTGCCATTGTCGCAAACCACCATTCCTGCCTTAAGTTGGCGTGGCGTCAACCACCTCTGAACCTGCCCCTGCAGAGCTGACAGAACCTCTGCCCCAGTGTGGCTCCTGTCCCCCAAGCACACCAGCTCAAGCACCGCATGGCATCTTTTGGCCTGCGTACTTGCGTAGCCCCTTGAGCGACTACGGAGCACCGCTGGTTCCGAGGAAGAGGCCATGGAGGAAGAAGAAGAGGAGGGGGTGGAGGAGAGAGGTGTGTCACAATCATTAGCATTTTGGAGGCGTGGTGGCGGAACAACCTCCAACACTACTGCACCTTGTCCTGCATCCTTCCCAGCTGCCAGCAGAGTCACCCAATGCGCCGTGAAACTTAGGTAACGTCCCTGTCCATGCCTGCTGGACCATGAGTCAGCGGTAATATGCACCTTACCGCTGACCGCCCTGTCCAGCGAGGCATGGACATTGCCTTCCACATGCCGGTAGAGAGCCGGAATCGCCTTCCGTGAGAAAAAGTGGCGTTTGGGTACCTGCCACTGAGGAACCGCACATTCCACAAACTCACGGAAGGGGGCAGAGTCTACCAACTGAAAAGGCAGCAGTTGAAGTGCTAGCAATTTTGATGGGCATGTGGATGGCTGGGAGCAAACTTCTTTCGGCGGTGCAGCAGCTGGGGCAGGGAAATTTGCCTGGTACAATCTGACGTCGGTGTACCAAAAGCAGATTGCCCACAAGTACTTGGCTGTGACACACCTAATTCTACACCTTCATTCCTCTCAGTGCAGGTCTCAGAGAGGACTGAAGGTCTAGTGGGGTTGGAAATCTCAGCTGATGAGGAGCAAGGAGAGGTCCTCTTTGTTCTTTGGTGTGGGTCTTTTAGATACGCTTGCCAACGAACTGCATGGCAGGTCAACATATGTCTGGTCAAGCATGTGGTACCCAAGCGGTAGATGTTTTGGCCACGTGAGATACGCTTGAGACATATGTTGCAAATAGCAGCGGTGCGATCTGATGCACTGGTCTCAAAAAAGGCCCACACCAAAGAACTTTTTGAATAACGCGCAGAGACTGCAGCGCTCTGCACATGTAGAGCTTTGGGGTGTGATGCAGTCAATGTGCTGCCCTTAGGCTGGCCCCTGGAGGGCATCCTGCCTCGTTGGTGATGTGCCGCCTCCTCCTCTCTCCTATCAGGCACCCACGTTGAGTCAGTGACCTCATCATCCCCTCCCTCCTCATCACTGGAGCAAACCTGGCAGTATGCTGCAGCAGGGGGAGCATGACTGCCAGATTGCTGTCCTTCTTGGGCACCCCCTCTGTCCGTGCTCATGTTACTGCCTTCATCAAGCTTAGTATCATCATCAGAGCCTTCCAAACGCTGGGCATCCTCCTGGAGCATGTACCCAACACTGTGGTCAAACAGTTCGAAGGACTCCTCAGGAGGACATGGTGGAGCTAGGGAAGGAGTCACTGATGACATTGAGCCGAGGGAAGAGGCCGCTGCTTTGCCAGACAAAGCACCCTGGGCCTGGGTGAGAGAGGATGAGGAGGATGAGGACGGCTTGGTCATCCACTCGACCAAGTCTTCCGCATGTTGCGGCTCAACGCGGCCAGCTGCCGAAAAAAAGGCCAAGCGTCTCCACGACCAGCACTAGACACAGAGCCTGCTTGCCCTCTCTTATTGGCTTGTGACTGTCTGCCTTTCCTTCTTGGCCTTCCAGACATACTAATGGCCTGTAGCTGCACTAAGCTGGGATATATATATATATATATATATATATATATATATATATATATATATATATGTAGTGATACTGCAGCTAGCAAAATCAACTGCCTGCCTGTAGTATGAGAACACCACCAACCTTCTACAGGTAGCTTTAGCTGAACACTGTGAGGTGGACGCACCCCACTAACTTGTAGGTTTAGCTGAACACTGTGAGCAGGACGCACTGCACTAACTGTAAATAGTCTAGCTGCCTGACCGTGGTACTAATAGGATCAAAAGAATGCCAGTAATTTTCTTCAGGTAGCTTTATATACTGTAACAAGACAAGCCTGCCTGTCAGTAGGAAGATAACAGGAACGGATCTAGCTGAACACTGTGAGCAGGACACACTGCACTAAATGTAAATAGTCTAGCTGCCTGACCGTGGTACTAATAGGATCAAAAGAACACCAGTAATTTTCTTCAGGTAGCTTTATATACTGTAACAAGACAAGCCTGCCTGTCAGTAGGAAGATAACAGGAACGGATCTAGCTGAACACTGTGAGCAGGACGCACTGCACTAAATGTAAATAGTCTAGCTGCCTGACCGTGGTACTAATAGGATCAAAAGAACACCAGTAATTTTCTTCAGGTAGCTTTATATACTGTAACAAGACAAGCCTGCCTGTCAGTAGGAAGATAACAGGAACGGATCTAGCTGAACACTGTGAGCAGGACGCACTGCACTAAATGTAAATAGTCTAGCTGCCTGACCGTGGTACTAATAGGATCAAAAGAACACCAGTAATTTTCTTCAGGTAGCTTTATATACTGTAACAAGACAAGCCTACCTGTCAGTAGGAAGATAACAGGAACGGATCTAGCTGAACATTGTGAGCAGGACGCACTGTACTAAATGTAAATAGTCTAGCTGCCTGACCGTGGTACTAATAGGATCAAAAGAACACCAGTAATTTTCTTTAGGTAGCTGTAAATACTGTAACAAGACAAGCCTGCCTGTCAGTAGGAAGATAACAGGAACGGATCTAGCTGAACACTGTGAGCAGGACACACTGCACTAAATGTAAATAGTCTAGAAGATAACAGGAACGGATCTAGCTAAACTAAATACAGTGTATATATATATATATATATATGCAACACCTGGGATGCATATATATACACAATACACTTTAAGTGCAGCTAACTGACTGACTGTCCTGCCTAATCTAGCTAACTCAAATGAAATGACACTGTCTCTCTCTCTCTCTAAGCACACCGGAACACACTGCACAGGGCCGCCGTGCAGGCGGCCTTATATAGTGTGGGGCGTGTACTAAATCCCCTGAGCCATAATTGGCCAAAGCCTCCTTGGCTTTGGCCAATTACGGCTCTCTGTTCAGGCGGCACTGTGATTGGCCAAGCATGCGGGTCATAGTGCATGCTTAGCCAATCATCAGCAAGCAATGCACTGCGATGCCGCAGTGAATTATGGGCCGTGACGCGCCACACGAATTTGGCGCGAACGGCCCATATCGTTCGCAATTCGGCAAACGACCGAACAGCCGATGTTCGAGTCGAACATGGGTTCGACTCGAACACGAAGCTCCTCCCTACTCTCCACTCTCCACCACCATTTTGTTTCCCCAGCCCTACTGTCAGAACTAGAGGGGAATGGTCTGACGGTCCCCTGGCCTCATACCTAATTTCTGTTACCAGTGGTACAATGATATCATTCTCCATTACAAATCTATCCTTGAGAGTGAGGAGTGAGTACCAGAATAGCATGAAAAAGTTTGCGATGCCTCAAGCCTATCTCCTTAAATACCCTATATAATGGAGGGATTGTGCCCTGTTCAGATCTCTTTCCTGGAGGAAATCTATCTAACTGTATATCCATCACCATATTAAAATCCCCTACTACTAAGACCAACACCCTTGGTTTATCAACCATAAATCCTAGCAAATGTTTAATTACGTTCAACTTAAAAGGGGGAGGACATACACTTTTATCAATATACATATTGATCCTGCCAGCGTACAGTACAAAAATATTTACTTGCCTACAGGAGATTATCACTGATCTGTGCATTAGAGTGATACCGATGGGAAAATCCCTTGCATCTTATTCGTGCCACTGTTTCTTTAACTACTTCAGTACCATCCATTGTCATATGACTCCCGCAGAAGGATCTCCCATCCTGGGCGGGTGTCATCTGACGTCCTCGGCCTCCCGGCGGTATAGGGGGCGTGCACGCGCCACTACACAGACGAATCGATGCGCGAGCCCGTCGGCCACGATGTCTGCTGGGCACTTGCGATCTCTTGTGACAGAGCAGGAACATGGATCTGTGTGTGTACACACACAGATCCATGTCCTCTCAGGGGAGAGGAGACAGATCATGTGTTCCTAGTATATAGGACAGGGGTAGGCAACCCCCGGCACTGGTGGCACAAGCAGCACACAAAGCCTGTTTTGTCGGCACTCGACTCCCTCCCCAACAGCAGAGCAGAGCAGCGCAGGGAAGTGTCAGTGAGACACTAATGCATTCCTATTTCAGAGTTCCCCATGCCGCCCCTGCACTGAGGGGGAGGCACTGTGCGACCACACATTGTAAATAATGGGAAATTTTGTTTGGTTCCCTAACTTTACTGTAGCTGCGATCGTCAGCTTTTGTGATGGGGAAGAGATTGGGTGCAGTTCTGCTAGGGGGGCGGTCCCTGTTTCCAGGAGGAGGAGAACTGGGATTGGCCACTGCTAAGGCCAATCCCAGTCCTGCTAGCCCTGTCCACCATCTGGAGGAAGATGACTCAATTGATTGCCCCTACCAATCTCAGAAAGAAGGGATTTCACTGTGATTGAGAAAACCACAATCAGGTGACAGTTTGTGGAATTACTGTTAAGCTTCTGGGAACTTTGTTGAAATTATTCCTGAACCTTTGTGTCACTTACTACTGAACCCCTGCACTCTGTGTCCCTTTAATCCAGAGCCAGTATTCAGTGCAACGAAAATCAGACCCAACTTTTCCTGTTGCGCAGAACGCCACAGTTTTTCTCAGCTGCAGGGGTCCAACTTATGATCCTGCACACAGGGCCACTGCTTTCACAAAATGCCCCTGACCTGAGCTCATCATTGTACATCCATTCCAGATGCTTGTATGTGACATCACATACAGCACATATGAGCACGTGGGCTGGATGCGGGAGTTGGATCAGCAGGATGAGTGTACCAGGACAGGTAGATGTGTCTCATCTCTGCTTCCTTTCATCACTCTGCATATCATGCATATCATAGATGAGAAGAGGCTACAGCGGTAGAGCAGATAAGCACGAGGATACAGCAGTAGGGAAAATGAGCAGGAGGGGTTCAGAGGTGGGACAGATGAGCAGGAGGGGTTCAGAGGTGGGTCAGATGAGCAGGATGGTACAGTGGTGGGGCAGATGAGCAGGGGGGTTCAGTGTTGGGCCAGATGAGCAGGGGGGTTCAGTGCTGGGCCAGATGAGCAGGGGGGTTTAGTGCTGGGGCAGATGAGAAGGGGGTTCAGTGGTGGGAAAGAAAAGCAGGGGTGTAGAGCAGTGGGGCAGATGGGAAAGGAGGTGTATTGGTGGGACAGATGAGTAGGGGGTTACAGTGGTGGGGCAGGAGAGAAGGGGGTACTGAGGTGGGGCAGAAGATCGGGGGGGTAAAGAGGTGAGACAGAAGTGAAGTAGGTACATTGGTGGGGCAGATGAGAAAGTGGGTTACAGTGGTGGGGCAGATGAGAAGATTGGTTCAGTTTTAGGACAGATGAGAAAGTGATTCAGTAGTGAGACAGAAGAGCATGGGGATACGGCGGTGAAGCAGATGTTCAGGGAGGTACAGTGGTGGGGCAGATGAGAAAAGGGGGTACATTGATGGGGCAGATGAGCAGGGGGGTTACAATGGTGGGACAGAAGAGCAAGGGGGTACACTGGTGGGACATATGTGCAGGAGGTACAGTGGTTGGAGGGATGAGAAGGGGGTTCAGTGGTGGGACAGAAGAGCAGGGTGGTACAGTGATGGGACGAAGAGCAGGGTGGTACAGTGGTGGCACAGATGAGCAGGGGGTTAAAGTGGTGGGTCAGATGTGCAGGGGGTTACAGTGGTGGGGCAGATGTGTAGGGTGTTACAGTGGTGGGGCAGATGAGAAAGGGGGTACATTGGTGGGGCAGATGAGAAAGGGGGTACATTGGTGGGGCAGATGAGCAGGGTAGTACAGTGGTAGGGCAGATGTACAGCAGGCTACAGTGGTGGGGCAGATGAGCAAGGGGTCAGAGTGGTGGGGCAGATGAGCAGGGGGTTACAGTGGTGCGGCAGATGAGCAGGGGGGCTACAGTGGTGGAGCAGATGTGCAGGATAGTACAGTGGTGGGGCAGATGTGCAGGGGGTTACAGTAGTGGGGCAGATGAGCAGGAGGGTACTGTGGTGGGACAGATGAGCAGGGGGAGTTACAGTGGTGGGGCAGATGTGCAGGGTAGTACAGTGGTGGGGCAGATGTGCAGGGGGTTACAGTGGTGGGGCAGATGAACAGGGGGGTACAGTGGCGGGACAGATGAGCAGAGGGGACAGTGATCTGAGGTGTGGAGGTGCATGAATTGGGGCTGATCTGAGGCGTGAGAGTGCAGGATGTTGATTTCTCACTACTAAAGTAGTTTACAGCATTTAAAAAAAATTATTTAAATCTATGACGTGTACTAAGTGCACTGCACCCCACGTGAAGAATTAAACCGTGGCGCTATCTCTAAAAAAATTTTTCACCCCTCTTACAGTGAAATATCTAATCTAGTGAGCACCCATTTACTGGTGTGTATCCAAATAAAAATAAAGAATAAGTATATATAATAATATAACAATATTGATGAACAAAATGATTGAAAAACACCAAATAAACAATACATAAAGTGACTTTGTGCCAATACTGCTCAGATGCTAATATGCATGAATAGGGTAGCCAGATACCTTACTTCCCTACCAATACATGCATACACTTTTATTATTAAGTAATGACACCGACACCTGGATTGGATGTAAATGGCCTTATCAGCCTTTATTTAACAAAAACCAATAAAAAACTGTAACTTTTATTTTTAATATTTATAACATTTAAATATTCAAAATATTTAAAATATTTTAACTCTGACTCTCAGTAACCTTATTGTTGCTGGTCCCTGACGACCCCAATCACTTTTGAGCCTGAGCCCCATTTGTTAGATCTGTCCCCAGCCGCTAACTCGCCGCGAGGACCCACTAACTGACCCAGACCCCCATTTATTACCAGTTGGTCCAAAAACTGACTGGACCAACCGGAAACTCCATCCTGGGATGTGTCCCAACGTTTTCAATCCTCATTGTAAACAATATATATATATATATATATATCCATATATATATTAACTATTGTCGCCAAGGACCAAGCGCCACCGCGGCACAAGTGTGACACCTTACGCTTGTGCCCGCAACCACACTAAAAATGCTCTTCTAATGCCATCCTCCAGCCCCATGGACCAAAGATCAATCCCCACCGGGTTAAGGTGAACACCATCCCCTCTCAGGTACATCCAAGTGTCGGTTTCTAATTCCCAATGTCGTATCACAATACCCCCATTACTGGCAACAAACCTGCCCACCTCCTTGTTGACTTTTATACGGGTCTTATTGAGTTTTTCCCACGACCGTGCCCCCCTCCAAGACATACGAGCAACTATATCGGACCATACGAACAGCATGTCTGGAAAGGATGCCCGGAGCCTGAGAAAGTCCCATTTGATATCTTTTATGACCTGCCTCATTGGTCTAATACCCAAGTCATTTCCTCCCACATGAAGAACCAATATGTCAGGGACCCTGTCTAACCTGGAGAATCTATGTACCTCGGGAACCACTTGCTGCCACCTCATGCCTGGTATACCCAACCACCTTACCGTGCCCTCCTCTCTCTTAAGCCGTAGCTGTCTACCTTCAGGTCTGATGTCCGCCCGTTTTGCCCCCCAGAAAACGTATGAGTCAAAATCCAAATGAGACATCTGGGGGGATCTGAAAAGAAATAACAAAGAAAGATACCAACAACATGCCAACATTTTTTACCGTCTACTAATCTTAACCTATGTAACCAACTATACTTCACAATAACTGTGGTCGTACATATATCTGAAATCTGTTTGATTCCCATCTGCCTATCTTCTTTATTACATTTTCTGGAAGTCCCCAGCGAGCTGCTTCCGTGGCTGCCCCTATACGGAAAGAATGCCCTGCATAGTCTCCCGGGGAAAGCCCTCCTTCTTTTAAACACTTCCTCAGCACTGCTGTGAACTGAAACCTGGATAAACACAAACCATCCTTATGTATAAAAAATGCTCCCTCCCCTGTCGGGCGCACATCCAAGAACTGCCTCAGGGTTGTTACCGGACAAAACTGGGGTTCTAAACCCTTGAACAACTCCACTCTGACCCCTTTTCCTTCCTGGTCCGTTTTCGATCGCCGTATCCAGATCAGAACTGACTGATCTGAAAACTGCACATCACCCAAACTCAGACCTCCCACCACCCTTTTTGATGGCGAGACCAATTCCCCAATTCTAAATGCTCCAAAAAATGCCACCACAAAGGCTGCTCGAAAGAGTACTTGTTCAAAATACTCTGAACACACCTTGTGGAGGCTTGTCAGAATCGTCCCCAGCACCTGAAATGACACTGGGCGTCTGGAGTCCTTCTTGTGAGAACCTTTTCTATAACCCCGCAAAGCCCTGCGAACCATAAATGATTTTGTGACATCCCTGCGTCCTTTTAATTGGAATAAAAAGGCTAAAGCCGCCATCTTCTTTCCTATTACCGACCCAGAGACCCCTTTTTCATAATTCCTACAAATGAAACACAACACCCAAGTTTGTACGTCATTAGAGTCCTCTGACCCTCCTACCTCCTCCATAAAGGCAAACCATTCTTGCCACACTTTTTCATAAGCCCTCCATGTTCCTGCACTGAGAGACTGCCGGATCAATCCTGCGGTGATTCCCACGCAACTCTCCACAGTTCCGACGGGCATGGCTCCCCTACCCGGTTTGCCTCCGGTGCCAGCTTGCGAAATTCTTCCCATTGGAAACGAGACAAAGCATCCGCTAACTTATTGTCTACTCCAGGGATATGTACAGCATAAATAAATGCATTTATGCGCAAACAACTGAGCACCAAGTGTCTTAACAATCTAATCACAGGTGGGGATGAGGCCGTGATATTATTAATTGCCCAAACTACCCCCAAATTGTCGCAATTGAACCTAACTTTTTTGTTCCGCAATTCTTCCCCCCACAGTTCTACTGCCAGAACAATGGGAAACAGTTCTAGGAGGACCAGGTTTTTCAGGAAACCTGCCTCTCTCCAAATCTCCGGCCATGGTCCTGCACTCCATCTACCCTGGTAATACGCCCCATATCCTGCTGACCCTGCCGCATCTGTGAACAGGACCAAGTCAGCATTGCTGACCGGTCCCACTTGCCACACAGACCTCCCATTAAAACATTCCAAAAACGCATCCCACAGCCTGCAATTCTCTGGTCAATCTGACAAAGTGATTGGGAACTCTCACCCCAGCCGTGGCCGCTGCCAACCTCCTACAGAATATACGACCCATGGAAATGATTCTGCATGCAAAATTCAATTTTCCCAATAAGGATTGCAATTCCTTCAGCCGCAGCTTCCGCTTCTTACCTGCCATACTCACCTCCTTCCGTAACGCCACCAATTTGTCCTCAGGCAGTCTACACTCCATCACCATGGAATCAATAGTGATGCCCAAAAAAACTAATTCCAATGTTGGGCCCTCCGTCTTGTCAGCTGCCAGCGGAATCCCGAATCTGTCAGCCAGGTGTTGTAATGTTCCCAATAACACTGCACAACATCTGGAGTCTGGGGGGCCTATGCACAAGAAATCATCCAAATAATGGATAATTGAATTCATCCCTGCCGCTTCCCTAACCGCCCATTCAAAGAATGAGCTAAAGGCCTCAAACAGTGCGCATGAAATGGAACAACCCATTGGCAAGCAACGGTCCACAAAGTACGACCCTTGCCAACAGCATCCCAACAAATGCACACTGTGTGGGTGTACCGGCAATAATCAAAATGCCGATTCCACATCAGTTTTAGCCATGAGGGCGCCCTTACCATATTTTCTAACCCACGAGACAGCTGCGTCGAACGATGTATAGGTAACCGCACAATCCTGCGGGTCAATACCATCGTTCACAGAGCCACCTCTTGGGTAGGACAGATGATGTATCATCCTATATTGCCCCAACTCCTTCTTCGGAACAACTCCCAACGGGGAAACTATTAACCCTGGTAACGGCGGGGAAGCGAATGGCCCAGCCATCCGGCCCAATGCAACTTCCTTAAACAGCTTAGCCGACACCACCTCCGGGTGGAGGCGTGCCGACTTCAAATTGTCTGCAACTGGCGGAACCTCCCGCAATGAACTCGGAATTCGAAAACCCTCCCTGAACCCTGTTTCTAATAGCATGGCCGCTGCCCTATCCGGGTACCTATTTTGGAAAGGTAGCATCCTTTCTAGTCTCACCGGCGTCATCCCTTTTTCCAACGATGTCTCCTGTGCGACCTTTTCCTTGCTTGAAGCAGCGCGCAAAAGGGTGCCCCCCACTACATCCGGAGCATTCATGTTTGTAGCGACATGAAGTCCCGAACCGACAGTTGCCTTCATTGAACTGCCAGCACACCCCTTTCTTTTTTGGGGCCGGCGATCCAGCGGAGGAGGTGCCGCCGACCCCCCCTTGAAAAAACGGGCTCGCAGCCCTGGATGACGTCATCAACTTCATCCAGAGGCTTATATCTTTATGGTCCCATCTAATCGATGGGCGAATAGCCTTCCTTTGACGAAACTGCTCGTCATAACGAAGCCATGCTAAACCCCCATATACTCGATGTGCCTCGCTGATCGCTTCTAAATAACAGAATAATGCCGAGCAATTCTCGGGGGCTTTTTCCCCAATCCCGCTAGCCAGAATCGCAAAAGCTTGCAACCAGTTAACAAACGTTTGCGGAATTAATCTGTACCTTCTCTTCTCTTCCTCCTTTTTTTTGCTCTCATCTGGCTTTACCCTGTCTAAATTAAACTTTTCTAATGGGAGCAAGGAGAAAATCTCCACAAACTCGTTTTTCCAAATATTTTCTCTTACCTCTTTTTTCAAATGCGCCCCCAAAGGTCCCTCGAAGCAAACGTAGACCTTACACTTGGCCGCATCTGCCAGTCTCACCTTTTCCGCATCCTTTTCCTGCGTTGTGGTTTTTTCAGAATCTCCCACTCCGTCACCTCCCGTCTGTGTCTCGGCCACCACCAACGTCGTCGGCCTTTGCGGGGGGTCCACTACAACCACGGGATCCCTAACACTTGGGGGCTGTGGTACCCAGGGGCTGATGGGGGATGAGGGTTGCGAAGCCCCGCTCTCCAGGCGGCGAAGTAACTCCTTCACTGACTCCCATAAATCCCCTTCTCCCCCCCTTAAGGCACCCTGCTCATCCCCCCCCACCCTGACTCCCCCTGCTTCAGTCAACCTAATAACATTAGTAACGGAAACAGACGTTCGCTTACCAGGCTGCCTTAGGTGAGAGGACCCACCAGCCGTCGGACCCGACTCCACCGCTGCCTCCTGTGGATCATCGCTCAGCTCGCCCTCCTCGCTGCTGCTGCTGCCGCTGTCCCTCTGTATCAGTTGCTGTTCTTCTACTGCTGTTCTTCTGGCCGACTTCCGTCCTGCAGCCTGAGTGACCGGAGGGGGGCGACATCCATCTGAGGGTTCCTTCCTCCATTTTCCTCGTATGGGGAAATGACGTCATCACTCGGCGACCTGTCTCTCACGCAGGCATTGCGCTGGCCAACCCTCCCAGGCCCTTCACTGAACCTGGAGGCGGGGCCTCCCGACTGACGATCCCTGTGCTGACTGGCTGGACCTCTTCCCTGAGGTAAGATGGCGCCGCCACGAGGCAAGCCGCCGGCCGTTTCACAGGCCATGCCGGCGCCTGACCGTCCCGTTCTCCCTCGCCGGGTTGCCACCCCGACCGGAGCATCGCCGGTGGTGGCAGCCTGCTGTCTATCCCGTGGAGATGCCCCAGTGGGGGCTGGCCTGGGTGTCCGCATTACGCCTCCCTCCCTGTGACTTTGCTTCAATCTGTCTCTCCTTGCTGCTCCCCCGCCCGCTCTTTTAGGTGTCTGCTTTGCCGGCGGGGGTCCCGAGGGGGTCCGATTCGGGCTCCCCAGTCTCCTCTGAGTCCTGGGAGCGATGTCAGGACTAAGGCGCTCCGGAGGTCTAGACCTCCTAGCCCGTGATAAGGCAGGCCTCGCAGTGGATGGGCCCTGCTCAACCCCCTGTAGTGTGGATGCAATCTGGCTCTGCAGCCATTCTGCTCCATGGGTCTCCGCTGCCTCCCTAAGCTGTACCCATAGCTGCTCTAAACCACTCATGCTACCTGTTATCTCTCAGCTACCTCAGGGAACGTTCTTCCTGACTCTCCAACTCACGACTGC
This sequence comes from Lithobates septentrionalis, assembly GCA_037952835.1. Taxonomy (NCBI): domain Eukaryota; kingdom Metazoa; phylum Chordata; class Amphibia; order Anura; family Ranidae; genus Lithobates; species Lithobates septentrionalis. The sequence goes on along the minus strand of JBBDGP010000806.1, from coordinate 5,662,705 downwards.
TGTATAATTCCCCCTGGCTTAAGCACTGATCAAAACTCTCCTCCCCTTCTACACTGATCCACCAATCCCAGCATATCCCTAACTTCCTTAAACCCCTCCTTATCCTACTTCTTCCTTCCCTAAGTTCCTTGCACCCTTTCATGTCTGTACTCTGCTTCCTTTACAATACAGCTCCGTACATGTCTTCAGTCCCCATGCAGTGACTACATAAGAACAGTGCATACCATCAAAGTTAATAACAGTCTTTCAGTGTCACATAATGTCTATGTGACTGCAACAGTAAGAACTCTGTGGGAAACATACACATGTGCAAAGTGTCAGTGATCGTGTTCAAAACAACTTTAAAAAGTGCCACAGCAAGTCCTTTTATATCAGGAGTGTAAGTTCTTCTACCAAATTCTTCCACCACACCTCTGTGTTCAGTGACCACTCTCCCTATGGACAGCCACTCACCAGCTCCTCATGCCTCCACTTTCATATGAGGCTATCAGGCATAGATATCTGTAGCTACTGGCAAGTGTTAAACCAATTCCATCCGGAGGTTCGTTCCATATGTAAATTAAAAAACTCCCAATAGTGTGATAACGTAAAAATGTATTAATACACACTACAAATCACACTCCAACAGTTCCACTCACATTGTGTATATAATTAAAAAGCACAGCAAACTCCACGGCAATCTGTATAATGCAATATCAACATAGCAGCTTGGATCAACCTTATAGGGGGTATGCGGTCACGGCGGACCCTACTATAGCCGGCATCTATGAAGTCTCTCTCACCCTCTCCCCGCCTGCTTAATAGATGGACCAGCCGTCTCCCCTGATCGGTAAACCGTACAGCTGGCTTCTTCCTGTCACTCGTACGTGGTGTTATCCTTAACTCGGCCACGCCCCCGACATGTTTCGTTACGCCTGTAACTTAATCATGGGATAGGCCGCTCTACACATCACTCACTCCTTATATCCCCTCTTGTCTCCAATCAAATGGGGATATCCCAGTGCGCATGCGCAACCTGTCTGCTCGGCGCCTGCGCTCTAGGAGTGTCCCCGTGAGCGCAAACCCCCGCTGATCGCAACAACAAGTCATTGGTTGCTGGTGTATCTCGTAGCGGTACCAGATTGTCCCCACAGCTCCGACCCTTCACCATTATTCCTAGTGACATCTAAGAGCGGTGGGTCATCTGACAGCGCTACCATGCCCTGACATGTTAGTTACAGAACCCACAATGTGCCTTTCACATACCAATGCGTTCTAACATATAAATTAATTAAAATATTAAACTTGTCAACTCGGTTATTGTTATCACAACACATTGACATGAATAGATTGAATATCCACACGATAGTGCATGCAATAAAAATGGCTGTAATCAAAAGGTACGATAGATTTTTTGGAATAACTAAAATAAGCAAATATATGGGAATGGCTGAAATATAAATATCCAATTAAAAATATCTTATAAAAAATATCTTATGTTACATCTTAATATAAATAGGAAATAGAAAATCTTTTATACTAATAGGAATCCCTACAGATAAAATGTGCAACTAAAATCACCAGTTAATGATTACATTTCTGCAGATCACTGTTTCTTAAACATGAGTTAACAACTATCGTTATTCCTCAATACTTTAAATTTAATCATTAAAAATTATCCACACACTCATTACAGCGTGGATCCAAATATAAAAAAGGGGGAACCCTGTATCAAGCATAACTAAAAAATCTGTCTAAAAATCATTAATAAAACAATTAAGGTCCAATTCAATGTTGAGTCCTCTCGGGGTTAAACTCTTAAAAAGGAATATCCATTCCGTTTCTCTCCGTGACAGGTCTCTTACCCTATTGGAACCCCTCCAGGAAGGGTGAACCACATCAATGCCACAGAATTGTAGCAGAGATGGGTCCTGTTGGTGTTTGTCTTTAAAGTTCATGGATACACTATGGTATTTGTATCCATTTTTAATGTTGGTCAGGTGTTCACTAATGCGGACCTTCAACTGCCTTTTGGTCCTCCCAACATAATACAAGCCACAGGGACACCACATGAGGTAAACCACATGTGTGGTGGTACAGGTGCTAAACTCTTTGATCTCAAAACTGTCCCCTTCTCTGTTAGTAATACTTGTAATATCTCTATTACTGACCTTCACTGTTTTGCAGCAAACACACTTCCTACAACAGAAAAAAACTCTAAAATTAAAGGACAAAGATCTTGGGTTTGGTGGGTCCAGAATTTTCTTCACTATTTGGTCTCCTATGCTTGGGGCCTTCCTATATATGAATTTTGGGTGTGCTGGTAATATTCCCCCCAAGTGTTTGTCTTTACAGAGGATATACCAATATTTTCTATAAATGTTCTCAATCTCTCTGTATTGGTAGTGAAATCCAGAGATGAAACTCAATTGGTGTTTTGTATCCCCTCTTTGTACTTCTTTTTCCTTCAAACATTGTTCCCTGGGGATATCGGCTACTTCTTGTATAATTTTTGTTAGTTCCTCATTCTTATATCCCTTCTGGATGAATTTCTCCTTCAGAGTATTAGATTGGATAACGAAATCCTCCATGTAAGTGCAATTCCGACGGATCCGCAATAGCTAGCCCTTCGGAATATTTTTTATCCATGATGGATGATGTCCACTTGCCACGGACAAATAGCTATTGCGGTCCGTCGGTTTAAAATACACCTTGGTTTTTAATGTGTCATTCATTTTCTCTATAGTGACATCCAAAAAGTTGATTGTTTTGTCGCTAATAAGGTATTCCAACTTAATGTTGTTTGTATTCTTTTTTAGCTGTTCCAGGAATACTTCCAAAGTTTCCCTAGATCCCTCCCATATCAACAAGATATCATCAATAAACCTTCGATAGAATATCAGTTGGGGTCTATTGATGTTGAACACCTGTCTATCCTCCCATTCAGACATAAACAGGTTGGCGAGGTTGGGGGCATATTTTGCCCCCATTGCCACGCCAACCTGCTGCGAGTAGAACTGTCCATCAAACCAGAAGTAATTGTGGGACATGCAGAAATCTAATGCATGTCCCACACACTTCTTCTGTATAAATGGGATGTCGTCCCTCTTGTTTAATGTCCAATTAAGGGCCAATGACGCATCCTCATGTTGTATGTTGGTGTAAAGAGAAGCCACGTCTGCCGTCACCAAGTAAGATGTTAATGCAGGGTCAAACTTCACTTGTTCCAACAGACGTAGCAGATCTGAGGTATCCTTCAGATAGGCTCTGGTTATTTTCACACTGGGTTGGAGGAATTTATCTAAGTATTCACCAAGCCTTGCAGTTACGGATCCGATTCCATTTACTATAGGACGCGGAGGTGGGTTCTGGATGTTTTTATGCACTTTGGGCAGCGTGTATATTACTGGTATGCGATTCGCACTCGGTAGGAGATATCTTTTTTCCTTAGGGTTTAGGGCTTTCACCCCAAAACCCCACTCCACTAATGCAGCCAACTGAACACTGTATGAGTCTGTGGGATCAGATTTAAATTTTTTGTATGTATTTTGATCACTTAATAACTCCACCAATTGTTCGTGGTAAAACCGCTTATCCATGATTACCACCCCTCCACACTTATCAGCTGGTCGAATAATGATGTTTTTCCTATTTTCCAAGGATTCTATCCCCTCCTTATAATATAATGAGGGTTCACTCCTTTCTTCACTGGAAGATCCTCAATATCTTTCAATACCAAGTTCTTGAACACCTCCACATAATGATTGCTTTGGATTTGGGGATTGAAAATTGATCTATTCTTAAGGCCACTATCTATTTTATCCGATGCAGTTGAAGCTCTCACTCCTGCTTCCACCGGATGACTCAAAAAATGTTTTTTTATGTTCATCGAACGAATGAACTTATGTGTATCAATGTACACCTGAAATTTATTCATTCTCTTTTTCGGTGCACATTTGAGGCCCAGATTTAAGATGTTGATTTCCTTGTGATCCAACTCAACTCCACTCAAATTAAAAATCCCCGTGTCTACATGTCCCTCAGCCGTTTTTTTGGGTTGCTTGGATCTTCCTGCCCTGCATCCCCTCCTTCTTTTGGTGGGGGCTTTGTGTTCATATTTTGCGTGTGTGGGGGTCCAAGTCTTCCTCCACCTCTCTGTTGTTGTGTCCGGGGATATCCTCTCAGTGTATCCCGCCTCCCTCCCCTCCCCCGTTGTCCTAAAAAAGAATGGTTATACGACTGTTGGTCATAATAGCCTTCCTCTTCCAAACCTGTATATCTATTGTACAGTGGGACCCCATTATTTAACTCTGGATAATGGTTCGGTGGGGGATGTTGTCTCCACTGTTGGTATTCCTGTGGAGGGGGATATCCTCGTGGGGCATCCCCTCTATATGGTGATTGGTGATTGTAGCCGGTGACTGTAGTCTTTTGCCCATATTTCTTCTGGGTTGGTTTAGACAGGGGTTTCTTTACAGTGGGTTCCTCCTCCTGACTAGAGTCTCCAATGGTCGCTTCCTGGTCACCATCATTTACACTCTGCCAAGCATATATCTTATTCGTCCTAAAGTCATTTGAATCCCTTGTGAATTTCTTCACCTTCTTTTTTTGCGTTTCACGATCCACTTTCTCTAACTTCTTTTTCATGTTAGTATTGAAGTCTTTCATTTGGTTGGACTCCTTGATAGGTTCCAATTTCTCTTGTATCTGTCTAATATTTTCATTGATCCTTCCTAATTTAATTTGTTTCCTTTTTAAAACCAGATTTTGTAGTTCCCTCCCAACTCTATTAAAAAATGTCAGCCATTCTTCCATAAAAATAAGAGAAAGAAACCCCTGTCTAAACCAACCCAGAAGAAATATGGGCAAAAGACTACAGTGAAGAATAATGAACAAGGATCTACAAACATCGCCCAAAATGGGGATAACCAAGTGAGGAATACTAATTATAATGGTGGATATGCATACTCTCCTAGACCAACACGACAAGGAAGGGGAGAATATAACTACCAAACACCTAGACCTTATAAGGTTAATACCTCACAAGGAAGGGGAGGCTACAATCACCTAGAGGGGATGCCCCACGAGGATATCCCCCTCCACAGGAATACCAACAGTGGAGACAACATCCCCCACCGAACCATTATCCAGAGTTAAATAATGGGGTCCCACTGTATAATAGATATACAGGTTTGGAAGAGGAAGGCTATTATGACCAACAGTCGTATAACCATTCTTTTTTAGGACAACGGGGGAGGGGAGGGAGGCGGGATACACCGAGAGGATATCCCCAGACACAACAACAGAGAGGTGGAGGAAGACTTGGACCCCCACACATGCAAAATATGAACACAAAGCCCCCACCAAAAGAAGGAGGGGATGCAGGGCAGGAAGATCCAAGCAACCCAAAAAAACGGCTGAGGGACATGTTGACACAGGGATTTTTAATTTGAGTGGAGTTGAGTTGGATCACAAGGAAATCAGCATCTTAAATCTGGGCCTCAAATGTGCACCGAAAAAGAGAATGAATAAATTTCAGGTGTACATTGATACACATAAGTTCATTCGTTCGATGAACATAAAAAAAACATTTTTTGAGTCATCCGGTGGAAGCAGGAGTGAGAGCTTCAACTGCATCAGATAAAATAGATAGTGGCCTTAAGAATAGATCAATTTTCAATCCCCAAATCCAAAGCAATCATTATGTGGAGGTGTTCAAGAACTTGGTATTGAAAGATATTGAGGATCTTCCAGTGAAGAAAGGAGTGAACCCTCATTATATTAAGGAGGGGATAGAATCCTTGGAAAATAGGAAAAACATCATTATTCGACCAGCTGATAAGGTTGGAGGGGTGGTAATCATGGATAAGCGGTTTTACCACGAACAATTGGTGGAGTTATTAAAGTGGGGTTCCACCCAAAAAACAAAAATACCTGTAAAAATTCTAAAAAAAAACCCCAAAAAACATTTGGATATTTTTTTTTTTTCACTTACCTCTAAATGCTTGTTGCTAAGTGGTCCCTCATAGTCTGCCTGTTCCTTTGCCTGGGCTGGTGACATCACTTCCCCCCAGGCACAGGAAGGGCTCCGCTCTGCTCCCTCCCTCCTGTCAATCATCTGGGACCCATTACAGGTCCCAGGTGATTGAGCGGCCAATCACGGCACGCGGCGCCGCTCGCGCATGCGCAGTGGGTGCCAGGCTGTGAAGCCACAGCCCGGCGCCCACAGTTGAAATGCCGGCGCCGACGAGCGGAGGGGGGGGACGAGCGGGGCTTCGATCCCCCGCATCGCTGGACCCAGGGACAGGTAAGTGTCCAATTAAAAGTCAGCAGCTGCAGTATTTGTAGCTGCTGACTTTAAATTTTTCTTTTTTTTTGACGGCCCCCCTGGGTGGAACTCCTCTTTAAGTGATCAAAATACATACAAAAAATTGAAATCTGATCCCACAGACTCATACAGTGTTCAGTTGGCTGCATTAGTGGAGTGGGGTTTTGGGGTGAAAGCCCTAAACCCTAAGGAAAAAAGATATCTCGTACCGAGTGCAAATCGCATACCAGTAATATACACGCTGCCCAAAGTGCATAAAAACATCCAGAACCCACCTCCGTGTCCTATAGTAAATGGAATCGGATCACTATAGAGAAAATGAATGACACATTAAAAACCAAGGTGTATTTTAAACCGACGGACCGCAATAGCTATTTGTCCGTGGCAAGTGGACATCATCCATCATGGATAAAAAATATTCCGAAGGGCCAGCTATTGCGGATCCGTCGGAATTGCACTTATATGGAGGATTTCGTTATCCAATCGAATACTCTGAAGAAGAAATTCATCCAGAAGGGATATAAGAATGAGGAACTAACAAAAATTATACAAGAAGTAGCCGATATCCCCAGGGAACAATGTTTGAAGGAAAAAGAAGTACAAAGAGGAGATACCCAACACCAATTGAGTTTCATCTCTGGATTTCACTACCAATACAGAGAGATTGAGAACATTTATAGAAAATATTGGTATATCCTCTGTAAAGACAAACACTTGGGGGGGAATATTACCAGCACACCCAAAATTCATACATAGGAAGGCCCCAAGCATAGGAGACCAAATAGTGAAGAAAATTCTGGACCCACCAAACCCAAGATCTTTGTCCTTTAATTTTAGAGGTTTTTTCTGTTGTAGGAAGTGTGTTTGCTGCAAAACAGTGAAGGTCAGTAATACAGGTATTACAAGTATTACTAACAGAGAAGGGGACAGTTTTGAGATCAAAGAGTTTAGCACCTGTACCACCACACATGTGGTTTACCTCATGTGGTGTCCCTGTGGCTTGTATTATGTTGGGAGGACCAAAAGGCCGTTGAAGGCCTGCATTAGTGAACACCTGACCAACATTAAAAATGGATACAAATACCATAGTGTATCCATGCACTTTAAAGACAAACACCAACAGGACCCATCTCTGCTACAATTCTGTGGCATTGATGTGGTTCACCCTTCCTGGAGGGGTTCCAATAGGGTAAGAGACCTGTCACGGAGAGAAATGGAATGGATATTCCTTTTTAAGAGTTTAATCCCGAGAGGACTCAACATTGATATGGACCCTAATTGTTATATTAATGATTTTTAGACAGATTTTTTAGTTATGCTTGATACAGGGTTCCCCCTTTTTTATATTTGGATCCACGCTGTAATGAGTGTGTGGATAATTTTTAATGATTAAATTTAAAGTATTGAGGAATAACGATAGTTGTTAACTCATGTTTAAGAACCAGTGATCTGCAGAAATGTAATCATTAACTGGTGATTTTAGATGCACATTTTATCTGTAGGGATTCCTATTAGTATAAACGATTTTCTATTTCCTATTTATATTAAGATGTAACATAAGATATTTTTTGTAAGATATTTTTAATTGGATTTTTATATTTCAGCCATTCCCATATATTTGCTTATTTTAGTTATTCCAAAAAATCTATCGTACCTTTTGATTACAGCCATTTTTATTGCATGCACTATCGTGTGGATATTCAATCTATTCATGTCAATGTGTTGTGATAACAATAACCGAGTTGACAAGTTTAATATTTTAATTAATTTATATGTTAGAACGCATTGGTATGTGAAAGGCACATTGTGGGTTCTGTAACTAACATGTCAGGGCATGGTAGCGCTGTCAGATGACCCACCGCTCTTAGATGTCACTAGGAATAATGGTGAAGGGTCGGAGCTGTGGGGACAATCTGGTAACGCTACGAGATACACCAGCAACCAATGACTTGTTGTTGCGATCAGCGGGGGTTTGCGCTCACGGGGACACTCCTAGACCACAGGCGCCGAGCAGACAGGTTGCGCATGCGCACTGGGATATCCCCATTTGATTGGAGACAAGAGGGGATATAAGGAGTGAGTGATGTGTAGAGCGGCCTATCCCATGATTAAGTTACAGGCGTAACGAAACATGTCGGGGGCGTGGCCGAGTTAAGGATAACACCACGTACGAGTGACAGGAAGAAGCCAGCTGTACGGTTTACCGATCAGGGGAGACGGCTGGTCCATCTATTAAGCAGGTGGGGAGAGGGTGAGAGAGACTTCATAGACGCCGGCTGTAGTAGGGTCCGCCGTGACCGCATACCCCCTATAAGGTTGATCCAAGCTGCTATGTTGATATTGCATTATACAGATTGCCGTGGAGTTTGCTGTGCTTTTTAATTATATACACAATGTGAGTGGAACTGTTGGAGTGTGATTTGTAGTGTGTATTAATAATTTTTTTTTTTTTTTTTAATTGGAAAAACCAACTTTATTAAGAAAATATATGCTTGGTACATAAAATAATATATGCCAACATGGCAAAATCAGTAATACATACATGAACACATTAAATTATCCATATAATATAGGGTGAAATATCCACCGGACATGAAGCCAGTACACCATAAAGAAGGGGGAAAAAAAAACAAAAAAGAAAAAAGAAAGGGGGGAGAGATGAACATAACAACGTTTCAAGTACATGTTTCACCATCTTCTAACCATCTGTTCCAGACCTGCTCGTATTTATGTGGGCATTCTCTATGTATATAAATCAGCTTCTTATATGGGAGAGTGTCATTAATTTATTTTTTCCAGCACTGTATTGTAGGGGGTAGGGCCTGCATCCAATTACGGGCTATCGCTTTTCTCGCCAAGAATAGTGTTTCATGTAGAAAGGTATGGAGGGGTTTGTCAGTGTCTAATTCAGGTAGCAAACCGAGTAGACACATCTTAGGGTCTAGAGTAGCCGGAGAGCCCATCTGATCGTGTAGGAAGCGTATCACTTGTATCCAGTATGCTTGGATAGTTGGGCAGGACCATATGAGGTGATAGAAAGAGCCTGGGGTGTGGTCACATAAACGGCAACCTGGATTATACATGGGTTTGAAACGCGCTAACCTCTGAGGAGTCAAATATGTCCTATGTATAATATACAATTGTGTTAGGCGGTCCGACAGTGTAGGGGAGACTTTTTTCACGTCTTCCAAGATCTCGTCCCAGTCCTCATCCTCAATCATTCCAACGTCCACCTCCCAGCTAGTCTTAGCACCATAGGCCAAGGCTGTGGAGTCTGGAAGACGGATGGCGGAGTAAAGGGTGGAGATTAGTTTGGCAGGCTCAGCACCTGTGATCGTGTCAACTATGGAGGGGACTGTAAGGGATGGGTTAGAACCAGCAAACTGAGTTTGTATAGCATGGCGGAGTTGTAAGTACCTGAAAAGGAGGTGATTGGGAAGTGAGAATTTGTCTTTTAACATTTGGAATGTTTTAAGTCCCGTAGTGGTCATGATCTGGTGTATATACAAGATCCCGTTACGTATCCAAACCGCAGCGTCTGGGATAGACAACAGCTCAGGCAGGCGTGCGCTGAACCAAAGGGGGGTGTGGGAGTGAACCTGTGGAGTCCCGAGTTTCTGAAGTGCCAACCGCCACACCCTCCGATGATGTGTCAACATGCCTGCTTTGTGTTGGGGGGTATGCCCTGTAAATGGGGCCCTAAGGACTGACTGAAGTGGGGTGTGAGCTGGGTTATCAGGGTGTTCACAGAGTAGTAGTTGGTGTCTTGGTAGCTTGCTCCTGTCAAAATGATAGAAATGGGACAGTTGGGAGGCAAGATAATAGTCCTGGAAATCTGGAAGAGCAACTCCTCCCAATGTCACTGGGTTCTTAAGTATTCTCCAAGATAATTTGTGTCTGCTGTGTCCCCATATAAACGAATTAGGAATAGACTCAATTGTTTTGAAAAATTTTTGTGGTGTATATATAGGGGAGCGTGCCACACCAGATAAAGTATTTTTGGGAGAAGTATCATTTTGACTAGACTGATGCGTCCCATGACACCCAGGGGTAGTCGGTATTAATAAATTTTTACGTTATCACACTATTGGGAGTTTTTTAATTTACATATGGAACGAACCTCCGGATGGAATTGGTTTAACCCTTGCCAGTAGCTACAGATATCTATGCCTGATAGCCTCATACGAAAGTGGAGGCATGAGGAGCTGGTGAGTGGCTGTCCATAGGGAGAGTGGTCACTGAACACAGAGGTGTGGTGGAAGAATTTGGTAGAAGAACTTACACTCCTGATATAAAAGGACTTGCTGTGGCACTTTTTAAAGTTGTTTTGATCACGATCACGGACACTTTGTACATGTGTGTGTTTCCCACAGAGTTCTTACTGTTGCAGTCACATAGACATTATGTGACACTGAAAGACTGTTATTAACTTTGATGGTATGCACTGTTCTTATGTAGTCACTGCATGGGGACTGATGCATATTAGCATCTGAGCAGTATTGGCACAAAGTCACTTTATGTATTGTTTATTTGGTGTTTTTCAATCATTTTGTTCATCAATATTGTTATATTATTATATATATACTTATTCTTTATTTTTATTTGTATACACACCAGTAAATGGGTGCTCACTAGATTAGATATTTCACTGTAAGAGGTGTGAAAATTTTTTTTAGAGATAGCGCCACGGTTTAATTCTTCACGTGGGGTGCAGTGCACCTAGTACACGTCAAAGATTTAAATAATTTTTTTTGGTCTTGTATGCACTAAGTGGCAGCTATAGGTAGGTGTAACCAACCAGGTGTAAATTATCATCGAGGTTGACTCTCCAAGGCGCAGTGGGGGTTAACCTAGTACAGGGTGGGTATTTTACCTAGGAAAACCGTTCATTTATAGTTTACAGCATTTACTTATAAAAAATCCTTTTCATGATTGGGAGTGTGAAGTTGACATTTTCTTGTTATAAAATCGTCACGCTCAATTTCTTTGAAACTGTGCTCAAAAGGTTGCTTACCCCTGATATAGGAACAGCGATCGGTCTCCTCCCCTAGTCCGTCCCATCCCCCCACAGTTAGAATCACTCCCTAGGTAACACATTTAACCCCTTGATCGCCCCCTAGTGTTAACTCCTTCCATGTCAGTGACATTTATACAGTAATCAGTGCATATTTATAGCACTGATCACTGTATAAATGTCAATGGTCCCAAAATAGTGTCAAAAGTGTCCGATATGTCCACCGCAATGTCACAGTCAGGATATGTAATGTCAGTCAACATCACACATTGCCGACATTACTAGTAAAAAAAATAATAATAAAAATGCCATAAATCTATCCCCTATTTTGTAGGCGCTATAACCTTTGCGCAAACCAATCTATATACGCTTATTGCAATTATTTTTTTTTTTACCAAAAATATGTAGAAGAATACTACATATCGGCCTAAACTGAGGAAAAAAATATTATTTTTTTTTTTTTAATTGGGATATTTATTATAGCAAAAAGTAAAAAATATTGTGTTTTTTCAAACTTGTCGCTCTTTTTTTGTTTATAGAGCAAAAATAAAATCCGCAGAGGTGATCAAATACCACCAAAAGACAGCTCTATTTGTGGGGGGAAAAATGACAAAAATTTCATTTGGGTACAGTATTGCATGACTGTGCAATTGTCATTCAAAATGTTACAGAGCTGAAAGCTGAAAATCGGCCTAGGTGGGAAGGAAGTCAAAATGGCCAGTAGTGAAGTGGTTAATTAGATGTGTCTCCTGAAGGCAGAGGACAGAAGCTTTAAGCGTGGATACCATCTTAAATATGGTATTTTGTTTTTATTGAATCTCCCAATCCTCTAACATTCCAAGAACAAACCGTTAACCCCCCCCCCCCCAATCATCTTAACTCATTTAAAGAAAACACACATATATATATATATACATATATATATATATATATATATATATATATATATATATATATATATATATATATATATATATAAAATTTTGTGACCAATCCTTTGTGACGGGTGCCATAAATATTTGACCCACTACCTCCATAGTTTATGACAAATATCTTCAAAGTAATAAGCAAAAGATTGCCGCTCCAATCTCTCAAATCCGTATCAAGACACCCGCCCTAATGGAACTCACAGGTGCTGGCTCTGCACAAGCTTGAGGAAAGAGAAAAATATCCTGGACGGCCGCACACCATAGAAGACATCTTTATTGATATGAAGAAATAAAATCCAAATGCAGTCACCTCATGTACAGAGAGGAACAGGAAAGACAGCTGACATGTTTCACGCCCCATCGTGGCGCTTATTCATAGCTGAATGATTAAAGTTTGATCATGGGTATATATAGGGACTTCAGATTTTGATAGCCAATCCAGAGATGGTCTCAAATAGAGACCTGCCCACATAATCAAACTCTAGACCGACACCCAAGAGATAGGAGACACCTGGGATGTGAAGTTGAATTTTGAATCAAAATTTGAAGACAAGATAACATGACAATGTAATAATGCCTATAAAGGTCCACCAAACTAAAAAAGTTTACTAAGTGAACCAATGCGCATATATATATATATGTATATACATGCACTAGACACATGATTATTGTTACTATTCGCATTATTCAACTTCTCCCATTGTGTACATCCATAACCTTGGGATGAAGACCATGATAAATACTAAAACAATATTAAACAATAGCAAAGTACAAAGTAACAACACTAATTTTCAAATCATAAATGCTAAATAATCTCAAAGGAAAACTTGTGTATAAATGATGATAAACAAAATTTGTAAAAATGTAAAACATGCTGAAACCATACAAAATCGCAAAATCGCAAAATAACATATACAAGAAATTGATGTGAAAATACCAATAATCCTATTCCCAGCACTATCAATTATGTCTTGGTAACTGCATATATATACACATACACATCATCCTGAAATATATAAACCTAATTACATTTGAAAATTGTGTAAATAAAACCTTGATTTTCGTTTAAAAATGATTATGTATAAATCATTATTCCCACATAAATCTATGCACTCAAGAAGAACGCACGCCCCATTCAACGACGTCTGGAATCCATTCATATTGGAAACATAAACAAAAAATATATCTCAAATTTGCAACAAACGGCCAAGAAAAAAAGAGAAGAAAAAAACAGAAAATCGTCATCCAATGGGGAAGCATTTAAATGGTGCATGGAAAAGGTGGGAAAATAGAGAGGGACCCTAAAGGAGTTACGTTAACATTTTTTTAATAGACTAGCTATGTGTGCTAAATAACGTAAACTTCAGACGGTGGTCCAAAATTTATAGGGATCTATAAATATTACCTGGATGGCTATGCAAGGAACAGTAAACAAAGAGCAATGATCTCGTTGTACCTGTAACTGCTATGGGAAAGGTGGTCACGCTACTGATTTTCTCAGTTGAATCTCAAAGAACCCTAAAAAATCAACAGATATTGTGTGGATAGATGTGTAGGAGACATAGTCTCTCTATACTTGGTGCAATAACATGATTAAGATGATAATTTTGTTACAAAAGCTATAATTTAAACTTCCAGGCTGTAAGTAGATCACAAACAGCAATGGATCACCAAATATATATAAAATCGCAAAAAAATCACAAAAAACGCACAAATCGCAAAAAGTCGCAGAATCACAAAATATCGCAAAAAATCAAAAAACATCGAAAAAAATCGAAAAAAACATGGAAAAATACACAAAATTTAAAGCAAATCGGAAGAACAAAAAACAAAAAAATCGAAGTGAAAGATGGCCACTGACAAATATAAACCAGGGAGCATTACGTCATATACTAAATAAATTTAGGCTAAGGTATCACGATAGCCACACATGTATGTGAGATATTGGGGATACACATGGGCATAACACGGTGCATATCTATTGATAAAAGTGGGACACGTCCCATTCAAAATTGAGGCCGGTGGGACGTCTAGTATTTAGATTAAAAATCCACCTAACCTCTTGTTTGCACAATATGCCAAATTTGTCCCCACCTCTAGGAGGTTTAACAATTTTTTCAATGCCTTGAATGGTCAGGCTGGAAGTATCCTTGAAATGAATATCAACCCAATGGCGAGCAATGTTAGTGGCATATTCCTTCTCTATGTCATAGAGGTGATCGTAAAGACGATCCCTCAGTCTGCGAGTGGTCCTGCCAACATATTGAATAGAGCAAATGGTACATGCGATGACATAAACTATGTAACGCGTGTTGCAATTGATGAAGGACTGTATTTTATATGATTTGCCTGTTGAAGTAGATGTGACAGTGTCACCCCCTTTTATGAAGGGACAATATGTGCAAGACCGACCACCGTATCTGTATGTTCCCTTAAACTGCAGCCAATGAGCAGTTTGTTTTTTGCTAATGTAAAGGCTAGGGGACAAGAGTCCACCTAAAGAAGGTGCTTTCCTTGATACCGTACGTATGCCTTTATTTAAAATTTGAGAATAGATATGATCGTTAGACAACACCGGCAGATATTTGGTAACTATTTTCTTTATTTTATGAAATTCAGCACTGTATGGAGTGGAAAATGTTGGAACAAAATGGGATTTTTCTGATCTATTCCGTCTACTGTGGTTACTGGGTTTGTCCATTAGCAAATTGGCCCGAGGTGTTTTATTTGCAATGGACAAAGCCCTATTGATAGCTGACCTGGGGTAACGCCTAGCTTCAAATCTAGCTGACATATGTATGGCCTCCTGTTCAAATTCTATTTGTCTAGTGCATAGTCTTTTCAGCCTTAGAAATTGGCCCACTGGAATACTTTTTATGGTATGGGTCGGATGGCTAGAGTCTGCACGTAGAAGAGTATTACCCGCAGTGGGCTTTCTATAGAGATTTGAAATGATTTCATTGTTGTCTCCTGTGAGCTTAACATCTAGAAACTCTATAGACTTTGGTTCATGTTGTCCTGTAAATTTTAAATTTAAAGCATTATCATTCATATACTCCAACCATTGATCTAAACAGATGTGCGGCTCAGAGACAATGAACAGGAGATCGTCTATATATCGACAATAGAATGCAGTGTCTTTTCGACGGGGACTTTCAGGTCCAAAAATGCGGGACCTCTCATATCTATTCTCAAATTTTAAATAAAGGCATACGTACGGTATCAAGGAAAGCACCTTCTTTAGGTGGACTCTTGTCCCCTAGCCTTTACATTAGCAAAAAACAAACTGCTCATTGGCTGCAGTTTAAGGGAACATACAGATGCGGTGGTCGATCTTGCACATATTGTCCCTTCATAAAAGGGGGTGACACTGTCACATCTACTTCAACAGGCAAATCATATAAAATACAGTCCTTCATCAATTGCAACACGCGTTACATAGTTTATGTCATCACATGTACCATTTGCTCTATTCAATATGTTGGCAGGACCACTCGCAGACTGAGGGATCGTCTTTACGATCACCTCTATGACATAGAGAAGGAACATGCCACTAACATTGCTCGCCATTGGGTTGATATTCATTTCAAGGATACTTCCAGCCTGACCATTCAAGGCATTGAAAAAATTGTTAAACCTCCTAGAGGTGGGGACAAATTTGGCATATTGTGCAAACAAGAGGTTAGGTGGATTTTTAATCTAAATACTAGACGTCCCACCGGCCTCAATTTCGAATGGGATGTGTCCCACTTTTATCAATAGATATGCACCGTGTTATGCCCATGTGTATCCCCAATATCTCACATACATGTGTGGCTATCGTGATACCTTAGCCTAAATTTATTTAGTATATGACGTAATGCTCCCTGGTTTATATTTGTCAGTGGCCATCTTTCACTTCGATTTTTTTGTTTTTTGTTCTTCCGATTTGCTATAAATTTTGTGTATTTTTCCATGTTTTTTTCGATTTTTTTCGATGTTTTTTGATTTTTTGCGTTTTTATGCGATATTTTGTGATTCTGCGACTTTTTGCGATTTGTGCGTTTTTTGTGTTTTTTTTGCGATTTTATATATATTTAGTGATCCATTGCTGTTTGTGATCTACTTACAGCCTGGAAGTTTAAATTATAGCTTTTGTAACAAAATTATCATCTTAATCATGTTATTGCACCAAGTATAGAGAGACTATGTCTCCTACACATCTATCCACACAATATCTGTTGATTTTTTAGGGTTCTTTGAGATTCAACTGAGAAAATCAGTAGCGTGACCACCTTTCCCATAGCAGTTACAGGTACAACGAGATCATTGCTCTTTGTTTACTGTTCCTTGCATAGCCATCCAGGTAATATTTATAGATCCCTATAAATTTTGGACCACCGTCTGAAGTTTACGTTATTTAGCACACATAGCTAGTCTATTAAAAAAATGTTAACGTAACTCCTTTAGGGTCCCTCTCTATTTTCGCACCTTTTCCATGCACCATTTAAATGCTTCCCCATTGGATGACGATTTTCTGTTTTTTTCTTCTCTTTTTTTCTTGGCCGTTTGTTGCAAATTTGAGATATATTTTTTGTTTATGTTTCCAATATGAATGGATTCCAGACGTCGTTGAATGGGGCGTGCGTTCTTCTTGAGTGCATAGATTTATGTGGGAATAATGATTTATACATAATCATTTTTAAACGAAAATCAAGGTTTTATTTACACAATTTTCAAATGTAATTAGGTTTATATATTTCAGGATGATGTGTATGTGTATATATATGCAGTTACCAAGACATAATTGATAGTGCTGGGAATAGGATTATTGGTATTTTCACATCAATTTCTTGTATATGTTATTTTGCGATTTTGCGATTTTGTATGGTTTCAGCATGTTTTACATTTTTACAAATTTTGTTTATCATCATTTATACACAAGTTTTCCTTTGAGAATATTTAGCATTTATGATTTGAAAATTAGTGTTGTTACTTTGTACTTTGCTATTGTTTAATATTGTTTTAGTATTTATCATGGTCTTCATCCCAAGGTTATGGATGTACACAATGGGAGAAGTTGAATAATGCGAATAGTAAAAATAATCATGTGTCTAGTGCATGTATATACATATATATATATATATGCGCATTGGTTCACTTAGTAAACTTTTTTAGTTTGGTGGACCTTTATAGGCATTATTACATTGTCATGTTATCTTATCTTCAAATTTTGATTCAAAATTCAACTTCACATCCCAGGTGTCTCCTATCTCTTGGGTGTCGGTCTAGAGTTTGATTATGTGGGCAGGTCTCTATTTGAGACCATCTCTGGATTGGCTATCAAAACCTGAAGTCCCTATATATACCCATGATCAAACTTTAATCATTCAGCTATGAATAAGCGCCATGATGGGGCGTGAAACATGTTAGCTGTCTTTCCTGTTCCTCTCTGTACATGAGGTGACTGCATTTGGATTTTATTTCTTCATATCAATAAAGATGTCTTCTATGGTGTGCGGCCGTCCAGGATATCTTCAAAGTAATAACTTCATTTTTTTAATGTGCCATCATGAATAGATCTCATCTTGCTGTATTCAGACCTATTTTTCCCCCATACAAAACCAATGTGTCTATTACTTTACTACTGAACGGTCTCCAAAGTATATTCACTACTCTATACTCAGTTACCCACCACTGCGCCTCGGAAAATCAACCTTAATACTTAATATCAATAGTTAATGTATAAGTCTAGCTATAGCTGCCACGTTGAAAACCTCAATTATACCATACATTTTAAATCTATAACGTGTCTGTGGTAAATAAACCCCACGTGAAGAAATAAATTGGTGGCGCTCCCTACAAAAGAATCCACCCTTTACAGTGACATTACTCTATTAGTGAACACCTATTTAAGGTGTATAACCAAAAGCATGTAAAATTATATAGAATTAGTGAACACCAAATAAATGTACAAAGTGTGACTCTGTGTCAATACTGCTCTAAAACAACCTCTAAACACACTCCTTGTGTGGTAAAAACACAAAAAATGTGAGACTATTATATATCAATAATCAATAAAAATTTGTGAACAAAATGTCTATGTGTCTGTGAACGTGATCCGGTGACACAAAATAACGTTCATTTATAATCGTGCCAAAACAAGTTCTCTCAATTCCAAAGGTGTAATCTTCTTTCAAGAGATCCTTTCACCACACCTGAGTGTTCAGTGAACCCACTCCCAGTGAAAATTCACTCACCAACTCCCCATGCCTCCACTTGCGTGTGAGGCTTTAAAGCATAAAGATTCAAATCATCTGGAATCGGTTAACCATTTCTATATCCGGAGGCACATTCCATGTGTGAATTGAAAAAAAGCTCCAAATAGTGTGATAACGTAACTTAATTTATTAACACACACTTCAAAATAACACTCCAACAGTTTCACTCACATTGTAGAAAAAATAAATAAGCACAGCAAACTCCACAGCACACTGTATAAGCAGTATCCAACACAGCAACTTGAATAGACCTCCTGGGGGTATGCGGTCACGGCGGACCCAAGATAAGCAGGCGTGTGTAGTGTATCTCTCACCCTCTCCTCGCCTGCCTGCCAAATGAACCCGATCGCTCCCCGGGTGGGTATACAGCAGCACTTGCTTCTATATGTCACTCGTACGTGATGTTCACCGTAGCTTGGCCACGCTCTGACATGTTTCGTCACACCTGTGACTTAATCATGGGATAGGCCGCTCTCACTGTCAGTCATTCCTTATATCCCCTCCCGTCCATGATTGATAGAGGATACCTCAGTGCGCACGCGCCCCACGTAAGCTTCGCGCCTGCGCTGTAGATGTGTCCCCGTGAGCGCAAACCACCGCTGCTTGAGACCGCTACTCATTGGGTCCTGGTGTAACATATTGTGATATCTAATTACCTCCCACAAAATGTCACACCCCTAATGTTAATTCACTTTCAATGGCATATACTTCAATAGTGAAAGGTACTTAGTTTCCTATTTTCAGATCTAAATACCGGACCCTGAAATGTTAACCCATTAATGCTGGTTTGCTTTCTACATGGTGTTATAATATACCACAAAATTGCATAGCAACACATTCCTCTCCAATAATCTTTTAAAACATATTAATAATGGTCAGTATTTAAAATTCTGTACATGATACTAAAATAAACGTCCACACTACATCTCGATGAAAAACATCTTGGAATGGCTGGAATTTAATCATCCTAACTTATGGTTATTTATGGAATTAAAATATTTTTAAAATATTAATAATAAAAATATATATTTAATTACTCATTATTATAATGGTGGGTAGGTAGTTTTCCTTCCATAATTATCAATCACTGTATTACCATCTGATGATTTCCCATATTTATCATACTATCTAACAAAGACTTATCTAAAAAAAAATGTATTTATTATTTATTTTTACCCTCCCACTATATAAAGTGACAGTGCTATAAAGACTCCTGAGAGTAAACTCTTTCAATGGTAGGTGCTACAATCTAAGACTAAAAAAATTATTCAATCTAAAAATCATTAATAAAACAATTTAGGTCCAGTTCAATATTGAGTCCTCTCGGGGTCAAACTTTTAAAAAGAAATATCCATTCCGTTTCCCTACGTGATAGATCCCTTATCCTATTGGAACCCCTCCAGGAAGGATACACTACATCAATGCCACAAAACTGTAGCAATGATGGGTCCTGTTGGTGCTTGTCCTTAAAGTGCATGGACACACTGTGGTATTTGTATCCATTTTTTATGTTCGTCAAGTGTTCACTTATTCGGACCTTCAGTTGCCTTTTGGTCCTTCCTACATAATATAGGCCACAGGGGCACCACATAAGATAGACCACATGCGTGGTAGTGCATGTACTGAACTCCTTGATTTCGAACCTTTCTCCTTCTCTTTTGGTAACGTAAGTAATGCCCCTATTACTGACCCTCACTGTCCTGCAGCAGACATTTCCTGCAACAGTAGAATCCCCTAAAATTAAAGGACAAAGCTCTTGGGTTAGGTGGGTCCAACATTTTCTTAACTATTTGATCTCCTATGCTTGGGGCTCTTCTATATATAAATTTAGGTTGTACTGGTAAAATATCCCCTAAGTGTCTGTCTTTGCAAAGGATATACCAGTATTTCCTGTAGATGTTTTCTATTTCCCTGTACTGACAGTGGAAACCTGAAACAAAGCTTAATTGATGTTGGGTATCCCCTACTTGTAGTTCTTTTTCCTTCATACATTGTTTCCTTGGAATTTTGGCTACTTCCTGTATTATTTCAGTCAGTTTTTCATTGTTGTACCCCTTCTGTATAAATTTCTCCTTCAGAACATTTGATTGGGTCACATAGTCATCAAGCTGTGTACAATTTCGGCGGATACGCAATATTTGTCCTTTTGGAATATTTCTTATCCAGGACGGATGATGTCCACTCGCCACGGACAAATAACTATTGCGGTCCGTCGGTCACGGGTCTCATGACCTGCTTCCTGATGGGCCAGGAAGAGAATCAGGAAGACAATAGCAAATATTCATTAGCTATTATAACACAAATGGGGGGGCTCACTGCGCCTCGAGCCCACCTTTTTTTGAAGCCTTTGGCTCGAATCATGTGTTCAAAAAAAAAACCCCATGTGTCCAGCGCCACGCATGTTGATTAGGGGGCCGGACACATGGATAAGGGGGCGCCGCCCCTGCGCCCTGCATTACGGGCCGCCACTGATCTCCACCTTCCCCTTCAGGAGTTCAATCTCCTCTTTCATAGGGTTTAAAACGTCTTCTAAACCACTAACTCTGCCCTCCAGCACCCCAGTCTGATCTCTTACTTTTTGTAAATAATGTCTTAGAAATAGCATCTTCTCTTTGATACTTTTTAATTGATCGGTCATTTCAGCCAAAGAAGTTTTACAAGCATTAACCGCTAACAGTACCTCTCTTAAAGAAGGTTCTTCTACTAGTCAGACATCTAAAGTGGAAGAAAGATCATGCATTCTCACCACCATTGGGGTGCAAGGTGCCGAGGCCATCTTAGGAGATCAAGAAAAGTGGGAAACACTGCGCTCTAAACAAAAAAAACAAACTAAAACTAAGCAGCAGCTAAAATGTGAGATACACACATAAAGACTAGGGATGGGCGAACGGTTCGGCCCGAGCATAAGTTCGGGCCAAACTTTCGTTGTTCGGACATTCGTTTAACAGCCGAACAAACAGGTCGTTTGGGCATTTGTTCGGCCCCCCCAAACCGACCACAAGGCATTGCGGCACTGAACAGTGCATTGCAAGCCGTGATTGGCTGAAGCAGTGAAAGCTTCAGCCAATCAGGGCACAGAGCAATGTCAGAGTCATGACTGGACACTGTGATCATGATTTTGTCCAATCATGGCTTATTTCCGCCCCACAGTATAAAAATATTCTTTCAATGGCAGCCATTTTCAGTGTGACTTTGGTGTGGAGAGAGATAGAACAGGTCTCTGTTCAGTGCTATTAGTTAGTGTGTTTACTGTGCTATTTTGTTTCAATTGTCAGTGGAGAATATTAGTTTAGTGTCAGTCTAGGGATAGTGTGAGTGTAGTGGGGAGGACCATCATTCAGCTTTTCATAGTGTGCAGCTAGAGTAGGGACTAGGGATGGGCAAACGATTCGCCCCGAGCATAAGTTTGGGCCGAACTTTCGTTGGTCAGACCTTTGTTTAACAGCCGTACAAAAGGGTCGTTCGACCACTTGTTCGGCCCACTGAACCGACCACAAAGCATTGCGGCACTGAACAGTGCATTGCAAGCCATGATTGGCTGAAGCAGTGAAAGCTTCAGCCAATCAGGACACAGAGCACTGTCAGAGTCATGATTGGACACTGTCATCATGACTTTGTCCAATCATGGCTTATTCCCGCCCCACAGTATAAATGTATTCTTTCAATGGCAGCCATTTTTAGTGTGATTTTGGCGTGGAGAGAGATAGAACAGGACTTTGTTCAGTGCTATTAGTGTGCTAGCCTGCTATTTTGCTTTAACTGTCAGTGGAGAATATTAGTTTATTGTCAGTCTAGGGATAGTGAGAGTGTAGTGAGGAGAACCATCATTCAGCTTTTCATAGTGTGCAGCTAGAGTAGGGACAGCTCAGTTTCAGTGTAGTGTAGTGAGACCGTGTCAGTAATCTTGACATTAGTATATAGCTAGAGTAGGGACAGCTCAGATAGCTTCAGTGTAGTGACGGTTGAACACCGTCTATTTGATTGCGTTACTGCCAGTTTAACGCCATATCATATTGCGTGCGTTACTTCAAGTTTAACGCCATATTGTATTGCGTGCGTTACTGCCAGTTTAACGCCATACAATTTTGCGTGCGTTACTGCCAGTTTAAAGCCATATAGTTTTGCGTGCATTACTGCCAGTTTAACGTAATATTGTATTGCGTGCATAACTGCCAGTTTAATGCCATATCATTTTGTGTGCGTTACTGCCAGTTTAATGCTATATAGTTTTGCGTGTGGTAATGCCAGTTTAACGCCATATCGCTTTGCGTATGTTACTGCCAGTTTAACGCCATATAGTTCTGTGTGTGTTACTACAAGTTTAACGCCATATAGTTTTGTGCATTACTGCCAGTTTAACGCCATTTACTTCTGTTTGCATTACTGCCAGTTTAACGCCATATAGTTCTGAGGGCCACTGTACGTTTGGCGCATTATTTTGCAGTATATTATATTGTATTCGTGGAGTGTGTCTATGTAGTGTGAGTACTCAAATTAAAGGGCACCAAACACCTCTTTACATTGATTTAAGTGCATCTACGTACAGATTTCAACTTCTCCTTTACATTTGCTTATAAGCACCGCCCCCTCCCTCCCAATAATGTCTGGGAGAACAAGGAGAGGCAGATGTTCCCTTGGCACTGTATGGGGGCCAGCAACAAATGTGTCCACAGGCAAAAGGTGGACGTGGTGGTCAGTCCTCAGGCAGGGCATCATTTCCTCTGTTTAGTGAGTTTGCCCATGCTATCCAGCCACAGCATGCAGAGGAGGTGGTGGACTGGCTTACTAAACCTTCCTCATCCTCCTCATCCTTTGTCACACAAGCAGAGACAAGTGTGCAGTCCCCTGCAGTTGCCAGAGTGAATAAACCTGCCTCCTTGTCCACATGTATTCCTGCTATAGCCCTAACTTCAGCCATTGAGGAGTCAGCTGAGTTATTTGACCA
The DNA here is from genome assembly GCA_037952835.1 of Lithobates septentrionalis. Taxonomy (NCBI): domain Eukaryota; kingdom Metazoa; phylum Chordata; class Amphibia; order Anura; family Ranidae; genus Lithobates; species Lithobates septentrionalis. The sequence goes on along the minus strand of JBBDGP010000806.1, from coordinate 5,639,250 downwards.
CAGTGTCAATCACTTGCTCCCTGATGATGCCCAGCCATTACTGGATTCAGATGCTGGTTCTGAGGTTGAGGATGACAGGATCATGAGCCTAGAGAGAGGGAGGAACACTGGTAGACAAATTGGCATTCATGTTCCCCAAGCCACAGCGTATTGCCGAGTTGTCTCCAATGGTAATGATGAAGATGGAGGAGATGATGATGATGAGGTCACTGATGCGACTTGGGTGCCAGATAGGGCAGAGGAGGAAACTGAAGGTGTGGCGGCACAACTCCAAGGAGGTCGGCATCAAGAGTAGAGAGCAACCACCCTATTCCATCACATTCTGCAGCTGTTATCTCCCAGCCCACTCCCCACAGCTCAGCTGTCTGGGCCTTTTTCAGCACATCTGCAGCAGATCGCACTGTTGCTATCTGCAAACTGTGACACAGGCACATCAAACGTGGCAAAAACACCAGCCATTTGGGTACCACATGCCTAACAAGGCATTTAAGGTCTAACCACTCAGCCCATTGGCAAGAGCACCTAAAAGCCACACAAAAGGGGCACAAATCTGTCCCTCCTCCTTACCCACTTCAGTCTTCCCCTACGATACCGAGTCATTAACTTTTAGCAGCCTCCACTGACAGAGATGATGGTATAGCACAGGGTGTCCAAGGTCCTAGCAGTTCATCTACCAGCAGCACACCACCAGCTGTAGACTGTAGTCAGCAAATTTCTGTACCCCATCTTCTGCAGCGGAAAAAAAAATACAGTCCCTGCCACCCACATGCCCAGCACCTAAATGCAAGCTTGTCAAAGCTGTTGGCTCTCCAACTTCTGCCTTTCAGCCTGGTGGATTCTGCCCCTTTCCGTGAATTTGCACAATGTGCTGTACCACAATGTCAGGTTCCCAGTCAATATTACTTTTTTCACGTAAGGCCATTCCATCCCTCTACCATCACGTGGAAGGGAATGTTCTAAAATCGTTGGGCAAGGCAGTCAGCCGTAAAATCCACCTTATTGCTGACACGTGGTCCAGCAAGCATGGGCAGGGATGATATATTTCATTCACAAATATGTGTAAATATTGTGCGCTAATCTCCTATAAGTTGATGTGCAATCATGCTATATATATTGTAATAATGCCTCATAAATTGCAAACCACTACGTAAATTACCAAGTGCTATAAATTAGTCAATATAAAAAATGTGCTGAATAATGAATACATTTCCATTTAAACACAACAAAAATGTGTATATATAAATAAAAATATAAAAATATAAATTGATCGCACACAAAGATGAATCCTCCTAATGAAATACCAAGCGCTGGTGATCAGTAAATTGCATTAAAAAGAGTTTTGTCCATTGTTATTATTGCTGTTGGAAAGAACTGTGTGACATTCTGAAGGGAATCAATTCCCTTCAGAATGTCATGTGACCTGGGACGCAACGCGTCAGAAGGAGGAGCCAGTGATGTCAGCCACAAGTGTGCATGCACTCGAACGGGCTGAGAGGAGGAGTAAGCCTGACTGCTACACACGCTGTCCCATTCAGCAAATACATGTGAGTGCATCAGCTCTGACTTGGACACAGGCTCTATACTCGGCCCCTACAGCTACGGTCAAATATGCAGGGTACTTTTCAGCACCCTTCGCTATCCATAGGGGCTTGAGGCAGGGGTGCCCCCTTTCCCCAGCCTTGTTCCTCCTGGATTTGGAACCCTTAGCACTCGCACTTCGCGCAGACCAGAACGTGACAGGAATCCCCTATGCAGGACACGAGTTCAAGCTAAGCCTCTTTGCTGACAACGCTCTTCTGACCCTGACAAATCCCCTTAATACCCTCCCCAACTTGTTACGCCTCTTGACACAATTCTCATCCCTTTCGAGCCTTCATATCAACTTAGAGAAATCTGTAGCTCTAAATGTTTCCCTGGACCCTGACTTGGTAGAATGCCTGCAGTCCCACTTCCCTTTTCGTTGGACAACCACCTACATTGAATATCAGGGAATCCGGCTGACCCCCACTTACTCTTCCCTATTCTTGGTTAATTACTATCCCCTACTGAGATCCTTGACTACTCTTCTGCAGACTTGGCAATTCCCACACCTGTCCTGATTGGGTCGAATCCATTCTGTTAAGATGACGGTCTTACCAAAATTTCTGTACTTTTTCCGCACCCTACCAGTACGAGTCCCTCCACATTTTCTCCGCCTACTCCAGAGCAGAATCATGAGCTTTATCTGGGCTAATAAACACCCTAGAATTTCTAAGGCCACCCTTTTTACACATAGACTGCAAGGCGGTTTGGGAGTCCCCCATGTCTCTAGGTACTATCTGGCATCTCAGATCTCCCAATTATCACTACTCCATGCTTCCTCCAATGTTTCTCTATGGTTGCTTCTAGAGTTCCCTAATTGTGCCCCTTTCTTTACAAGCACTTCTTTGGCTCCCCCAGAAACTTTCGACCAACTTCATTGAGTCCTCTCATGTTACATAGCTTAAAGTTGTGGGACTCAGATACTCGAGCTCCCTTATGTCCCCCTTCCTGCCCCAGCTGCCTATTACAAATAACCCATTGTTCCCCCCCTGGGTCTCGACCAGCCTCAGGCATTCACTTGGTGGACCTCACGGGGCCTTACCCAGGTACGCCATCTGCTGATTACACATACTTCACCAACGTGATCTGCATTCAGCGAATACCATGACGCTCCCCAAGAGGAATTCCTCCGCTTTCTTCAAATCCAGCACTGGATAGCTACGCTCCGACGTACCTCCTCCTACCCATTTCAGATTTCCGCTTTTGAACATATCTGTCTTCATGTCCCGGGTTCCCCGGGCCTTATCTCCACCCTCTACGCAGCTTTGAATAGTCGAACATCTCCCCCCTCACTCTCTTATGTGTCCCAGTGGGAGGGTGATTTGGGACATGGGATCGATCCGGCGGATTGGAGCAAGGCCTGTTCTTCTGTAGCTAAATGTTCCTTTAATACTGCCATCTTAGAGGCAGCATACAAAGTGCTATTGCGGTGGTATTGGGTTCCAGCACGTATTACTCACGCCAACCCAACGACTGCTGCTTCCATGAATGTGGCCATCGTGGGGATGTAATTCACACCTGGTGGACCTGCCCGCGAATAGTGGTTTTCTGGTCCAGAGTGTTTGGCCTGTTGTTTTCCCTGTTCCATTTAAATGTCCGTAAAGAGGCCAAATTTGCGCTATTACATTGCCCGATACCGGGTTTGTTTGCTCGTCAGCAGAGACTGGCATCTGTTTATAGCGGCCAAAAGGATGATTGCTCAAGCATGGAAAAAAAACAGTCCCCTTTCAGGAAGTGAAAAACCGCTTGACGTCCATGATGGTCAACGAACAAATGTCTAGTATACTCAAAGACACACACACGCCAAGTTCCTTAAAGTTTGGGAGCCATGGCTGGAGTATACCTTCCTCGAACTCCCTCTGGCTAGTATAGATCAGCTCTGACTGGTTTCCCAGATGGCCCCGGGTCCCCCTCTCCTTTGCCCTTCTCCCCCTTCCCCACTTTCTCTTATTCCCCCTCTCTTTTTATTACTTCTCTCTGTTCTTTTTCTTTTACCAAGGCTCTTAGCCCTGTTTTCTGAATGCCAACAGAGGCTTCAAATGATCTTAATGCAGAGTTAAAGCATTTTGTCCTGGTTATTCCTACACTTATTGGGGGTTACCCCAAATAACGTATGTTGCACTTAGAACTTCTGTGACTGTTAATCAGGAGGCTACCCTCCTTGGTTTATGTTGTATTTCCTTTTGTTGTTTTTGTCTCTTATGAGCCAATTCTAGCCCCTGCCTGGGCAATCCAGGTGCCTTTGACATTGTTGTATGTTTAATGCCCCGTACACACGGTCGGACTTTCCGATGGAAAATGTCCGATCGGAGCGTGTTGTCGGAAATTCCGACCGTGTGTGGGCTCCATCGGACATTTTCCATCGGATTTTCCGACACACAAAGTTGGAGAGCAGGGGATAAAATTTTCAGACAACAAAATCCGTTGTCGGAAATTCCGATCGTGTGTACACAAATCCGACGGACAAAGTGCCACGCATGCTCAGAATAAATAAAGAGATGAAAGCTACTGGCCACTGCCCCGTTTATAGTCCCGATGTACGTGTTTTACGTCACCGCGTTCAGAATGATCGGATTTTCCGACAACTTTGTGTGACCGTGTGTATGCAAGACAAGTTTGAGCCAACATCCGTCGGAAAAAATCCTAGGATTTTGTTGTCGGAATGTCCGAACAAAGTCCGACCGTGTGTACGGGGCATAACACTACTTCTGCAATAAAAAATTATTGAAGGGAAAAAAAACAAAAAACATTTGAACTAAAGGCTGTAATGTAACAAAATAGGTAAAAAGCCAAGGGGGTGAATACTTTTGCAAGGCACGGTACATATGTTTTCAGACTATAAATTGAATGTAATGTGAAAGTCATAAAATTCTTTATTCTTAATGCTAAAGGCTGTGAACTGTGGTGAAGGTACACATAATGCAAGAAGAAAAACAAATCTCAGCATTAGGAGACATTTGTTAGAAAGGTTGGGTGCCAAGAAATTCACAGCAACATTATATACACATCTCTTTCATTTAGGCAAAGGAACTTAAAACATGTCTATAGCAAGAAAAAAACATGGCATACTGAATGTGTAACAATTGATGAGTTTGGTAAGCAAAGCTCTACAGCTTTTTATGACAGGATGGGGGGGGGACAAGAGCAGCAGATGACGGAGGCACTTAAACTGACCACGGTATTCAGGGCTCAGCAGTCATGATTACCATGGTCAGCACAGACATGAGGACACAGTAACTGGCAGGATCAACCAGGTTTGTTACAGCTTAGAGAGGGACAAATGGCACAGCACAGGCACTATGCTGTGTATCATTCTGTAAGGATCAGAATAATTTTTTTTTAGGGTTAGAACCACTTTAAATGAAAACAAGGGGCATACATTACTATTGTCACAAAATACACTGAAATTGTCAGGCTGATATAGTGACTCATCGTGAGATTTTGGCAAAAGTGTTAAACAAATCCCCATTCATAATGCTAACACCAACGCTCACACAAAAAAAAGTATAATACAAGACATACTTTTTTGTAACATTCCTTATTTTTTTTATTTAGACAATATTTCACTTCTACGTGTTAAATTCAGGTTAACTGCATTTTAAATGTATGCAGGTATTTAAAACCATCATAACTGAATCGTGGCTACAGGAAAACCTCACAATCTAATTGAACAACAATGATTGCATGAATGATTCCTCCTGTATTTAATTGTATTGTAACTGTACTGTCTGCCCTCATGTTGTAAAGTGCTGTGCAAACTGTTGGCGCTATATAAATCCTGTATAATAAAAAATGAATAATAATGTTGCCAAAGTTTCTCCTTGCTTTGTAGAGATTTACTAATGCTCTGATAAAAGTCACATGAGCTTCAAGCCTATTAACAGCAACACAGCCAGCACACAGCCAGCTTGCTTAACCACTTGACAACTGGGCACTTAAACCCCCTTCCTAACCAGACCAATTTTCAGCTTTCTGTGCTCTCATACTTTGAATGACAAATACTCAGTCATGCAACACTGTACCCATATGAAATTTTTGTCCTTTTTTTCACACAAATAGAGCTTTCTTTTGGTGGTATTTAATCACCGCTGGGTTTTTTATTTTTTGCGCTATAAATCAAAAAAAATTTTGTAAAAAAATGCATTTTTCTTCATTTGTATTATAAAATTTTGCAAATAAGTAATTTTTCTTCATAAATTTGGGCCAACATTTATACTGCTACATATCTTTGGTAAAAATAACTCAAATTAGTGGATATTAGTCTGTGTGAAAGTTATAGAGTCCACAAGCTATGGTGCCAATCACTGAAAATTGATCACATCTGATCACACCTGATGTACTGATGCCTATCTCATTTCTTGAGACCCTAACAAGCCAGGAAAGTACAAATACCCACAAAATGACCCCTTTTTGGAAAGTAGACATTCCAAGGTATTTAGTAAGAGGCATGGTGAGTTTTTTGAAGTTGTTATTTTTTCCCACAATTCTTTGCAAAATGAAGATTTTTTTTTATTTTTATTTTTTTTCACACCAAACTGTCATCATAACAGGTTATTTCTCTCACATGGCATGTACATTACACAAATGACACCCCAAAATATATTCTGCTACTCCTCCTGAGGATGGGGATACCACATGTGTGAGACTTTTACACAACCTGGCCACATAAAGAGGCGCAACATTGAAGTAGCACATTCAGGCGTTCTAGGAGCATAAATTACACATCTAATCTCTCAACCACCTATTACACTTTTGAAGGCCCTGGAGCACCAGGACAACGGAAACGCCCACAAAGTGACCCCATTTTGGAAAGCAAACACCCCAACGTATAATCTATGAGGCATAGTGAGTCTTTTGAATGGTTCATTTTTTTCCAGAAGTTTTTGGAAAATGTGGAAAAAAAATGAAAACGCATTTTTTTTACACAAAGTTGTCCATTTCTAAGATATTTCCGACACATAGCATGTATATAGCAAAAATGACACCCCAAAATATATTCTGCTACTCCTTCCGAGTATGGCAATACCACATGTGTGAGATGTTTACACAACCTGGCCACATACAGAGGCGCAACATTGAAAAAGCACATTCAGGCGTTCTAGGAGCATAAATTACACATCTAATCTCTCAACCACCTATTACACTTTTGAAGGCCCTGGAGCACCAGGACAATGGAAATGCCCACAAAGTGACCCCATTTCAGAAAGCAAACACCCCAAGGTATAATCTATGAGGCATAATGAGTCTTTTGAATGGTTCATTTTTTTCCAGAAGTTTTTGGAAAATGTGGAAAAAAAATGAAAACGCATTTTTTTTTACACAAAGTTGTCCATTTCTAAGATATTTCCGACACATAGCATGTACATAGCAAAAATGACACCCCAAAATATATTCTGCTACTCCTTCCGAGTATGGCGATACCACATGTGTGAGACTTTTACACAACCTGGCCACATACAGAGGCGCAACATTGAAGTAGCACATTCAGGCGTTCTAGGAGCATAAATTACACATCTAATCTCTCAACCACCTATTACAGTTTTGAAGGCCCTGGAGCACCAGGACAATGGAAATGCCACCAAAGTGACCCCATTTTGGAAAGCAAACAACCCAACGTATAATCTATGAGGCATAATGAGTCTTTGAATGGATCATTTTTTTTCCAGAAGTTTTTGGAAAATGTGGAAAAAAAATGAAAATGTATATTTTTTTACACAAAGTTGTCTATTTCTAAGATATTTCCAACATGTAGCATGTACATAGCAAAAATGACACCCCAAAATATATTCCGCTACTCCTCCTGAGTATGACGATACCACATGTGTGAGACGTTTACACAACCTGGCCACATACAGAGGCGCAACATTGAAAAAGCACATTCAGGCGTTCTAGGAGCATAAATTACACATCTAATCTCTCAACCACCTATTACACTTTTGAAGGCCCTGGAGCACCAGGACAATGGAAATGCCCACAAAGTGACCCCATTTCAGAAAGCAAACACCCCAAGGTATAATCTATGAGGCATAATGAGTCTTTTGAATGGATCATTTTTTTTCCAGAAGTTTTTGGAAAATGTTGAAAAAAAATGAAAATGTATATTTTTTTACACAAAGTTGTCTATTTCTAAGATATTTCCAACATGTAGCATGTACATAGCAAAAATGACACCCCAAAATATATTCCGCTACTCCTCCTGAGTATGACGATACCACATGTGTGAGACGTTTACACAACCTGGCCACATAAGCATAAATTACACATCTAATTTCCTTACAATCTATCAAATTTTTGAAGGCCCTTCATATTTCTAACACATAGCATGAACATACCAAGAATTACACCCTAAAATACATTCTGCTGAGCAAAGGGTAAACAAAAGATTACCTGTGGTTTTAGTAGTGCAGTTGTCCACAGGAGGAGAGCCCTGATCCAGGCAGCAGGCAGGGACGTGGTCAGCCACAGTGAATGGAATAGTCCAGGCAGCAGGCAAGAATATTGTCCATAGTACAGGCAGGGATACTGTCCTTATACAGTCCAGGGTCAGTGCAAGTAGAGACATTGCCAGCAGTGCCAAAATATTGGTCCTGGTAGTAAGCAGGAACATAGTCCAAGTAGCAGGCCAGGAAAGAATGGGGACAGGGGTAGAGGCTTCTCCCACCCAAATCTCTTTGAAGCCTCCGAGTCTCCAGACCCTAAATCTGGGAATGAGAAAACTAAAAAATTAGATTTCTTCATCCAGAAAAACATTTCTGGAGCCCCTCACATATGTGAGACCCCTGTGTTCCCACTAGCATAGCAGGGTAAATGATCAGTCCAAGAGGCAGGCAAAAAACGTGGTCAAACAGTCCAGGGTCAGTTCCAGAGCAGGCAGAGGTAGGTACAATTTAGCGTTAGGCATAAGCTTGGTCATATAACAGGCCAGGGTCAGTTCCGGAGAAGGCAGAGGTAGGTTTATCATTAGGCAGAAGCTTGGTCGTATAACAGGCCAGGGTCAGTTCCGGTGAAGGCAGAGGTAGGTACAGTTTTAGTGTTAGGCAGAAGCTTGGTCGTATAACAGGCCAGGGTCGGTTCCAGACAAGGCTGAGGTAAGTCAGGTTCAGTGCAGTGGCATAAGGGGTGTGGTGGAAAATTACAGGAAATGAGAATTACGTTTACCATACTTCCCTAATAATGTAGAGAAGTATGGTAACGGCAGAAACATTCACCTATACAGAGGCCTGGTTGGGAAGGACAATCGGGACAATAATACGTGGTGTCTCTTCTAATTCCTCTTCTGGAGCACACCCGGCATTTCTTCTGACGTCTGTGGCCTGTTTCACGGGAGAGGATTTTGTCAGGAAAGTGGCGTTCGTGGAGTCTGCTCACGGAATCGGAGTGAATATTTTCTGGTGGGCTTTCAGGGTACAAAAGGGAGGAGATTACTTGTTCCTGGTATTGCAGATAGGATACGGGGGTCTCAGTAAATTTTTGGTAAATAACATAAGTGTTATACATGGCCAAACTGAAAAAATAAATGGACACTTTTTTATACCAATGACGGGATTTTCTTGTGGGAAGGTAGGGTTCAATCATCTGATCGTTGAAGTCCACTCCCCCCATAAACAAATTGTAATCATAAATACAAGCAGGTTTCTGGACTGGGCCGTTTCTTCTTGGGACTTCCACGTAGGTTTCATTATGGATTGACGTGAGCATGTGGACGTTTTGTCTGTCCCTCCACTTGACAGCCAATAGTTCCTGGTTCCGCAAAGCCATCGTATCCCCTCGGCGTAGCCTTTCATTGACCAGTTTTTGCGGGAAGCCTTTTCTATTGGTTCTTACAGTACCACATGCTGGGGTGTCCCTCCGGTGAAGATTGCGGAAGAGGGGCAAGCTAGTATAAAAATTATCCACATAAAGGTGGTACCCCTTTCCAAAGAGTGGATAAACAAGCTCCCAGACAAGTTTGCCGCCGTTTCCAATATATTCTGGACATTCAGGGGGATGCAGTTGGGTGTCCTTCCCTTCGTACACCGGAAGGCATAAATGTACCCCGTGGCTCGGTCGCAAAGTTTATACATTTTAACCCCATATCTGGCCCTTTTGCTGGCGATAAACTGTTTGATGCCAAGCCTGCCTGTAAATTTTACAAGGGACTCATCAACAGAAATATTCTGGTCGGGGGTATATAATTGGGGAATTTTTTCAGAGAAATAATTCAGGAGTGGCTGAATTTTGAATAATTTGTCAAAGGCTGGGTCATTTCGGGGAGGGCACTGGGTGTTGTCATTGTAGTGAAGGAAGCGCAAAATCATAAGGTATCTTGATCTTGGCATTATTGAAGAGAAGAGTGGCATGTGGTGGACGGGGTTATTTGACCAATATGAGTACATTTCGTTTTTTTGTGAGACCCATTGTAAAAGTTAGGCCTAAGAAAATTTTAAATTCCGCTATGGTAAGCTCTCTCCACTCAAAGGGACGGGCATAACTAGAGCCAGGGTTGCTTACTATGTACTAAAAAAATGAATAAAAACCAAGCGCTGATGTGGATAGATATGTGTGATATAAATAAATTGTGCTTAAAAATATAAATATACCAGTATAGTAAGTGCTATGAAAAAATCAGTAAATTAAAGCTGCTATCAATATAGGGTGATCAGATAACCAAACAATTAGTACTAAGTATAAAATTGATGCGCTTTAAATAAATAATGCACAATATGCTGCTGCGACTAAGCTTAAATCCAGGAATAAAAAATGCATACATGTGAATAAAATAAATAAATAATTATGGTGCTAATTAGGGATGAGCCGAACACCCCCCTGTTCGGTTCGCACCAGAACAGGCGAACAGGAAAAAAGTTTGCTCGAACACGCGAACACCGTTAAAGTCTATGGGACACGAACATTAATATTTAAAAGTGCTAATTTTAAAGGCTTATATGCAAGTTATTGTCATAAAAAGTGTTTGGAGACCCGGGTCCTGCCCCAGGGGACATGGATCAATGCAAAAAAAAGTTTTAAAAATGGCCGTTTTTTCAGGAGCAGTGATTTTAATAATGCTTAAAGTCAAACAATAAAAGTGTAATATCCCTTTAAATTTCGTACCTGGGGGGTGTCTATAGTATGCCTGTAAAGGGGCGCATGTTTCCTGTGTTTAGAACAGTCTGACAGCAAAATGACATTTCGAAGGAAAAAAAGCCATTTAAAACTACCCGCGGCTATTGCATTGCCGACAATACACATAGAAGTTCATTGATAAAAACGGCATGGGAATTCCCCACAGGGCAACCCCGAACCAAAATTTAAAAAAAAAATGAAGTGGGAGACCCCCTAAATTCCATACCAGGCCCTTCAGGTCTGGTATGGATATTAAGGGGAACCCCAGCCAAAATTTAAAAAAAAATGATGTGGGGTTCCCCCTAAATTCCATACCAGACCCTTCAGGTCTGGTATGGCCTTTAAGGGGAACCCCGCGCCAAAAAAAAAAAAAACGGCGTGGGGTCCCCCCAAAGATCCATACCAGACCCTTATCCGAGCACGCAACCTGGCAGGCCACAGGAAAAGAGGGGGGACGAGAGTGCGGCCCCCCCCCCTCCTGAACTGTACCAGGCCACATGCCCTCAACATTGGGAGGGTGCTTTGGGGTAGCCCCCCAAAACACCTTGTCCCCATGTTGATGAGGACAAGGGCCTCATCCCCACAACCCTGGCCGGTGGTTGTGGGGGTTTCCGGCGTTCTCGTTCAGCATCTCCTCCGCGGCGTCTTCTATCTTCTTCTCCTGGGGCCGCTCCGCACCCATGGCATGAGGGGAATCGCCACCCAGTGACCCCGCCCCTCTCTGACGCATGGTGACTTGACAGGGACTTCCCTGTGACGTCACGGGGAATGCCACAGGGAAGTCCCGTGATGTCCCGTGCGTCAGAGGGGGTGGGGTCACCGGGTGGCCCCACCCCCCGTTATTTAAGAACCGTTAGATGAGGAGACGCCGTCACACAGCGGGAGCCTCCCTCCATGCCAGCATGGGTGAGGAGCGGCCCGGAGAAGAAAATGAAGAAGAGAAGAAGAAAGAAGAGAAGAGGATGAAGAAGAAGATGAAGAGAAGAGCGGGAGCCTCCCCTCATGCCATGGGTGCGGAGCGGCCCCAGGAGAAGAAGATAGAAGATGCCGCGGAGGAGATGCTGAATGAGAACGCCGGAGGAAGAACCAGAAGAGCCAGAAGAACCAGAAGAAGATGAAGGAAGAAAGAAGAAGCATTTAAATAAAGGAATTGTCAAAAACTGTCTCGTCATTTTTAACATTTTTGACAGTTTTTTAGTGAAATGGTAGGGGTAAGTACCCCTTTACCATTTCACACAGGGGGGGACCGGGATCCTGGAGTCCCCTTGTTAAAGGGGGCTTCCAGATTCCGATAAGCCCCCTGCCCGCAGACCCCCACAACCACCGGCCAGGGTTGTGGGGATGAGGCCCTTGTCCTCATCAACATGTGGACAAGGTGTTTTGGGGGGGCTACCCCAAAGCACCCTCCCAATGTTGAGGGCATGTGGCCTGGTACGGTTCAGGAGGGGGGGGCCGCACTCTCGTCCCCCCTCTTTTCCTGCGGCCTGCCAGGTTGCGTGCTCGGATAAGGGTCTGGTATGGATTTTTGGGGGGACCCCACGCCGTTTTTTTTTTTGGCGCGGGGTTCCCCTTAAAATCCATACCAGACCTGAAGGGTCTGGTATGGAATTTAGGGGGAACCCCACGTCATTTTTTTTTTAATTTTGGCTGGGGTTCCCCTTAATATCCATACCAGACCTGAAGGGCCTGGTATGGAATTTAGGGGGTCTACCACGTCATTTTTTTTTTTTAATTTTGGTTCGGGGTTGTGGGGAATTCCCATGCCGTTTTTATCAATGAACTTCTATGTGTATTGTCGGCAATGCAATAGCCGCGGGTAGTTTTAAATGGCTTTTTTTCCTTCGAAATGTCATTTTGCTGTCAGACTGTTTTAAACACTGGAAACATGCGCCCCTTTACAGGCATACTATAGACACCCCCCAGGTACGAAATTTAAAGGGATATTACACTTTTATTGTTTGACTTTAAGCATTATTAAAATCACTGCTCCTGAAAAAACGGCCGTTTTTAAAACTTTTTTTTGCATTGATCCATGTCCCTTGGGGCAGGACCCAGGTCCCCAAACACTTTTTATGACAATAACTTGCATATAAGCCTTTAAAATTAGCACTTTTGATTTCTCCTATAGACTTTTAAAGGGTGTTCCGCGGCATTCGAATTTGCCGCGAACACCCCAAATTGTTCGCTGTTCGGCGAACTTGCGAACAGCCAATGTTCGAGTCGAACATGAGTTCGACTCGAACTCGAAGCTCATCCCTAGTGCTAATACATGCGTTAAAATTGCCAAAATAAATCTTCAAATTGGTGATGTGACGGTTAATATAAATAAAATAATAATGACACTCTGAGTACAATGTCCAGGCAGAGATAAATAGTGGGGGAAAGTAAAAATAATTAAACAGTTCCTTCCCTTAATCCAGATTGATTGACTCACTGGGTTAGATCGTTTGTATCAGGGTATTTCGTTTTTCTTGCATCCTACTTTAGCCATAATACTGCTGGTGATTCGGCTCACAGCATAAAGGTTTTATGCAAAGCAAGCAAAGAAAAAATAGTTCATTGTGCAGTGAACTTACTAGCAAAACAGGGACAAGAGATACACTCACAAACTCCCGGTCTATTAGAAGCATTCAAATATGCAGATTGCAGTCAGCCGCTGTGGACGAGGTTTCCCATAGAGAAACAGCTGCTGTTAACCTTCAGGTGTATTGCAGCACTGAACGTCCTAAGCTCCTCCCACGCATTACATCACTGACACGTGACTTTTTCAAGGATAAACCCAGGAAGCCACGGCCTCTGTATTTAAGTCCTATGGCATTGTGGTTACCATGAAGACAGCGCTGTGTTCATTGGATCATCATACTGCTTTCTGCTTCTAATGACATGTAAATATTTTGGCTTAAGCCTTATTTAATTGTTTTACAAATTGTTAAAAGGGGAACATATATTTATAAATACAGGTTTGCAAACAAATATAGAACACTTCCAGATAAAGAATAAGAACATAAAAATGGACCTAATTAGTGCGGTCACGAAACTCCCTCCAGTGGTAAATAGTGTTACTACACATTCAATCAATATTTGAATTAATTTTGCGCAATATTAAACCTAAAATAAAATAAAAAACGTGTGAGTGAATATAATAGTGCGTATTATAATACAGGTGTGGGACACTGGTAATGGTAACTGCTGCTATTAATGCTAGGATCACTGATCTCTGTTTAGCAATATGATGATCACTACTATTTACCAATATAGTGATGGCATTCAAATAGTTGCAATTAAATACTAAAATAATATAAATGGCACCCTGTAATCAGCATGAAAAAATAACGTGCATAAAAAATTAGCGTGATGAATAACAATTCCTTGTAAATGAAAAACAATGAAGTCTTCTAAAATCAATAATCAAAGTGTGCAATCAATCATAAGTGATGTCATAAAATAGTACACATAAAAATAGTGATCATTAAAATATGTGATGGAAGTCCGTTTTGGTGCTATAATAAAGTGCAGGTGTTCAGATAAAAAGGTGCTTTAAAGGAGGTAGGTGGGTGCTGGCATATAAATAGTCTGTAAGTAATTCTTCTATTTAATCTTGATAAATAAGATGTATTAAATGTGTATCCTTCTGCTGCTGGTGTCTCCTAGTATGGTCTCACAGAACCCTCACCTTCAGTTAGTAGTAATCAGGCATTCAGTAGTATGTCTTTAAGGAGTCGGAGTGGTCTCTGGCAGCCTTTTCTTTCTTTGTTATTTTTTCTCCAACATTCCCTCTATGTAGCTCCGCTCTGGTAAACTCAGTATTGGGGGAGATAAATAAAGAGGGAGGGGGGAGAAAAGAGGCTCCACTAGTGCATTAAAGTTTTAAAACCAAAGGGGGAATGTTTATTTAGGTAAAGCTCTTACATTTCTAATGGTAAAAACAGGCAGAGTAAATGTAAAAACGGTCTGGCGTTCTCAGCGCCCTCTCACTTGTGCTTCAGATAGTGTGTATCACTCCAGCCAATCCCTACGCGTTACGACACTGTCACGTGTCTTCATCTGGGGAACCGGATTGGCTGTTGATGTTATGAAACCGGAAATTTTGAAACCTCCATTTTACTTGTGGTTAATGTTAATTTCGCTCGGCGGCCATTTTTCTTTGGTCTAGGGAAGTTTGATCTCCTCCATTTTGTTGAGGGTAATGCTCTATAATTTGGACATTCATGTAAGCAGCCATTTTTTTGGTGGCAATTCACTTGCATACTCAAGTGTATTGCTGCTGCAGAATGTTACAGACGTGGTTGTGTTGTAAAGATTTTAGAAAGGATTACCGCTAATATCCATAGGGTATATGCTACTAATGTTTTATGTACCAACAAATATGGGGCATATGTGTTTGGGTATAAATTATTATTAAATTATAAATTAATTTAATAGTGTTTCCGAATTTTTAAATTAATATTGAATGAGTTTAAAAATCCTTTTTAAACCTTTTGCATACATGAAGCAAGTATGAGAATGCTCTGGTGAATAAACCAGTTAATCTTATTAAAATTTACTAAAAATTCATACATTTTATTTAAACAATTATGGAATAATAAATACCTTGCATGTTCAGAAAATAAAATATATATATATATATACATAAATCGATGTGTTTGATTCTAAAAAATTCTACAATACCCAATATGGTTGAGACTGATTGTATGGTAAGTGGGTGTGCTATTATTTTCCAGAAGGTATAGTCCAACCTATATAATTTAAAATTACATTAAAGATATCAAAAATCGATTCTATATCTAATTTTTAGGGAGATAAATGGACTCAACACCTACATACACATTTTTTTCTGGAAAAGGATTTTATCCCTGTCGCAATTGCTATGCGTGCCGCCATGCAAAAAAATTTCAGGGAAAGCGCAAAGAATTCACAGCTACCAGTACAGGACAAAATTTTAGTATCAGAGACTTTATAGGATGCCATACAGAAGGAGTGGTTTATGAGTTGCAGTGCAGCTGCAACTTGCAATACGTGGGCCGTACCAAAAGAGCACTCAAAACACGCATTAAGGAACACGTACAAAATATAAAATCAGGCTTCCCCAAACACAACGTGTCAAAACATTTCGCACTAGTACACAACAAAGACCCTGCACACCTCCAATTTTGGGGTATAGAAAAACATAAACCATCCTGGAGAGGTAGTCACCTGGTTCGAGATATTAGCCGGAAAGAATCCAAATGGATTCATACTTTGCGTACCCTTGTACCAGGGGGCCTGAACGTAGAGTTCGATTTAAATTGTTTTTTGAATAATTTTTAACACATATATCTATTTTAATGTACATTAGGACCAAATAGTCCATTTATCTCCCTAAAAATTAGATATAGAATCGATTTTTGATATCTTTAATGTAATTTTAAATTATATAGGTTGGACTATACCTTCTGGAAAATAATAGCACACCCACTTACCGTACAATCAGTCTCAACCATATTGGGTATTGTAGAATTTATTAGAATCAAGCACATTGATTTATGTATATATATATATATATTTTATTTTCTGAACATGCAAGGTATTTATTATTCCATAATTGTTTAAATAAAATGTATGAATTTTTAGTAAATTTTAATAAGATTAACTGGTTTATTCACCAGAGCATTCTCATACTTGCTTCATGTATGCAAAAGGTTTAAAAAGGATTTTTAAACTCATTCAATATTAATTAATAAATTCGGAAACGCTATTACATTAATTTATAATTTAATATTAATTTATAACCAAACACATATGCCCCATATTTGTTGGTACATAAAACATTAGTAGCATATACCCTATGGATATTAGCGGTAATCCTTTCTAAAATCTTTACAACACAACCACGTCTGTAACATTCTGCAGCAGCAATACACTTGAGTGTGCAAGTGAATTGCCACCAAAAAAATGGCTGCTTACATGAATGTCCAAATTATAGAGCATTACCCTCAACAAAATGGAGGAGATCAAACTTCTCTAGACCAAAGAAAAATGGTCACCGAGCGAAATTAACATTAAACACAAGTAAAATGGCGGTTTCGGAATTTCCGGTTTCATAACATATAAGCCTACACAGAACAGCCAATCCAGTTCCCCAGATGAAGACACGTGACGGTGTCGTAACGCGTAGGGATTGGCTGGAGCGATACACACTATCTGAAGCACAAGTGAGAGGGCACTGAGAACGCCAGATCGTTTTTACATTTACTCTGCCTGTTTTTACCATTAGAAATGTAAGAGCTTTACCTAAATAAACATTCCCCTTTGGTTTTAAAACTTTAATGCACTAGTAGAGCCTCTTTTCTCCCCCCTCCCTCTTTTTTTATCTCCCCCAATACTGAGTTTACCAGAGCGGAGCTACATAGAGGGAATGTTGGAGAAAAAATAACAAAGAAAGAAAAGGCTGCCAGAGACCACTCCCACTTAAAGACATACTACTGAATGCCTGATTACTACTAACTGAAGGTGAGGGTTCTGTGAGACCATACTAGGAGACACCAGCAGCAGAAGGATACACATTTAATACATCTTATTTATCAAGATTAAATAGAAGAATTACTTACAGACTATTTATATGCCAGAACCCACCTACCTCCTTTAAAGCACCTTTTTATCTGAACACCTGCACTTTATTATAGCACCAAAACGGACTTCCATCACATATTTTAATGATCACTATTTTTATGTGTACTATTTTATGACATTACTTATGATTGATTGCACACTTTGATTATTGATTTTAGAAGACTTCATTGTTTTTCATTCACAAGGAATTGTTATTCATCACGCTAATTTTTTATGCACGTTATTTTTTCATGCTGATTACAGGGTGACATTTATATTATTTTAGTATTTAATTGCAACTATTTGAATACCATCACTATATTGGTAAATAGTAGTGATCATCATATTGCTAAACAGAGATCAGTGATCCTAGCATTAATAGCAGCAGTTACCATTACCAGTGTCCCACACCTGTATTATAATACGCACTTTGTATATTCACTCACACGTTTTTTATTTTATTTTAGGTTTAATATTGCGCGAAATTAATTCAAATATTGATGTTATTAAGTGTTGGTGTGAACACCCTCATTTTGCTGCAATATTATCACTTGTTTACCTATCATCACCTACACACATAATTATTTGGCGACTTCACTTTTTATTATCCATCAGCGCGAAGGACACTTTTCAATTTTACTACACATTCAATGTTAACACCTCAGATCGCATGTCATTACATACTGGGATAGACAGCAAAATCACTAATATGTATGTGTACTTCCACAAGTAAAATACCAATTGATCCATATTGTGTAGTTACTAGCAACATATTGGATAGGCCCGTATTACACTCACATCCACTAGTGAAAATTATATAAAAAAAATTAAAAAATATTAAAATAAAAGATTAAGGTTACATTGTTGCGCCACTAGTTCGCCATTGCAACAATGTTTAAAAAAAAATGTATATTAAAAAATTAAATTAAAATACTAAATAAATTATATTATATTATACATAATTGACTAGATGCACAATCCAAATATTTGATACTATACACTCATTTACAGTAAAATCAAATATATCAAATATATGATCCCTATGATATTATAAAAAATAAATAATAAAAATTAATTTTATTTAAAATAAATACTAAAATATAGACTATCGTTATTATGATATTAAGTGTAAAGAGACAATAAATTTACGTACCAATTAATACCAACAAAATAAAATATTAATTAAAATTTAAAAATTAAAAATTAATATATATGTAATAAATGTTTAAAAATTAATAAGGCATGTCTTGAGAGTATCACGGAGTATTAAAAACCTGATATGAAGCAATCAAGATCAAATTCTATGTTTAAGCCATTTGGCGCAAGAGTCCCCATCTGGAATATCCATTTAGACTCGCTGTTACTGAGTTCCCTTATCTTATTTGAGCCTCTCTAATGTGGCTTGTATTTCTGAATCACCCAAAATTTCAACTGTTTGGGGTCACTATTGTGGTGCATAGCAAAATGTCTGGAGACATTATGCTTAGGGGAAGATTTTTTGATGTTCTGGATATGTTCCCTTATGCGTTTCCACATAGGCCTCTTGGTTCTACCAATATATTGTAGTGAGCATGAGCATTGCAAAACATATACTACTCCTTCCGTCCTGCACGATATAAAGTCCTCAATAGTATGTTCATTGCCAGTACTTGTTGCTGTGAATTTATTACACTTTTGCCCATTTTGTTGGGTATTGATGCAAGCGTAACATATTTTACAGGGGAAGAACCCTTTCCCCTGGAAAAAGGATAATTCCGTCAATCTTTTGGGGGGTTCCGGGACGTTTTTGGCAATTAGATCCCTTAATGTGGGGACTCGCCTATAAATGAAGCGAGGCTTATCCGGTAGAATGTTGCAGAGAGTTTTATCTGATTTTAAAAGAGGCCAATGTTTTCTGATGATTCTTTCCATTTTCTTATGTTGAATGCTGTAGTTCATTATCAGTGGTATATCGTTATTATCTTTATTATCTTTGATTTTTATCCTGGATCAGCAACTCCCTTGGGGTTTGATTAATCTCCTTGATTTTTTCTGCTATGAATTCCTTGCTATATCCTTTGTCTTCAAACTTTTGTCCCATCAATTGTGCATCAATACCCAACAAAATGGGCAAAAGTGTAATAAATTCACAGCAACAAGTACTGGCAATGAACATACTATTAAGGACTTTATATCGTGCAGGACGGAAGGAGTAGTATATGTTTTGCAATGCTCATGCTCACTACAATATATTGGTAGAACCAAGAGGCCTATGTGGAAACGCATAAGGGAACATATCCAGAACATCAAAAAATCTTCCCCTAAGCATAATGTCTCCAGACATTTTGCTATGCACCACAATAGTGACCCCAAACAGTTGAAATTTTGGGCGATTCAGAAATACAAGCCACATTGGAGAGGCTCAAATAAGATAAGGGAACTCAGTAAAAGCGAGTCTAAATGGATATTCCAGATGGGGACTCTTGCGCCAAATGGCTTAAACATAGAATTTGATCTCAATTGCTTCATATCAGATTTTTAATACTCTGTGATACTCTCAAGACATGCCTTATTAATTTTTAAACATTTATTAAATATATATTAATTTTTAATTTTTAAATTTTAATTTATATTTTATTTCGTTGGTATTAATTGGTACGTAAATTTATTGTCTCTTTACACTTAATATCATAATAACGATAGTCTATATTTTAGTATTTATTTTCAATAAAATTAATTTTTATTATTTATTTTTTATAATATCATAGGGATCATATATTTGATATATTTGATTTTACTGTAAATGAGTGTATAGTATCAAATATTTGGGTTGTGCATCTAGTCAATTATGTATATCAATTTATTTAGTATTTTAATTAAAATTTTCAATATAAATTTTTTTTGAAACATTGTTGCAATGGCGAACTAGTGGCACAACAATGTAACCTTAATCTTTTATTTTAATATTTTTTTATATTTTTTATATAATTTTCACTAGTGGATGTGAGTGTAATACGGGCCTATCCAATATGTTGCTAGTAACTACACAATATGGATCAATTGGTATTTTACTTGCGGAAGTACACATACATATTAGTGATTTTGCTATCTATCCCAGTATGTAATGACATGCGATCTGAGGTGTTACCGTTGAATGTGTAGTAACACTATTTACCACTGGAGGGAGTTTCGTGACCGCACTAATTAGGTCCATTTTTATGTTCTTATTCTTTATCTGGAAGTGCTCTATATTTGTTTGCAAACCTGTATTTATAAATATATGTTCCCCTTTTAACAATTTGTAAAACAATTAAATAAGGCTTAAGCAAAAATATTTACATGTCATTAGTAGCAGAAAGCAGTATGATGATCCAATGAACACAGCGCTGTCTCCATGGTAACCACAATGCCATAGGACTTAAATACAGAGGCCGTGGCTTCCTGGGTTTATCCTTGAAAAAGTCACGTGTCAGTGATGTAACGCGTGGGAGGAGCTTAGGACGTTCAGTGCTGCAATACACCTGAAGGTTAACAGCAGCTGTTTCTCTATGGGAAACCTCGTCCACAGCGGTTGACTGCAATCTGCATATTTGAATGCTTCTAATAGACCGGGAGTTTGTGAGTGTATCTCTTGTCCCTGTTTTGCCTATGTACTATCTAGTAAGTTCACTGCACAATGATCTATTTTTTCTTTGCTTGCTTTGCATAAAACCTATATCCTGAGAGCCGAATCACCAGCAGTATTATGACTAAAGTGGGATGCAAGAAAAACGAAATACCCTGATACAAACGATCTAACCCAGTGAGTCAATCAATCTGGATTAAGGGAAGGTACTGTTTAATTATTTTTACTTTCCCCCACTATTTATCTCTGCCTGGACATTGTACTCAGAGTGTCATTAATATTTTATTTATATTCACCGTCACATCACCAATTTGAAGATTTATTTTGGCAATTTTAACACATGTATTAGCACCATAATTATTTATTTATTTTATTCACATGTATGCATTTTTTATTCCTGGATTTAAGCTTAGTCGCAGCAGCATATTGTGCACTATTTATTTAAAGCGCATCAATTTTATACTTAGTGCTTACTATGTACTGCTGTGTGTAAAGGTTGCACTGGGCCACAATGGACGATAGTAAGTATTCAGTGAAAATCAAATTAAAAAAAAATCAAGCTTTACAAAATTATCGGTGTTCACCTGGACACCTGGCTGGGCGGTAAAAGGGGGGATATTTGCTGCTCCGGAATTAGGGGGAAGCCACAGGGGGTTTTGAAGGGCATAGGGTAGGCTGGCATGGTCTCTATCCCTTTGGGGCTGAGATGACACCCTACTGGTGCCTGGCCTTTGTTGCAGTGGCTCTTCGTTTGAGGTGGACGGCACTGCGCTTGAGGTGGATGGCACTGCCCTGGAGGTGGACGGCACTGCCCTTGAGGTGGACGGCACTGCTCTCGAGGTGGACGGCACTGCTCTCGAGGTGGTAGTAGGCTGCTGCTCCACGCCAGAACGCCTTCTTTTCACGGGCACACGTTCCTCTTCTGATTCTGTATTGGACCCGCTGCTTGTCACGGGTTCATAGGCCAAATCCGAATCGGGCAGAGACTCAGAGAGCTCCCCGCTGCTCTCATCGGTCATGCTGAGATGCTGGTAGGCCTCCTCGGCCGTAAATAATTTTTTTGCCATACTGGTAGCTGGTGAGGTTAATGTGGCGCAGATGAGCACTGATGGGCACAGGTGGCACTGGTGTGGCTCTGGCTGCACTGGTGTGGCTCTGGCTGCACTGATGTTGCTCTTGTGGGCACAGAGGTGGCTCTGGTGGGCACAGGTGGCTCTGGTGGGCACAGGTGGCTCTGATGGGCACAGGTGGCACTGGTGGGCACAGGTGGCACTGGTGGGCACAGGCGGCACTGATGTGGCACTGGCGGCACTGATGTGGCACTGGCGGGCACAGGTGGCACTGATGGGCACAGGTGGTACTGGTTGGGCACAGGTGGCACTGGTGTGCACTGTAGTGGCACTGGTGTGGCTCTGGTTGCACTGGTGTGGCACAGAGGTGGCACTGGTGGGCTCAGGCGGCACTGGTGGGCACAGGCAGCACTGGTGGGCACTGGCGGCACTGATGTGGTACTGCAGTGGCGCATATGAGCACAAGTGGCACTGATGGGCACAGGTGGCACTGATGGGCACAGGTGGCACTGATGGGCACAGGTGGCACTGGTGTGGCACTGGTGATACTGGTGTGGCTCTGGTGGCACAGAGGTGGCACAGAGGTGGCACAGGTGGTACAGATGGCACAGATGTGGCACAGATGGCACTTGTGGCACAGATGACATTGTTGTGGCACTGTTGGGCACTGTTGTGGCACTGTTGGGCACTGCTGTGGCACTGTTGGGCACTGATAACAGATAAAACACTCACAGTTTGGCACTATGAAGCTCTCCTCTCCTCTCACGCTGCATCAGTGTGAGGAGAGGAGAGCGATGAACTTGTCATGACCCTGCAGCACAGCCTTTGTTGACATTTGTGATCGCTCCGTCATTGGACGGAGCGATCACATGGTAAAGGGCCGCTGTCATTGGCCCTTTACCGCGATCTGTGTTGCGCCGGGTCCCGTGAACCCTGCGAACACGGATGTTCCCATGTGCGCGCCCGGATCGTTATTCCGGGAGGACGTCATAGTACGCCCTCCCAGAGTTATCCAACCGCCCTGCAGCCGTCATTCGGCTATGGGCCGGTTGGTAAGTGGTTAAAGTGGATGTAAACCCGAATTTTTTTTTTTTTTATATCATACTGTAGAGTATAAGATTTCCTATCATTTGAGCCCAGTCTTGCCACACAGAGTTAATCCATCTCTGAGCAATCCCCTTTAATTGGGCAGTGAGAGAAATCTTTACTAACTGGCAAAAACTTTGTCAAATACCCCCCCTTGCTGTGAGTGACAGCCTAAGACACAGGCATGATTTTTTTAATTCCCTCCCCCACTCCTTTCTTCAGCAGCTCTGCAAGGATTGGCTCTTCCACACCTAAGCATGATTTGGCATGCTGAAGTCATGTGGTTACTTTCCTGTCTTTTCACTGGATGTTAGAGATCATAGCAGAAGTTCAGTTAGAAAAACACAGGAGAAAATGCATATTGATAAGGGGAGTGTAGAGGTGGGCGGGGAGTCTACTGACATCACGACTCCACCCACTGAGCTCCAGACAACAGACCCACCCACAGAATCTGCAGTTTTTCAGCTCTCATAACAGACAGAGGGGAGACATTTGACAGGTAAAGATACATGTAGGAGGCATGTATATCCTTATAGATAACCCCTATGGCAGTAGTTTAGAAAGGATGACATTGGGTTTACATCCACTTTAAGGTAATACACCCCCCCCCTCCAAATCCCTACTATAACTCTTTTTGAGTAGGACATTTTCTGGTGCCAGCAAAGGAAAGGAGCTCTGACCAGCTTCCCTTTTATCCCTCCAGGATATTGGACAATATCCTCTGCTTTGTTGCCTTTGATCTTTTCACTATGCATTCACCACCCAGAAATTGCCCATTCTGAACCATATAACAAACTCTCCTGTCTATAGAAGATGTACTGTAGATTCTTGGTGGCCCAATACATCATTGTGCTACTGCAATTTCTCCCCACCT
This sequence comes from Lithobates septentrionalis, assembly GCA_037952835.1. NCBI lineage: Eukaryota > Metazoa > Chordata > Amphibia > Anura > Ranidae > Lithobates > Lithobates septentrionalis. Next base: position 5,615,345 of record JBBDGP010000806.1, on the reverse strand, counting down.
GTCAAAACTCTTTGAAATGCACTCACACTTTTACATGGGATTGTTATTTTTACCCTAAACTATTATTGTTACCCTGAAAAAAAAAAATTTTTAATCTTGACCATAATTAACCACTTCAGCCCCGGAAGGTTTTACCCCCTTCCTGACCAGAGCACTTTTTACAATTTGGCACTGCGTTGCTTTAACTGCTAATTGTGCGGTCATGCAATGCTGTACCCAAACGAAATTATCGTCCTTTTTTTCCCACAAATAGAGCTTTCTTTTGATGGTATTTGCTCACCTCTGTGGTTTCTATTTTTTGCGCTATAAACGGAAAGAGACCAAAAAATTTGAAAAAAAATGATATTTTCTACTATTTGTTATAAAAAAAATCCAACAAACTCAATTTTAGTCATACATTTAGGCCAAAATGTATTCAGCCACATGTCTTTGGTAAAAAAAAAGTCAAAAAGCGTATATTTATTGGTTTGCGCAAAAGTTATAGCGTCTACAAACTAGGGTACATTTTCAGAAATTTACACAGCTTTTAGTTTATGACTGCCTATCTCATTTCTTGAGGTGCTAAAATGGCAGGGCAGTAAAACCCCCCCCCACCCCATTTTGGAAAGTAGACACCCCAAGGAAATTGCTAAGAAGCATGTTGAGCCCATTGAATATTTTTTTTTGTCCCAAGTGATTGAATAATGACAAAAATTTTTTTTACAAAAACTTGTCACTAAATTATATATTGCTCACACATGCCATGGTTATATGTGGAATTGCACCCCAATATACATTTTGCTGCTTCTACTGAGTACGGGGATACCACGTGTGGGACTTTTTGGGAGCCTAGCCGCATGCGGGGTCCCCGAAAACCAATCACCGCCTTCAGGATTTCTAAGGGCGCAAATTATTGATTTCACTCCTCACTACCTATCACAATTTTGAAGGCCATAAAATGCCAAGATGGCACAAACCCCCCCCCAAATGACCCCATTTTGGAAAGTAGACACCCCAAGCTATTTATTGAGAGGCATCTTGAGTCCATGGAATATTTAATAATTTGCCACAAGTTGCGGGAAAATGACAAACTTTTTTTTTTGCACAAAGTTGTCACTAAATGACATATTGCTCAAACATGCCATGGGCATATGTGGAATTACACCCCAAAATACATTCAGCTGCTTCTCCTGAGTATGGGGATACCACATGTGTGGGATTTTTTGGGAGCTTAGCTGCGTACGGGGCCCCAAAAACCAATCACCACCTTTAGGATTTCTAAGGGCGTAAATTTTTGATTTCACTCCTCACTACCTATCACAGTTTCAAAGGCCATAAAATGCCAAGATGGCACAAAACCCCCCAAATGACCCCATTTTGGAAAGTAGACACCCCAAGCTATTTGCTGAGAGGCATGGTGAGTATTTTGCAGCGCTCATTTGTTTTTGAAAATGAAGAAAGAAAAGAAAAATGTATTTTTTTTTCTTTTTTCAATTTTCAAAACTTTGTGACAAAAAGCGAGGTCTGCAAAATACTCACCATACCTCTCAGCAAATAGCTTGGGGTGTCTACTTTCCAAAATGGGGTCATTTGGGGGGGGGTGCAATCTGGGCATTCCATGGCCTCTAAAACTGTGATAGGCAGTGAGGAGTGAAATCAAAAATTTACACCCTTAGAAACCCCAAAGATGGTGCCTGGTTTTCGGGGTCCGTACGCAGCTAGGCTCCCAAAAAGTCTCACACATGTGGTGTCCCTGTACTCAGGAGAAGCAACAGAATGTATTTTGGGGTGTAATTTCACATATGCCCATGACATGTTTGAGCAATATATCATTTAGTGCCAACTTTGTGCAAAAAAACCCCAAAAATTTGTCTTTTTCCTGCAGCTTGTGTCACAATATAAAATATTCCATGGACTTGACATGCCTCTCAGCAAATGAGAGGGGTGTCTACTTTCCAAAATGGGGTCATTTTGGGGGGTTTTGAACTGTCCTGGCATTTTGTGCACAACATTTAGAAGCTTATGTCACACATCACCCACTCTTCTAACCACTTGAAGACTTGTTTACATGAAAAAATATTTTTTTTTTTGCAAGAAAATTACTTTGAACCCCCAAACATTATATAACCTTTTTTAAAGCAAAGGCCCCACAGATTAAAATGGTGGGTGTTTCATTTTTTTTTCACACAGTTTTTGCGCAGCAATTTTTCAAACACATTTTTTTGCACTAAAACACACTATATTGCCCAAATGTTTGATGAATTAAAAAAGATGATCTTAGGCCGAGTACATGGATACCAAACATGACATGCTTTAAAATTGCGCACAAACGTGCAGTGGCGACAAACTACATACATTTTTAAAAGCCTTTACAGGTTACCACTTTAGAATTACAGAGGAGGTCTACTGCTAAAATTACTGCCCTCGATCTGACCTTTGCGGTGATACCTTACATGCATGCCTTTGCGTGAGAGCAGGGGGAGCAGGGGTGATTTTTTTTTCCTTTATTATTTTCTTTGGTTATTTATCTTATTTTTAAACTGTTCCTTTCATTTTTTTTTTTAATCATTTTTATTGTTATCACAGGCAATGTAAATATCCCCTATGATAGCAATGGGTAGTGACAGGTACTCTTTTTTGAAAAAATTGGGGTCTGTTAGACCCTAGATCTCTCCTCTGCCCTTATAGCATCTGACCACACCAAGATCGGTGTGAAAAAATGCTTTCCCAATTTCCCAATGGTACTGTTTACATCCGGCAAAATCTAAGTCATGAAATGCTCATAGCTTCCGGTTTCTTAAGCCATAGAGATGATTGGAGCCATTCTGGCCTCTGATCAGCTCTATGGTCAGCTGGCCAAATCACCGGCTGCATTCTCGGGTTCCCTGTTGGGACAGGAGAGCCAGAGAAAAATATGGAAGACGGTGGGGGGGGCATTCCCTCCCACTGCTTGTAAAAGCAGTCTAGAGGCTAATTAGCCGCTAGGATTGCTTTTACATGAAAGCTGACCACTGGCTGAAAAGAATGATACCAAGATGATACCTAAACCTGCAGGCATCATTCTGGTATAATCACTCAAAGTCCAGCAACATACCAGTACGTTGCTGGTCCTTGTTGGGCATATATTATAATCTTTTTTTTCATGCAGCCTGTGGGCTGAACGAAAAAAGGAGATTGATTGGTGGGTATGCCCACCATTAGAATACCTCCATTCATCCACCCACTTCTAATGATGGGCATACATGCACGATTTATATATGCCGAAGCATGGGGACATCCGCCCCAAAGGTTAGGAGCAAATCGCTCCTCTGCCCCTGCTGCCCCCATGCTTCGGCATATATGCTCTTTTTTTTAACTGTGGCGGTGAAATCACCTCCGACAGCACTGGAGTCACGGCTTTATGTATCGTGGGAGCAAAAGCTGTTGCTGTCAAGATAAATAAATTGATGCTGCAGCTGAATGGCGTACCTGAAAATAAAAAAATGGTTAACAATAAAACACAGTAAACAGTAAAGTATAAAAAAAATTACATACCTGAAGAGCAAACATGATATAACATAATAACAAAAAAAAAGCATAATAGAATACAGTCAAAAAGAGCAGAACAATAGAGAGAATAGAGAGAGAGAGAGAAAAATAAAATGACAACTATTTTTGTTTTTTATATTTTATATTTTTTTGTGTATTTTTTTTTATACACTTTTTTTGTAACTTTTGTAACTGTAACTGGTTGCAGGTTCGGGTCTCTCAAAATGCAATGGCATCTTGGGAGACCCTGTGAAAGTGTGCCTAGTCTGTGCAAAGCTGTACCCTACGCTAAAACTCAACTAGTGTATGGTAGCGCTCAAAACATTCACCAATGCAAAGACCAGGATTGTCAGGACAGGAGTGACAATAATAGCGGGTGTTGCGCCTATATCTGTGCTTTCTACAGACATGACATTTTCTTTGGGGGCTTGCTGGGTAGGGGTACTTGGAAGGACATAAGGAAAATGCCTCTCATGCATCCGGCTTACTGCATTTGGTTGGGGAAGTTGAGGTGGAGCACCGTCTGGAAACAGAAGGGCTCTGACAATCTCTTCCTGGAATTAAAGGAAGGATCCAGTCCGTCCTGAAGCTCTCTATAGCACATGAGCGTTCAGCAAAGCCAATTGAAATAAGTATACAGACAATTTTTTATACCAGCATCTGGCCTTACGGGCAACTAGGTATGGCGCCAACAACTGGTCATTGAGGTCCACCCCTCCCATATTTTGGTTATATTCGTGGACACAGAGGGGTTTCTCCACAACACCAGTCGCCGTAGTAATTTGGACAGTCTTATTATCCCTCCACTTCATAGTGAGCAAGTTATTACACTTGAAGCAGGCTCTCTCCCCAAGCCTAAGATGGGAATCTACAAGGCGCTGGGGAAAGCCCTGGTGATTAGATTGCACTGTGCCACATGCTCCAATCTGATGATCAAACAAGTGACTAAAAATTTGCATGCTCGTTTAATAATTGTCCACGTACAAGTGGTGCCCCTTTCCGAATAATGGTGACACCAAGTCCCACACAATCTTGCCAGCGCTTCCTATGTAGTCAGGGCAGTTTATCGGCTCTACATGACTATCTCTTCCCTCGTAAACCATAAAACTACATGTATAGCCTGTGGCCCTGTCACAGAGCTTATACATCTTGACCCCGTATCTAGTACGCTTGCTGGGAAGATACTGTTTGAATGACAAGAGGCCAGAAAACTTAATCAGGGACTCATAAACGCAGACAACTTGATGGGGGGTAAACAAGTCTGCAAAACGTTAGCTGAAGTGGTTTACGAGGGGCCGAATTTTGTAGAGCCGATTGTATCCAGGGTCTCAACGAGGATGACAGAGTTCATTGTTAGAATAGGGAGAGAATAAGGGGATTATAACGGTGCCCAGAATAAGTTAATTTAGAACACAGAACTATAAAAAGTATATTTTATTCATGTACAAAGTAAAAAAAGAAATATACAGAAAATACATTTAACAAGGGTGTAAACAAACACTAATAAGGTACAAAACCATCAGTATGCGGCGATATAACAGGAACCCAGCCAATGGTGTGGCGGTGGGTCTTATTAACAGGTATGAGAATCCTACATGTTTCGTCAACATTGGCTTCCTCAGGGATAGTTGGTTATACCTGTATAATTTTCCTGAATCTTAAACAAAAAAACAAGTGATCAAGAAAAATCATAACAAGATATGTGTTCAAACAGCTAAGGTAAAAATGAGCAGTAAATAAAGATCAAATTGCATACTTGTTAGAAGGCAACCAGACAAGGCCAAAAGCTTCCCCGCACAAAGAACCACCAAAGAGGGCGACCACCACAACAAAGACCCATCAGTGACAATCCTCCCCACCCGCCGGACACCCCCAAGGAACCTCAGTCCCGAAGATGGTAAAGGACCTACCACGTAGCCACAATAGATGCACCCGTGCAGTCCCCCAGGGTCAGATCAGGTCTCCATGTAGCTAATAGGCGGCTGCAGGGGGCAAAAAGAGGCTGGCAGGATGAAAGAGAGTTATATGAGTAACATAATCTGGATGGGCACCCAAATTTGCCTCATAGCCTCAAAAATACTTACAGTTTAATAAAAACAAATATGAGAAATATGCAGGGGCGCCCAGTATGCTGGATTGATATTAAGGAATAGCCACGGAGGGATGATAACTAAAGAAAAGGGGGAAAGATGATGAGGACATAGTGGGGAATAAGATTAATTACCTTTAGCATAGAATGATTTGTGGAAGGGAAAAATAGAGTGGACATAGTAAGCCTGCATGATAAAGCAGGTAACACAATTAACATTAATAAAATTAAGCTCACCAATAAATCCAATATGACTAAGGTAGAGGCAATCTAAGGCTCTAAGAATACAGTCACTGTAGATGGTGGTTAAGGCTCGATGAGGCTGCATTGGAGGAGGGGAAAAGAAGTATGAAGTCAGGCATAGAGTCCCAGGCTAAATATACACAATGATTCTGCACTACCAAAAAGAACAAATGAGCAGCTAACACAACCAGCAAGTGTAATCAATATCAGAAACCAAAATAAGTGTAGCGCTTTTTTCAAAGAAAAATCAGATGTAAAGTCTATGGACTGACAGTACAAAATGCATGTATCCAAAGGCAAGATATCCTTGGAAAAAAGTTATTTTCTCAAAATTCCCTGGGACAAATCTCTTCAAGGATGTAAACCATCTGGAGAGAAAGCCCACACACCACCACTGAAAATGAGAAGGCTTACCGGACTCGATGGACTCAACAAGGCGTACGCCAGGTGGAGTCAGACAAGCTTGGGTGGTGCTGGGCTGTAGGTGGCCCGGGAGGGCGACGTTGATGAGGTGACTTCCACGAAGCTGTGTTCCTTGGATGATAACAAACCCGAAAATATGAGGCAAAACAAACGTGGATCGTATCCCTCGGACCAGCGTTGGAACCAATGATGACAGCAGCAAGTGAAGGGAAAAAAGGAATTGCCAAATAGTGTAAATCCGTATAGATGGGAATTTATTAAAAGTATTATACACTCACATGAAATGATGTCTAAAAACAGCGCTGTAAAGAAGTGGCGACAGTGGGGTCCTGTCCGACGCGTTTTGTCTGCATAGACGTCGTCTGGGGGGATAGAGCACGGGCTTACCAGGTAGAGCACAGTAGCAAGAGTGGGCTCCCCTGTTCATCGGCGGAGGAATGGCCGGTGAAGCCGGCCTTTTATGCACACACCAAATGTGTGAGCGGAGGCAAGGAGCCATTGCGCATGCGCCCGCCGAATGATCCATGGGTCTCCAAGACCCAGGGATCTTAGCGGGATCACCTGACAAGCCATTAGATCAAGAAAGGCTAGCCTACATGAAGTGCTGAAGCGCCATCAGAGACGGCGGCGCTGCGGCAGATCGGGGGATGATGATCAAAGACCACACAGGCATCAGTGGCTGGAGACGGGCGGACACTGTTAAAAAACAATGCCGCCCTTGGGTGTCCATGCAGCCAGAGTGACAAAAGGAGCAACAACCCACACTGTGGAGAATATGGACTAGCACATCCCTGTGACAATTAAATGGGCAGGGAAAAAGGGGAGTGAGAAAAGAGGGGGACCCGAGGGCGACGGGAAGAAAGCCAGAGAGGGACAGAAGGGGAGCCATCACCTCCGTATGGTAAATGGGGGGAAGAATAAGACAGGACAAGAGCGGGGATAGTGTCACCACGGGTCACCCACACACCAAATGGGAAACACACGATCTGATCCCCGCAATTGTTCTGCAAAAGGCAATGTCTGGCAACCTAAAAGAAAAATAGCAATAGATCATAAATACAAAAAACTACAACAAGATATAAGTTACTACAGAACAATACATATTTAAATTATTCAAAAAAACAAGTAACAATAAAGTCTTCATGTTTATAAAGAGATTGCATTCAAGTATATTCTGTAATAAGTAAATAATACAACAAAATGCGTAGATGCCTGGTATGACCAAAGTGTGGGAGGAAACATGGGAGGAAGACAAGAGAGTATTCTAAGTGTACAAGGCTACAAAGTCAACAGAGAAAGCCACAATGGGGGCCAAAGTTAGAGAAACGGTTAAAGACTAATGTATTCATTTAAGAGTATTCCAAGTGTACAAAGCTACAGAATCAAAAGGGAAAATCAAAATAGAAACCAAAATCAAAGAAACAGTTTAAAGCTGATGTATTAATTTAACCCTGGGAATTTGGTGGTTTCCAGGGTATGTATCCACTTGGTTTCGAGTTGGAGTAGCTTTTGATCAATGCCGCCACCCCTGGAATGTAGGGGAACATGCTCAAGGGCGTTGAACCCAATAACATGGGGGTCAAACTCATGTTGTGAGGCAATGTGTCTATTGATAGCGGTAGTTGTAATACATTTGTATAGTGGTTTTATGTGATCTCGGATGGGCATATAAAAGGGGCGTGTGGTATCCTGGCACAGATACATAGACGATGTGCTCTTCTTCTGGTCTGGCACCCGGCAGGAACTGTCCCAATTTGTGGAATTACTGGCCATCAACACTTACAATTTGAAATTCACTATGGAATGTAGCCAAACAAAAATTACCTTCCTAGATTTAGAAATCCATCTGGATTCTAATGGAAATCTCTACTCAGCATTATACCGAAAGCCATCGTCCGGTAATACCATTCTTCACGCCGGTAGCGCACACCCAAAACCATTATTAAGAAGCATCCCTTTCAGTCAATACCTTTGTTTCAAACGAAATTGCTCACATGAAACGGATTTCCTTAAAGCATCGTATGACCTATATCACAGACTAAGAAATAGAGGATATAGTCACACACTTTTGAAGCGTGCCTTCAATAAAGTAAAAAAATTGGATAGGAAAACACTCATTTTCTCCCCTAAGAAGCATGAGACTCTGCAGCCGGTCCGCCTCATTACACAATTTTCTCAACATCACAATGTAGTGAGAAATATTCTCAACAAGTTTTGGCCATTATTGACGGCAGATACAGTAATTAAAAAATATATCAAACCTTATCCAGACATTACCTATTAACGTTCTCCCTCATTAAGAGACTGTCTGATAACCAGCCATCATTCCCCTATGCAGATGTCCTCTCTTACTACTCTGGGCACTTTCCCTTGTGGAAAGTGCGATGTGTGCGAATTCATTTACGATTCACGTGAAACACCGCTTCCCAACGGCCTCACTCATAATATAAAACATACTATCACTTGCCAAACTGTGGGAATAGTGTATTTAGCTACTTGCCGTTGTGGATGTTATTATGTGGGCAAGACAAAACGCCCCTTTTATATACGCATCCGAGATCACATAAAACCACTATACAAACGTATCACAACTGCCGCTATCAATAGACACATTGCCTCACAACATGAGTTTGACCCCCATGTTATTGGGTTCACCGCCCTTGAGCATGTTCCCCTACATGCCAGGGGCGGCGGCATTGATCAAAAGCTACTCCAACTCGAAACCAAGTGGATACATACCCTGGAAGCCACCAAATTCCCAGGGTTAAATGAATACATCAGCTTTAAACCGTTTCTTTGATTTTGGTTTCTATTTTGATTTTCCCTTTTGATTCTGTAGCTTTGTACACTTGGAATACTCTTAAATGAATACATTAGTCTTTAACCGTTTCTCTAACTTTGGCCCCCATTGTGGCTTTCTCTGTTGACTTTGTAGCCTTGTACACTTTATGCCCCGCACACACGGTTGGATTTTCAGATGGAAAATTTCCGATCGGAGCGTGTTGTCGGACATTCCGACCGAGTGTGGGCTCCATCGGACATTTTCCATCGGATTTTCCGACACACAAAGTTTGAGAGCAGGCTATAATATTTTCCGACAACAAAATCCGATCGCGTCAATTCCGACCGTGTGTGGCCTGTTCCGACGCACAAAGTGCCACGCATGCTCAGAAGAAATTCCGAGACGGAACAGTTCAGTCTGGTAAAATTAGCGTTCGGAATGGATACAGCACTTTCGTCACGCTGCAATGTCAAAAATAGTTTAATACAGCGCACTCTCTTCTTCTTTATAATGTGAGAAGAATGAAGTAGTTTTGCTGCTCATATTCACACAGACTTCTCACAAACTTCTTTCTTTATTATTTATCGGGATTCCCTCAATATATTTAGATTTGTCACATCTGACCAAATTTGTTTTGGTTTGTTTTTAAATTTTTTTGGTTTTCTTCCAGGCTGGTTTTGTATTTTTTGGGGGTTTGTTTTTTTTCAAGGCTGTGTTTTTATTGTTGTTTTTGTTGTGTTTTACTCTATAATATTTTTGTGTGGGTTTTGTGTGTCAAATTACCACAACACCATTGATATCTTGTATTATTTAATCTGTAGGAGATTGTTTGGTGTTGGTGTCTCTTGTTAATTTCACATTGTATTTTGAAATGTACCTGAATTCTCACAAACAAACTGTCCTTTTTGAAGGAAAACACACATAGGCGAGTATAATTGAACAAAAAATTTGTTTATTAAGGGCTCACAACTAAACAAAGAGGGAGGCAACACTGGAGAAACAGCTGAAATGGGTGAAGCCTTTGGCCCCCAGGGCACACATCAACTATTTTCAAGCAAAATTGTGCCTTGTTTCCACTGAGCGTATCGGTTCGGTTCGGTACGGTACGCTATTTTGGGTGTTTCCATTATGAAAGCAGCCCATACAACCGAACCGTACCGCTCCATTTAGGGTCCTGCTTCAGATGTGGGGCCATAGAAAATGGAACAGTTTGGTTAGGGCGGAGCTACGATACATTCCACTGATTGGCTGACAAAAAACCCTCTGCTGTGCTATGCTGAGGCATTTTTTCTAAACCCTGTATGGCCCCTTGTGGTCCCACTTGCAGTGGAAATGCTCACCAGAATAGACCGGACCATTCTAGGCCATTCAAACTGTACCGACCCGAACCGATCCGCTCAGTGGAAAGGAGGCATTGGTGGCCTGAGGAGTCCATATATAAGGGAGTGCAGTCTGGTCCCGAAGTCCCAGAGATCCGGAAAGCAGCAGATGACATCTGTGTCCCCAGGCTGTGGTCATACAAGAGACTGCATCTTTGGCCAGACCAGACTGAACCCAGGGTCATCACTCTCTGGTCTTCCTTCCATGCTGTGGCTCTGGTGGTGGAGTTGTGGCAGCAGGAGGAGGAGGAGGAGGGGCCAACTCAATCAGGTGGGTATTGGGTGTTAGTTCCCCACTCACCCCCTTACTTAGGACTTTATACAGAAGGTTCTCACATAGCTTGCGTTGACCCTCCTGCATGCCCTGCAGTTTTGTGGCAGCCATGCAGGCAAAGGCCTCCTCAGGAGTGGGTAAGGTTCTGAGGGACGCAGAAGCCTCCTGAATGAGCCTGAGTGCTGAATCCTGCATGTGAGTCGCCTTCCTCGCTCTTTTGTATGGAAGGCGGAGGGCAGGAACCTGCGATTCTGTCAGGTTGCGACTGGTCCCAGGCTTCTCCTGGCTGACACTTAGCCCCGCCTCCTCCTGGCTGCCACATTCCACAGCCTCCTCCTGGCCGAGGTCTTCCTGTATATGAAAAAGGGACATCATTTCAGTTTTTTCTTCATTAATCACACACAATTTTCACCTCCTGACTGTTGCAAATTGAATGTTAACAAATATAACAGACTATCATTCTAAGCCCAGCATTTTTCATTCTTGTCCCAATTTTTTGTGCCCACTACTGTCTATTGATATGTAAAACACTTTTTTCAATCAGCTATTAGTGATCAATAATAACATCTAGTAAACATCATTTATTTATTGACCAGAAATCTGTAGAAGAATGCTATACCCGACTCAAGCTGGGCTCCTCCACTTCTTCCTGGCTGGAAGGCCTAGGTTGGACATCGGAGGCCTCAGCTGGGGTGGAAGGAAGAGTGGAAGGAAGGGTTGAGAGGGATTCCCTGACTTCAGTGTGGTCTGACAGAAATCGCAGTCTCTCATAGTACCACAGCCTGGGGACATAAATGTCATCTGCTGCAGCTCCGGATCTCTGGGAATCCGTGACCTTCTTGCGCTCCCTAAGATAGGTGCTCCTCAGGCCACCAATTTTGGTTTTTAAATAGGGGATGGTTGCTGTGGGGACCACCGGTGTCACCAACTGCAGCAGTTTCTCCAGCGCTGCCTGCCTCTTTTGTTTATTATTATAATGAGGATGTCTCACCTGCCCCAGACAGGGCAGCTCCCTGTACTTGTGTATGAACAGGGGGAGGAAATTGTGGTCGTTGAAGCCATCCATTTTCTCTGCAAGACACAACACAAGACAAACCCTAATGTCAGGCAAAACTCTCCTAATCTTGTTACAATATAGGCCTCAATTTAGAAGCAATATAGGCCCAAGTTTAGATCTTACCTTCGTTTTCACGATCGGCGCCTCCGATACTCCTTCCTCCGCTCACAGATCGTACGTACTACGCACGCATGTTACGCTTTATAGACACTGCGCATGCGTGTAACTCCGCCCGCCCCTGACGTTCTTTCTAGTCTATTCCCCGCCCCTTTTCATTCAGCGCAGTGGTGAAAGAGCACATGGTGGAGACACAGCAGGTGCATGCTAATTATAGCAACGAGGAGTAAAGCCCGGATCCGGAAACGTCTTGATCAAGAAGGAGAAGATTTAGGGCCTCAAATATGTCCTTTGGGGAGATGTTGGAGATGGTCAACATCCTGAAGAGGGCCGACTATGATGGAAAGTATGGACCTTACCCCAACCCCAATGTCAGAAAGGCCAAGATCATGGCGAAAGTGGTCAAAAGTCTGTACCGGAATTTCAGGGTATGTCGATTGAAATATCAGCTCAGGAAACGGTGGTCGGACCTGAAATTAAGAGAACACGAGCAGTACAGAAAGATCCGGAGAGTGCTGCAAAAAAGTAAGTAGTTGTTCTGTGTTCATATTCTTTATGTTTATTACGTTCGTGCTGCTCCATGTGCTTTTAGGAACTGTTGTACAGTTTAAAATGGCAACTTTCATGTTCATGGGCACATTATTCGTTCGTATCAAACATTTTTCTTTCGGTCTATAAAACACCATTGTTTTTGCCATATGCATTTGACCACACTTTTTAGGGCCTACTTGTATGAAACTAATTTGGTTGTGTAGATGTATTTGTTACTAGAATGAAAGGCAAACTAGATTCTGTGTAAGGAGAGGACACTCAGCAGCTGTTTACACATCTGGATGCTGGAGCACTAGTGTGGGACACATGAACACCCTTTTTATTAGGGGGCCCACACAGGTGCTCCAGTGTATACTATAGGGGGGTCTCCATCTGTGAAGCTTGTACAAGACAGGTAAAGTATTGAAGCTTGACAAAGGACAATAAAAATTTGACATCTTGGAACTCTGCCAAAATAGACAATTGTACCCCACCTCCAAGCAATGTTTCATATTTATAGTTCTGCCATCAAATATCTGTGTGCTAAGTATACCTTTTTCGTTTCACATAGGGGAGAAAAGACTCGGAGGACACACCTTACCGAGGAGACCAGAGACCCTCCACCTCTCGAAGAAGGGGAAATACCCCAAACATAAGAAGAGCAGGAGGAAGAAGACGTGGTGGAACTAGTCACCACAACAGGTGAGTGTCTGCGACCACTGGCTCAGGTAAGAGATGGATGCCGCCATATTTATAATACATGTTTTTTTTTGGTTTATCTCTTTTTAGGTGATCGTGATGTTGTGGATCCAGATCCTTTCACCTCTGAAAGTGCCCAGATCCTGATCGGGGAGATCATGGGGTGTAATGTTGCCTTGGAAAACATCACGAAAAACATCAATGATGTTATTAAAAAAAATAAGAACATCATTGATGTTTTGGGGAGAGTTTAAAACCCCTCCAAAGCCCTTTCTTTTATGGTGTACTACAATTTTAAAAAATTTTCGCGAATTGTAGAAAAGCCAAATTTTGAGGATGCACACAGTGTGCCAACATGTGCTATCTGCCATCACGGGAGATCAATGGACACGTGCAACCCCTCCCTCAATAATAAAGTAGCTGTGAGGAAGGGGTTGCACCCCCAGAACATGTCCCTTGATCCCCCGTGATGGCAGCTAGCACATGTTGACATTCATAAATTGGTGTGCATCTTCAAAATTTGGCTTTTCCTGGGGTGACTTCACCCCATCTGAACGCAATATCAAACACAGTTCCTAAATACTCATGTCTGATATTGCCTTCAAGTTCTACCAAAAGTGAACTTTGTAAGTTCAAGATTTGTGTCTTTCTTGTTGGTTTGAAACATGCCTGTTTTATCCTAAATGGACATTTGTACTTTTTCTAATGCCACCCCAAAAATTGTTATACAACAAACATGTTGGTTTGTTTTAAAAACCTTTTCTAAATGCACATGTGATTGTGCTGGTATTAAAAAGATTGTTAATCAAGAATGTGTGGATAATTGTCTCAACGCTACAACACTTTTGTGGTGCTCCAATTGCTGCTTTATGTGACAATGGGGGTTATTTATTAAGGGCCAATCCACTTTGCACTACAAGTGCAGTTTCAACTGCACTTGTAGTGCAAAGTGTCTTTGCCTTTAGTAAATAACATCCAACAGTGCTTTGTAAGGTTACACAATCACGCCATTTTCAGGACTCACCACATTTATGTCAGGGTCAGCTAAAACAAACACAAGCAGTAAATGTCAACAAAGATTTGCTTAATTATTTTTTTTATTTGATAAAGGTTTCACACATTGTCTGGCATATTGATGGCCCCCCTACCTGCAAAGAACTCAAGGTATCTTAGCCATACATCATGGGCATTCAGGGAGGGCAAGCCAGGACGGCCACTTTCAAGCACCGTCAGGGTTGTTTCATTGATAATTCCGGCCTCAGGCTCAACTGAGCCAGCATAGTTGGCAGAATGTTGACATAAAAAGTTATGTAGAACACAGCACGCCAGGATAATATGATTCAGTTTATACTCCGCCATATGTATGGGTGTAAGAAATAGGCGGAACCGGCTGGCCATGATTCCAAATGTCTTCTCCACCACTCTTCTGGCTCTGGCCAGCCGGTAATTAAAAACCCTCTGGTCCGGGGTGAGGGTCCTCATCGGGAATGGCCGCATAAGATGGTCCCCCAGCGCAAATGCTTCATCCGCAACGAAGACGAATGGGAGTCCTTCCACATTGTCTTCTGGAGGTGGCAAGTCCAAGCTGCCATTCTGGAGATGCCTGTAAAACTCCGTCTGGGCGATGACTCCACCATCGGACATCCCGCCATTCTTCCCCACGTCCACATACAGGAACTCGTAATTAGCTGACACCACCGCCAACATCACAATACTATTGAACCCCTTATAATTATAATAGTACAACCCCGAGTTGGGTGGTGGGATGATGTGGACGTGTTTCCCATCAATTGCCCCTCCGCAGTTAGGAAAGTCCCACCGCTGGGCAAAGTGGGAGGCCACAGTCTGCCATTCCTGTGGCGTGGAAGGAAACTGTTGAGGAAAACAAAAAAAAATTGTCTTTTTGCACATAAACATGGACAGCAGATTAGACACAAAACTTCTTGGCCAACATCAAGATAACATTTATTAATGGGAATTTTTAAAGACCAAAGTATAAGGTACACCTATCAGATTTCCCCTCCCCTTCCTCTCATGGGCCATTTCTAACATTATAGGGGGGAGGTTTGGACAGGTAACACTCTCCACTTCATTGAGAGATGAATGCCTAAATAATGGGTATTACTTGGAACAGCCCCTCCTTAGTTACACTATTGGCAGCCCACTGGACAGGTAATAAGTGTCATAATACAAAGATATAAATACACACTGTACACATTTGAGCACATTTGGACAGTCTGCTATTACCTAGCAAGATAATAATAGGATACAAAAACTTTAAACAGTACCATTTGAAAGTATACAGGCAGGCTCTTGCACTACATGCTTTGGGGAATTCACCCATACATCTGACCACAAAAGAGATGGGTATAGTGTGTATGGGTTTGGCAAAGTCAGCAGATAGATGATTGAGGATAGATAGAGGATTGGTATCAGCTTAGCAGTTGGGGGGGAGGGAGGGTTCCAAGTGATTTGGGGACCCCCAAAAAAAAGCCTCTGGCATTCTGCCTGAATTTAAAGCACAAATCACATTTCAAAACATTTTAGGGGGTGTTTGGGGTAAAGGACTACTATGGAGCTGATAAAATACATTGTTAAGTGACTACATGAGATGAATATATGGCAGGAGACCATGCTGGGGAGGTAAGTGAAGGCAAATATGTATGAAGGACAACAAAATAATTACATGAAAATACAGCATGCATGAGAACAAAGGGGACATTCACAGCATATTACAATCATGGTAATTAGGGAATGAGGAAAGAAATACAATACATTATCAAACATTAAATACAATAAAATGCGATATTAAAGGATAAAAATCTTACCTTCATATACTCCTTCTGCAGGACCGGGATGATGGCAGAACAGGTCTCTGGGATAATGATCCCCAGAGCCTGGGGGGAGATGCCTGTCGAGAACTTCAAGTCCTGCAGGCTTCTCCCCGTCGCCAAGTACCGCAGGGTGGCGACGAACCTCTGCTCCGGAGTGATGGCTTGCCTCATGCAGGTATCCTGCCTGCTGATATAGGGGGTCAGCGAAGCCAACAAACGGTGAAAAACGGGGTCCGTCATCCTAAAAAAGTTCCTGAAATCATCAGGATTATTCTCACGGATCTCACGGAGCAAAGGCATATGACAGAACTGGTCACGCTGAAGCAACCAATTCTTGGTCCATGAACTCCTCCCCACCCTGTTCATGGACTGGTCTTGTGTCAAGGTCAGGACCCTAACACCAAGCCCCCGCACAGCACGAACTCTACGAGGAGTACGTATACGCAACATGGCTAGAAAACGGTCGGCTGCTCAGAACGAAGTAACAGAACACACTGAAGAACAGCAAGGCCTGTGAAGAACTACCTGAAAAACAGTAACGAACGAACAAGAACACAATGACTAATCAAAGTCACGCGTAGCTCGCTGCACGCACTGAAGAGCAGATACAAACCCACAAGCATAAACTGAACAGCAGAAAACAATCTGAAAACCACGAGTCTGAAAAACCGCGAATCGTCTCTCACTAAACTTTTACTAACACGAGTTTAGCAAAAGGATCCCAAAGGGTGCCGCGCTTGGATCTGAACTGGCCTTTTCTAGTCTCGTCATACGTGGTTGACGTCACCGCGTTCTTGGTGATCAGAAATTCAGACAACTTTGTGCGACCGTGTGTACGCAAAACAAGTTTGAGCCAACATCCGTCTGAAAAAATCCTAGGATTTTGTTGTCGGAATGTCCGATCAATGTCCGACCGTGTGTACGGGACATTAGAATACTCTCTTGTCTTCCTCCCATGTTTCCTCCCACACTTTGGTCATACCAGGCATCCACGCATTTTGGTATATTATTTAATCATTACAGAATATACTTGAATGCAATCTCTTTATAAACATGAAGACTTTATTGTTACTTGTTTTTTTGAATAATTTAAATATGTATTGTTCTGTAGTAACTTATATCTTGTTGTAGTTTTTTGTAATTATGATCTATTGCTATTTTTCTTTTAGGTTGCCAGACATTGCCTTTTGCAGAACAATTGCGGGGATAAAATCGCGTGTTTCCCATTTGGTGTGTGGGTGACCCGTGGTGACACTATCCCCGCTCTTGTCCTGTCTTATTCTTCCCCCCTTTTACCATACGGAGGTGATGGCTCCCCTTCTGTCCCTCTCTGGCTTTCTTCCCGTCGCCCTCAGGTCCCCCTCTTTTCTCACTCCCCTTTTTCCTTGCCCATTTAATTGTCACGGGGATGTGCTAGTCCAGACTCTCCACAGGGTGGGTTGTTGCTCCTTTTGTCGCTCTGGCTGCATGGACACCCAAGAGCGGCATTGTTTTTTAACAGTGTCCGCCCGTCTCCAGCCACTGATGCCTGTGTGGTCTTTGATCATCATCCCCCGATCTGCCACAGCGCCGCCGTCTCTGATGGTGCTTCGGCACTTCATGTAGGCTAGCCTTTCTTGATCTAATGGCTTGTCAGGTGATCCCGCTAAGATCCCTGGGTCTTGTAGGCCCACGGATCATTCGGCGTGCGCATGCGCAATGGCTCCTTGCGTCCGCTCACACGTTCGGTGTGTGCATAAAAGCCTGGCTTCACCGGCCATTCCTCTGCCGACGAACAGGGGTGCCCACTCTTGCTACTGTGCTCTACCTGGTAAGCCCGTGCTCTATCCTCTTGTCCTGTGCGATAAGATATCCTTGTCATTTATAGCCTGGGACTCTATGCCTGACTTCATACTTCTTTTCCCCTCCTCCAATGCAGCCTCATCGAGCCTTAACCACCATCTACAGTGACTGTATTCTTAGAGCCTTAGATTGCCTCTAACTTAGTCACATTGGATTTTTTGGTGAGCTTAATTTTATTAATGTTAATTGTGTTACCTGCTTTATCATGCAGGCTTACTATGTCCACTCCATTTTTCCCTTCCACAAATCATTCTATGCTAAAGGTAATTAATCTTATTGGAAACCGCATACAGAGACGGATCGTGAACGTAAACAGGAAATACTCGAATGAATACAACCAAGCCTCGTTTTCGCAATAGCCAGTCTCACAACTGGGCATGCGCAGAGGAATACCAAGCCTCGACCTGGCTGTCATTAGAAACCGCAAACAGAGGTGGATCGTGAACCTAAACAGGAAATACTCGGATAAATAACTACAACCATAAAAATAAAAAATAACAGAACTTAAAAAACTAGAAAAGGCATAATATCCGACATCTTATACATAGAATAATCATCATGCTACAATGCATCCTAATACAGATAAGGATACATTATATAACATGTATAGTACATACAAAGATTGTGGACTCATATAATGCACTGCACTTTATTGCAGCGAATAGATGATCAGAAAGTGATAAAAAATGAGCTTAATAAATTATTGAAAAATCATCCAAAGTGCTAACTTCAGATGGAAAATAAAAAAGGTAAAAAACGAGAAACAAGTTTGGGCATAATGTATTTAAATTCAGGCATGACAGCCATGTCCAGCCCTGATATCCCTCTTTACAATCTTTAACATGGGATATAAAGCAATAATATATATCAGGCATAAGAAACCACTAGACCAACTTAGAAATAAAGCAATAATTTGTGTTAGGCATAAAAAACCACTAGACCAACCTAGAAATAAACCACATATTTGAATCTCTAAGTACTCTCTATTCTTTAATGTATATAGGTTTGATTCCCCATATGCAATAAAAATATTTTGTAATTATAATCGTGCATTATCAGTGAACGCATTAATTACAATATCAAACATTTCAATTATGCATTATCAATAAACGCATTGATTTCAATATCGACATTGAGCCCTTGTGGTTTAAGGCATCTGATTTTGTATATCCATTCCATTTCTAACTTGGATTTAGCTCGTCTTTTGGGCCCTCCCCTCCATAGTACTTTCAGTCTATCAATACCTACAAACTGAGTACCCCTGGGGTCCTTACCATGCACATTTAAATAGTGTTTGGATACCGGGTGGCCTATAAAGCCTCTCCGGATATTTCCAATGTGCTCGTTTAACCGGACCTGAAGGGGGTGTACCGTGCGTCCCACATATTGGAACCCGCACGGACAGGTCTTTGATAGTATTAGTAGTGCAGACAGCACATTTTCTACATCGATAGTATCCTACAAGGTTCTGAAAAAACATCGGTTTCTTTATCGGAAGGTCACACACACTGGGAGCCACAGATGTTCTAATTGACGGCACCCCTTTAAACACTATCTGAGGCTTTTCGGGAAGTTAGGGGCCTAGTATACTGTCGTTTTTCACGATATGCCAATGCTTATCTATCAACTTTCTAATTAAAGAATGTTGATAAGAATAGCGAGTTATGAAAGGGCAGATAAAATCTTTGTTCATGGTTGTCCCTATCTTGCTTTGATCTTTAAGTAAGGATTCTCTATCCAATTGTTCTACCTCCTCTAAGCGTTCTCTAAAAAAAGAGGCCTCATAACCTTTTTCGATGAATCGGTCAGTGAGGACTTGAGATAGAATTTTAAAGTCATTAATAGAGGAACAATTGCGTCTAATCCTAATATATTGACTTTTAGGGACTGAGTCAAGCTATGCCTTATGATGGCAACTATCTCGTGGTATAAATGCGTTTCGATCTGTGGTTTTAAAATAGGTGGAGGTCAGCAAAAAATCGCCTTCCCCCCATATTCTAAGATCTAAGAAATTCATAGTGCTTAGACTAGCTTCGTAATTAAAATGAATTCCTCTGTCATTTTTATTCAAATCCTCCATGAATCCACATAAGGATTCATGAGTGCCGTTCCATAGGAGGAGGACGTCATCGATGTACCTCGCCCACAGAACTAATTCAGGTCTGCGTTGGGCATAGATGACATCCTCCTCCCACTTGCCCATGAACAAGTTAGCCAGGCTGGGGGCAAACTTGGCCCCCATGGCTACCCCCTTCTTTTGAAGAAAAAAGAGGTTCTTATGCCAAAAAAAATTGTGAGTTGTGGCATATTCAAGTAGGTCCATTATGAACCTTTTTTGTTTCCTCGGAAGTGATGAGTCTTTATATAAAAAGTATTTTACGGAAGATATGCCCCAAGCATGGGGAATCGCCGTGTATAAAGACGTGACATCAGCGGTAACGAGCCAGTGCCCATTTCTTTACCCACAATCTTTAAACAGATTAATGGTGTGTCTACTATCTTTAATATAGGCCGGTAGTGATTGAACTAGAGGTTGGAGGAAGTTGTCAATATACTTGCCGGCCCTCGAAGTAATAGAATCTATGCCGCTGATTATTGGGCGGCCAGGCGGATGGACAGGATCTTTGTGGATCTTTGGCAAATAGTATATAATCGGTATCCGTGAAGATACCGGTATCAAAAACATTTTTTCTTTTTTATTTATGACACCTAGTTCAAAACCATGATCTACAATTCTCTCTAATTCCTTCCTATATTTACTACGAGGATCTGACTTTAGAGGAATATAGGTAGTAGTATCTCCCACTAGTTTATCTAGTTCTTGGAGGTAATCATTTTTGTTTAAAACCACTATCCCACCCCCCTTGTCGGCTGGTCTCACGACCAGATCCTTACGTTTACAGAGTTGGTCTAAACCGGATTCTAGATCTTTTGTCCTTTTGATGTTTTTACTTTTTATTTTATCAAGGTCTCTCAGGAGAATATCCCTAAAGACCTTAATGGAAGCCGGTAAACCGCCTGGAGGGTTGAACAATGATGCGTTCGCCAGGCCAGAATGCTTGATATTCGTATGGTCATGGCCTTGGGCACTAATAGGATTAGACAACAAGTATCGCTTAATATTCAATTTCCTAGTGTACTTTTGTATATCCATGTATGTTTGAAATTTATTGAGTGGCTTCGGGGGTGCAAATTTAAGCCCTTTATCGAGAATGGCAGTCTCATTAGTAGTCAGAGGGGTATTACTCAGATTAAAAATACCCTGCCCGGTTACACCCGTTTTTCTTTTTGCTCCTTGTCCTCCTCCCCCCTCTAACTCCTCTCTTTCTTCTACTGAACATTGGAAATTTTGTTCTCCCGAGGAAAACCCCAATGTTGAGGTTGGGATTCATCCCAGTGGGGTTGGCGAGCAGTGTGTTTATCCGTGCGCCCATTCCTTTGAGGGGGACGGGGAAGTTGATACCACGATGCCCTATCATGACCATTCCCTCTCCTCAGAGTTTGATATCTAGAGTTAGAGTTTCCATAGTCATCATAGTCCCTATTATGATGTTCCCTGAGTGGTTGAAATCGGTTATAAGTGGGTATAGAATATCCTGGGAACCGGTCATCTCTGTAGGGTACATCAGGACAATCATACTGACTAGCATAATGACCATCCTGATACCCTTCTGCCCGTATTTGGGAATATTGATTATTCTTATGATAAACATGCTTTTTTGGATTTTGATTCTTTGGTTTCTTTTTAGAAGCATTTGAGGAGGTTCTCATATTCCGGACTGGAGACTGCGCATGAGGGATAGAATTAGACCTACCTGGAGATCGATAGGAAACCCTTCTAGAGTTTATGCCTAACACATATTATTGCTTTATTTCTAAGTTGGTCTAGTGGTTTATTATGCCTGATATATATTATTGCTTTATATCCCATGTTAACGATTGTAAAGAGGGATATCAGGGCTGGACATGGCTGTCATGCCCGAATTTAAATACATTATGCCCAAACTTGTTTCTCGTTTTTTACCTTTTTTATTTTCCATCTGAAGTTAGCACTTTGGATGATTTTTCAATAATTTATTGAACTAATTTTTTATCACTTTCTGATCATCTATTCGCTGCAATAAAGTGCAGTGCATTATGAGTCCACAATCTTTGTATGTACTATACATGTTATATAATGTATCCTTATCTGTATTAGGATGCATTGTAGCATGATGATTATTCTATGCATAAGATGTCGGATATTATGCCTTTTCTAGTTTTTTAAGTTCTGTTATTTTTTATTTTTATGGTTGCAGTTATTTATCCGAGTATTTCCTGTTTACGTTCACGATCCGCCTCTGTATGCGGTTTCTAATGACAGCCAGGTCGAGGCTTGGTATTCCTCTGCGCATGCCCAGTTGTGAGACTGGCTATTGCGAAAACGAGGCTTGGTTGTATTCATTTGAGTATTTCCTGTTTACGTTCACGATCCGCCTCTGTATCCAATGACAGCCAGGTCGAGGCTTGGTATTCCTCTGCGCATGCCCAGTTGTAAGACTGGCCATTGCGGAAACGAGGCTTGGTTGTATTCTGTTTTATAAAAGGTGATGGTTCATTGCGTCGCCCGTGCCCCGTTGAAGACGTCACGTATGACGAAACATGTAGGGCGTGGCTACGCAGTGCTTGCCTATGTTTATTTGCACGGGCGTTCAGCCTTTGTTTTATGCCGGCTTTTTAAACATTTTTACTCTGGAATTTTGTATATGACTTATGGTCAATCGAGGTAATAAACTCCTTATAAAAATCCTACACTATCAGAGTTTTCCCCTTTTTTTCTTATTGTCCATGGATCCTCTGAGAAGCGAGTCTCCCTTCTGACGCTGAAGCAGTGAAAATGTCTCTCAGTGGGTGGCGCTTGTGAGCAGGACCAGAACATCAGCATTCATTTGTCCCCGCAGAGGGTTATATCCGCAGGCCTGTATGACCTCGCTACATAGGAGGTCCAACAAGTTTGGTAAGAGTACATCTATAATTACTCCTTCGGAACTATTGGTGGCTTGGAGGTGTTCCTACATATTTTCACCTTTCCATTTCGATGTGACACACCAAAGGAACGGCTCACCTTTCTCACAAATCTCTTTTTGTGATTCTGTCTTCCATGAACTGAACTAAGCGCTTTTCATGCGATTTGGATTTCAATTATATGATATTTTTGATTGAACTTTTCACACTTTTTATATACTTTTCTTGACGGAGATGTGTTATAGTTTATAATTTGTTATATCATGTTGCACTGTGGTTTGGTCTAACATATACACTGTGGCTCTCGGTATAACTTTAAGATATATGATATATTTATGCTAGTGCACAATGTTTTGTTTATATATGTTTTCTACACTTCACTTCACTGATATTTGAAGTATATGGTTGCAGCTGCAATTTTAATTTCACGTACTTTTATTTGTTGTTTTTGCTCATTAGCGCAGGTTTTCTTCTAAAATTGAATTAATCTTATTCCCCACTATATCCTCATCATCTTTCCCCCTTTTCTTTAGTTATCATCACTCCGTGGCTATTCCTAATATCAATCCAGCGTACTGGGTGCCCCTGCATATCTCTCATATTTGTTTTTATTAAACTGTAAGTAATTTTGAGGCTATGTTAGCCCAATGTTATTTTGGTTGAGCACCCCCAAATATGGGTGCCCATCCAGATTATGTTACTCATATAACTCTCTTTCATCCTGCCAGGTCCCTTTTTTTGCCCCCTGCAGCCGCCTATTAGCTACATGGAGCCCTGATATGACCCTGGGGGACTGCACTGGTGCATCTTTTGTGGCTACGTGGTAGGTCCTTTACCATCTTCGGGACTGAGGTTCCTTGGGGGTGTCCAGCGGGTGGGGAGGATTGTCACTGATGGGTCTTTGTTGTGGTGGTCGCCCTCTTTGGTTGTTCTTTGTGCGGGGAAGCTTTTGGCCTTGTCTGGTTGCCTTCTAACAAGTAGATTAGTAGATTTGATCTTTATTTACTGCTCAATTTTACCTTAGCTGTTTTAACACACATGTTTTTTTGTTTAAGATTCAGGAAAATTATACAGGTATAACCAACTATCCCTGAGGAAGCCAATGTTGGCGAAGCATGTAGGATTCTCATACCTGTTAATAAGACCCGCCGCCACACCATTGGCTGGGTTCCTGTTATATCGCCACATACTGACGGTTTTGTACCTTCTTAGTGTTTGTTCACACCCTTGTTAAATGTATTTTCTGTATATTTCTTTTTTTACTTTGTACATGAATAAAATATACTTTTTATAGTTCTGTGTTCTAAATTAACTTATTCTGGGCACCGTTATAATCCCCTTATTCTCTCCCTATTCTAACAATGAACTCTGTCGTCCTCGTTGAGACCCTGGATACAATCGGCTCTACAAAATTCGACCCCTCGTAAACCACTTCAGCCAACGTTTTGCAGACTTGTTTACCCCCCATCAAGTTGTCTGCGTTGATGAGTCCCTGATTAAGTTTTCTGGCCTCTTGTCATTCAAACAGTATCTTCCCAGCAAGCGTGCTAGATACGGGGTCAAGATGTATAAGCTCTGTGACAGGGCCACAGGCTATACATGTAGTTAGATGGTTTAATCCATTTATTCTCTCCCTATTCTGACCATGAAATTTATTGGGATGAGGTGCTGTATTATATTGAGGACTTTCTAGTCAAAAACCTTCCTCTATTAGAGTTCATTATTGTTGAAGTGCATGAACCGCAAAAATCTGCTCATATTGTGCCCTGGCCATGGAAGCAGAGAACACAGGCATATGGTGAATTGGGTCAGTGGACCAATATGACCGCAACTCACTCTTTTTGGTTATGCCCATGTTGAGGGATAGGCCCAGAAAGATCTTAAATTGGTAATTGGTTTTCAATCTCTGGCAAGGGAGGACTGGGAAATAGTGGCGATGTGTTGACCAGCGTACAAATTGCTTTGGTCCACAATAGATCTATAGAGATCTTCGGTGAAAAACAGCGAATAAAAATCAAGTGACGTAAAATCAACTGTTTCCACCTGAATGCCGGGTTGGCCAGTGAATGGGGGAAGTACGGGTGCTGCAGAAGTGGTGGGTTCCCAATTAGGATTGGCAAATTCAGCAGGAAGGGCACTATGGGGACAACGGGTCTGTGTTTGTCTTCTTGGTGGCAATGGGACACTACTTGTGCTTGCCACCTTGACAGCTTGAACTGCACTTATGGGACTCGCCACGTCACCAAGTGTTACTGCAGTGCTGGATGTACGACCAGGGTGTACTAGGCCGCTGGTGCTTGCCAGTTCACCAGAAGGAATAGCGGCGCTAGTACTTCTCTGCTCCATACAAGAGCCCTGCGTTTCTTGCACCTCAACAGCAGAAGAAGATTGGGGTCTGGTACGCCTGACCTTGGCAGGGACCACAACTCTGTCACCAGAGCTATCTGTCATGGAGCCGCTGCTGTCTACAGGTTCATATTCTGAGCCTGAATATGACAAATGAGTGACTTCCTCTTCATTATCTGTCATGCTCAGAAACGTGTAGGCCTCTTCACTACTGTACCTTCGATTTGCCATTTTGGGCTCTAAATTTAGTGGTACAGAGGTGAGACTCACAGGTAAAAAAGCTCCTGACTGTTAGCCACTGTATCAAAACGCTACCAAAAAAACTGTTAGCGATCGCAGGGATCAGGCCTGACTCTGCGAACGCTGCAGTTATGTGTTTTGTAAGTGACAGTGATCGATCGATACTGCACTTGGGTGGGCTGGGCGGAGGGGCAAAATGCAGGTGCTAGCAGGTATCTGGGCTAATCCTGCTAACACTGTGTTTTTGGGAACCCTAAACTACTGGAGACGCTAGTATAGATCTGATCAGATCAGATATTGATCCGTTCAGATACTATACCCAGTGGAGTATTAAGGTGGTTATGGGCCCCTAGGCTACTTTTTTTGTGGCCCCCTCCTAAGCATGCTTTACCAGAAAATAAATTATTTAGTGCCATGTGTAAAAGGGTAGACCTATATTACACGCCTCAAGTGCAACTCTCAGGTCTACAGCCCAAACACATTCATACATAAGCCTACTATAAACAGCAATGCCACAGAAAAAAAGCATTCAAAATACACCTGCAAGCTGGTAACAGATTTTACCTTTCTAAACCAACAGTTAGGCCAAAAACGTCTGCAGCAGCTCCTGTTTAACTGAGGCAAAATCACAACATCCTGACAGAGACCAATCAAAACGCTGTGTAATATTCCAATAACATAAAAACCATACAAATACCATAAACAGCAGCAGCAGCACATAAAAGCAAGCAATAAACAATAGCAGAACAATCATACGTTCCAACGGCAGGAAGTGCCAGCATCCATCGACGCAGCCTGTCCATCAGACACCACTGCAATCCAGGAAATGGACCAGACTCACTCCCAGGATATCCGGCAGCTTTTGCCAACATGCTTGTTCACTATGTACCTTTGTGAGTAGCTTTTTACAGTTTTATTAAACTCCATGTTTTTTACTGCACTTAGAGCAGCGCCTTTGTTTCATTTTCAGAGTGCACATAACACGCACCCTAACATTAAGAGGGAAGTTTCAGGAAAAGAAACTTCCCACAGACCCCTGCACAGTACACAGTCCCCTTGCACAGTACACAGCCCCCCTGCACAGTACACAACCCTCTGCACAGTACACAGACCCCCTGCACATAACACAGCCGCCTTTCCCTGCACAGTACACAGACCCCCCTGCACATAACACAACCCCCTGCACATAACACAGCCCCCTTTCCCTGCACAGTACACAGACCCCTTTCCCTGCACAGTACACAGACATCTGCATAGTACACAGACCCCTTTGCCTGCATATCACACAGGCCTCTTTCATTATAAAGCCCCCCTGCACTCCCAGGAGACCCCCAGTCTCCTGGGAAAGAATACTCTAAAGTTGAGAAAACATCACTGCCAGCCCTTTCTCATACACCGCTCCTCCTGTGTCACTCATTGTAAATCAAAGCTTCTAAATACCTCAATTAATGCCGTTCTTCTTGACCCGGTCATGTGACTGCTCTCCTCTGCTGTTTCATTGACGGTCACATGACCGCTCTCCTCATGCAATCAAACTTTAAAGTATGCTGGCAGCACTGTCCTAGCGCCAGGAGAGGCGGTACAGCTGGCCTGACACCCCCCACCCCCCAATGGGTGGCACCCGCAGCGGACCGCCCGATCCCCGCCCCCTGTTGGTAAAAAAACATTTATCGGCGTATTTGTATAACA
This sequence comes from Lithobates septentrionalis, assembly GCA_037952835.1. Lineage (NCBI taxonomy): Eukaryota > Metazoa > Chordata > Amphibia > Anura > Ranidae > Lithobates > Lithobates septentrionalis. The sequence goes on along the minus strand of JBBDGP010000806.1, from coordinate 5,588,289 downwards.
CGCAGGCATGGTTTTTATTCTACATATACATAAATATATATAAATTAATAAAAATATCATGGCCATTCGGGGGCCCTTGCACACGTGGGGCCCTAGACCAGCCTGTGCATTAATCCGCCCCTGACTATACCACTAATGGAGGTGTATGCTGCGTGCATGGGTGTTAGCGGTACTGGCACTAACCTGATGCTGCCTGGGGTGATGCAGACCCTATCTGACCCTAAAACCTAACTTATATCACCCGCCGGTCGATCAGGGGGTTAAACCTTTATTAGGTAATAAACAGCTGGTTCCCTGACACTATAAAAAACAAACTAACTAACCAGCGTCACCCGTAACAGTAATACAGAGATCACTGGTGAAAGGGTTGCACAGTTTATGAGTTGTATATCTTTGCACACAGTGTAAATCACATTTTTTATTTTAACTTGCACTTTATTAAGAGGCTATATTTTTACCATACTGCTAGTGAGTTAAGTTATACGGTGATATGTTTTTATTATGTGGGTATTTATGACTATGCTCTCACGTTTATAATTTATTTTATTTTTATTTTTATTTTTTTTTATCAATACTTAACCTTTTTTTTGGCTATTGTCACTTACCACTTATACTGATTTTATATTTTGTTGATGCAAGATTTGATCATAGCCATTCATATTTATATATATACCCTATGGTTTTAGTCTATACATCCAGAATTAGCGCAGCACCACCCATCTATATCAATTTACTTCCGAGGTCAGGTGTGTACCCGATTCGGTGCAGGCAGCTTTTCCCATTTTAGCGATCTTCATACCTGATAGCGCGGGAATAACCCTATTATTTTAGCTTACTCATACTTACCACCCATTCCTGCGGCAATCATGGATGTGTTTTCTTAATTGAAAAAAAGCAAGTTAATTTAGAAGAAGTATTTAACATCACCAACACGAAAACTATTAGTAATTTAGATCTTGAAAGCTTAACTAGGACATAATATGGAAAAGAAAGTGAGCCTATGGTGGGACATCTGCACCTTTGAGACATACCTTAAAGAAAATATTGTCCCAAGAAGGTTAAGGTGGGATATACCCCCAAATGATGGCCTCACTGACCAGGAATCAAATGATGAATGGTACAAATTCTTTAACGATAAAGAGAAGCTCGGAGTAATGCCTAAAAGAAAATAAACGTAGGGCTTACATGACTGGGTGAACAGGGGAATAATGGGATTTGTAAAAGTAGATAGGATTGGTGGCTAAAGGGGAAGAGGAGGAGTTGGAAGGAAAGTAAGAGATAGTAGGTCCCTCCCCAGCGTCAGTGTGAGAATAGGAAGCAGCTTGGAAGCATGTCATCCCTAGAGGAGCTGATGGGACAATTGCAGGCCGCAGCATGGGTGAAAGGCGAGCGATGGCTGCGGGACCAGGTTGCCAAGGTACTGGGGGTGAAGACACCTACAGACAGTACGGAGAGGAGGGGGTCGGCCTTGGTGCGGCGGTCCCATCCGCCGGATCGATTCTCCCCTGACTCCCCACCCAGAGCACAGAGACAGACGAGTAGCCCCCCTCGTGTCCCTTCAGAGCCCCCTGCGAAAAGAGTGGCAGTTCTGGTGCGGGGGGGCTCTGAGAGGTTACAGAAGCAGAGGCCAGGATCGATGGGAGGGCCCTCTGAGATATCGGGGTCCCAGGACGGACCAGCCATGCGGCCCAACATGGAGTTTTCGGGCTCCTCCCCTGGCTCAGTAGCAGCGGGGGCGGGGCTTCGGCGGGGGACGATCGCAGCCACCGCCGCCGGGCCAGTTTATTCCTCAGCCGGCGGGTCCCAGGGCTCCAGCAGGATGCGGGGGACGAAGGAAACGGCAGGCGCACCGGGTCTGCGAGAGCGGGACAGCACAAAAGGCCCGGGAAAAGCAGCAAGCAAGTCGCCAGGGGGGAGGAGGCGTGGCCAAGCGGGATGCGGATCTCCAGCATCCAGGGCAGGATCCCCTGGAGGGCCATCCATTGCAGTGGAGGAGCTGATCGCGGATCGATCGGAAGGGGAACTTTCCCTGTCAGAGGAGGAAGAACCGCGCAGAACCAGGTCAGGGGTGGAGGCGAGACCATCGGCTGGTTGGACGTCTTCCAGGCAGCCCGGTAAGTCCACTGTTATTTTGGGGTGTTTAGAGGAGGAGGGGTTTGAGCAGTTAGGAAGGGGGGCACGGGGGGTGTTACATGGGCCCATGCACAGCAGGGGGTTCCCCCCGCTGTTCCACCTCTGGCCACAAGGGTCCACGACCACGCCCCGGCGGAAGGTGGATTGCAGGGGTTCCTGTTGGGTCTGAAGGAATTAGTGAATAGGTTTGAGTCCATGGTTAGCGGGGCTGTTACGCCCGCAATGGCTTGGGTGGCTCCTAGTGGGGGGGTCAGCGTCAGGGGTGGTGGTACCACAGTCGCTGCCAGGATCATCGACAGGAAATCCGTCGCCCGCGGTGGTGGACACCGTGGTGGCTACTCCTACTACGGATGTGGAACAGGCGGCGGGGGACAACACAGGGGTCAGAGGGGGCAGCTAAAAAACAAGACTTGATCAGGTTGGCAGACGTGGCCCGGTGTGAAGTTTATGTGTGCTTTGAGGGCCCGTTGGGCGCTCATTTGAAACAGGAGGTAAGAGATAAGATTTGGAAGGGGGAATATGTGGAGATATTTTCCCTTCTACCCCTTGAGAAGTTCAACTTGGATAGGGTAAAACCGGAGGACAATAAGAAAGAGGATGAGGAGAAGAGGAGGTACAGGCTCATACCTAGGGCGTTTCAGAACTGGCTGCAGGCGTTCGCTATTTTGGCCAGTGTAATAAGGGAGAAAAACCCGGAGCATTGCTCCGCGCTTTTCTGTTATTTGGATGCGATAGGAGAAGCTCACAGAGTCTTCGGGGGAGTGGCATGGTTGAGATATGACGAACAGTTTCGTCAGCGGAGGGCGATACGCCCGGCCCTGCGGTGGGATCACAAGGACATCAGTCTATGGATGCGTCTGATGGCATCTGCGAGGGCACCTAATCCGTTTTTTCCAGGTGGGGCCGGTGGGTCAGCTACTCCCGGACAATCGGCCGCAAGGAAAAAGGGAGTCTGTTGGCAATATAACGAGGGCACTTGCAAATTCGGGGGGAACTGCAAATTCAAGCATGAATGCTCGGGCTGCGGGGGAGCCCACCCGGTGTCCCGGTGCTTTAAACAAGGCAAAGGAAGGACTGGAGAGTCTGAGAACAAAAGGGAGGACGCCGGTGAGGGTGGAAAAGATGCGTCCGTTTCTAGATAGATACCCTGATAGGGAGGCAGCGCAGGTATTGGGCCAGGGGTTTTTGGAGGGCTTTAGGATACCGGAGAGTTTGGGGGTATCTCCCCCTATGGCCAGGAACTTACGTTCAGCGCTGCAACATCCCGAGGTGGTTTCGGAGAAACTACGGAAGGAAGTTGCTTTAGGGCGGATGGCAGGGCCTTTCTCGGAGTTGCCTATGCCCGACCTGGTGGTCTCGCCTTTGGGAGTGGTCCCCAAAAAAGAGCCGCTGAAATATTGGCTGATTCACCACTTCTCTTTCCCCAAGGGAGGCTCGGTTAACGACGCTATTGATCCAAAGATGTGCGCAGTTTCGTACACATCTTTTGATGCGGCAGTTTTTTGGGTAAGATGTTATGGGCGAGGGGCTAAGATGGCGAAAACAGACATTGAGGCTGCTTTCAGATTACTTCCCGTCCACCCAGACAGTTTTCACCTCCTGGGTTGTCACTGGCAAGAGGAGTATTATGTGGATCGATGCTTGCCAATGGGCTGCTCTATTTCATGTGCACTGTTTGAACGTTATAGTTCATTTGTGGAATGGGTGGTCCGGGACGTTGCAGGGGTGAATTCCATCATTCATTATCTGGATGATTTTTTGTGCATAGGCCTGCCTTCATCCGAAGTGTGTACGATGCTATTGACAACGCTGGAATATATAGCGGAACGATTTGGGATTCCACTGGCGCCGGAGAAGACAGAAGGACCGACTACGGTGATCAGTTTCCTGGGCATAGTGTTTCGGATTCGGAGGCGATGGAGTGCCGACTGCCCGAGGACAAGTTGAGGGCATTGCAGGCAGAAGTCAGGGCAATCATAGGACTACGCAAGGTACAACTTAGGACATTACAGTCTGTCTTGGGTAAGTTGAATTTTGCGTGTCGCATAATTCCCATGGGCAGGGTTTTCAGCAGGCGGCTATCGTCCAGCACAGGGGGAGTGGAGTCTCCGAGGCACTTGTAAGATTGACGAAGGAGCATAGGGATGACCTGCGGATATGGCACTTGTTTCTGGAACAATTCAACGGAAGGGCGTTGTGGATGTCAGGGCCGGTGAGTAACTTTGATCTAGAGTTATACACGGACGCAGCAGGATCCACAGGTTTCGGGGCCTTTTTTCCAAGGTAAGTGGAGCGCGGGGCCATGGCCAGACTCTTGGAAAGAAGCGGGGTTGTTAAAGAACATGGTGCTGCTGGAGTTGTTTCCAGTGGTATTGGCGGTGGAGCTTTGGGGAGCATCTTTCAGGGATCTGAAGGTGCACTTCCATGGTGATAATCTGGGGGTGGTTCAGGTTATCAACAAGGTGTCAGCGGCGTCCCCGCCGGTGGTGCGATTGTTGAGGCACTTAGTTCTTCGGTGCATGCAATTGAATGTGTTTATTTATGCAGTGCACTTGCCAGGAGTAGAAAACGTCATTGCTGACGCGCTGTCTCGCTTTCAGTGGGACAGGTTCCGGGAATTGGCACCTGCGGCGGATACGCACGGGGTCCCTTGTCCTCCGGGACTGTGGAATATTGCATTGGAGTCGTCTCCGGCTGGATCAGACGGTCAGTAAGTGAAGCGACATGGGCAGCGTATAACAAGGTGTGGTCAGAATGGGAGTCACTGTTGACACAAGTTGGGGGGCCAGATGGAACACCGGATCGGAGGCTGTTGGTGATGTATTTTGTATATAGAAACTTGGAGGAAGGAGTGTCGGTGTCAGCATTGGGGAAACCATTGGCGGGCCTTGCTTTTTGGTTCAAGCTGCAGGGAGAACAAGATTTTACAAAAGAATTTTGGGTCAGGCAGGCCATGAAGGGTTATAGGAGAGCGATAATGGGCAAGGATAGCAGGCGCCCGGTGTCTTTTGATTTACTGGGTAGGCTTTTTGGGCAATTACTAGAAACATGTTCATCAAGTTATGAAACGTTGCTGTTCAGAACTGCATTTGCCCTGGCATTCTTTGGGGCATTCAGGATTGGGGAGCTCGTTAGTCCGTCCAAGAAAGAAAATGGGGGGATTGGGGCGGAAGATGTCATTTGCGGAGCGGACAGGTTGTCTATGCGGGTAAAAAAGTCTAAAACGGATCAGGAAGGAAAGGGCAAGTGGATAATGGTTTTTGCGATACCCGGGTCCCCACTGTGCCCAGTTTCAACTGTTAAAAAGTTTATGGAGATCCGTCCAAAGGGGAAGGGCTCTTTTTTAGTGCATGAGAATGGGGAATCATTGTCGAGGTTCCAGTTTATTTCAGTGTTTAAGAAGTGCTTGAGTGCATTGGGCTTGGGGGATCTGAAGTTTTCGTCACATTCATTTAGGATAGGGGCGGCTACAGAAGCGGTGATATGGGGTCTGGATGAGGAATCTATTAAGAGAATTGGGCGGTGATAAGGAGTTGTTGGCATGGGTTTGTGTGATGTGTGTATATGAATCATGTGTCATAGTGGTTGGTGTTTTTGTTTTCTTCTCTTGCAGGTTGTCCACAGGGGTTGGTCTGGATTATGGGACATTCATATGTCTGTTGGGGAGCACGGAGGGCGGATGTTAGACCTGCGGGTAGACAGCTGGGCATTTCCAGAAGGGAGGCTTGCATTAAATGGTTGGGAGCACTTGGGATGCTTTGGAGCAGAACTGTGCCAGAAGTACACCGCTTTGCTCGATTGGACAGGCCCCCGGACATTTTAGTGCTACATGTAGGGGGGAATGATTTAGGACTTAGGTCAAAGCTAGATATCACGCGGGATATCAAATTTGATTTTCTGCGCCTACGTGCTGCTTTTCCCAACATGCTGATTGTGTGGTCGAATGTTATTGCCAGGACCACATGGAGATGGGCTAGATCGGTGGAGAGGGTCAACAAGGCCAGGAAAAAAGTTAATCGGGAGGTCAGCAAGTTTGTGGTGAAGAATGGGGGGCTGGCCATCAGGCATCTGGAGTTAGAGGTGGATACCTGGCGTTATCTTCGTGATGATGGGGTACACCTCAATGACGTGGTGGATAGATATGTGGGCCCTGGGCATTCAGGAGGGCATTGAAAGAGCACTAAGGGTGTGGAGGCGCGTTCAAGGGTAGGTTGTACCCTTGCTTGCTGTGGCGGGTGTTGGTCATTGCAGGTAAAGGAAGAAACCCCCCCAGATAAGGTGAATGCGGGACTCATAGTTATTATGGGCCCGTTGCTGTATTCCAGCTGATGTTATTTAGCTGGAATTTTGATAAATGGGTGCACTGCGGGCTGTGTTCTGGTTGTCTCTGAGCTAGCTTGTCAGCTGGAGGCCTATTTTCAGTTGAAGGTACCGCAGTGCATGGTGGTTGATCGTGATGTGTGCTGGGGGGGAAGGATGTCCTGCATAGACCAACATTACCAGTTGAGGTTAACAGATGTTGTTGTTTCAAAGATGTTATTTTATAGAAATTTAATAAAGGGGCTGCTACGGCCAATAAATACTCCAGAAATGGTGTGGTCTCCTTTAATGCGTAAAAGGGGAGTAATATAAGTTTGGAGTGGGTTGGCTGGGATAGCCTCTGCATTTAACATCTGTTATACTAGAGTCAAGGCCTGGAACTCATAGGCTTTCTGTTAGATAGAAAAAGAAGGAAAAACAAGATAATAGACCAGAATATTGCAGACCTAAGAGAGGAATTTGAATCACATAAAGACACGACCGAATTCAAAACTTTAATGACCCAATTGAATAAAGATCTTGTTAAAAAAGATAAAGAGGTCCAACAGAGGAAAAGTAAGAAACACACGCGAGACACTAACGATTTCCGGAATGACCAAGTCTTCAAATGGCAAAGCCAATTAGGGAAAACAGAAACTCTATCTACATATTCTACACCTGAGAAAACAGTGAGAATGTACTCCCAGCCTCTAAATGAACAACTCAGGCCAACTATGGAAAATATAAGATATCAGGATTCCAGAGAGGGAAACAGGGTCATGACCCCAAGATATAGAGAGAATGATGGGAGAAACACCGAATACCAGGGCTATACCCCATATCGGAATGAGAGGAGACCTCAACAAAACAATCGGACAACACAAAATGGAGGGCGAAAACCATATTACTGGAAAAATAATAGAAGGCCCCAAAATAAGAATAATTGGCATAGACCACCATACGGGGAACGAGAACATAGAGGTCCACCTTATAAATATAGAGATCAGAGGAGACCCATGCAAGAATACAGAGATAACAGAGAATTGGAATATTATAGACCAAGGGATAGGAGTCCCATGCAGGAATATGGATATGAAGATAGAAGAGGCCTGCCGCAGAAAAATTATCGGTCGGACGAACGAAGTCCATTTCCTACCTACAACTACTATGCCCCCCTGATGAATAGAGAAGAAGAAGAAAGATCAGCCAGACCTTACCCCCCACAATATGGGGACCAAGAATCTTTTTTAGACCGGAGCAGAGAAAATCACCCGGTGAGAAATCCAGACGAGATGCGCGGCCCAGGAAAAAGTCCAGAAAGAAGAGAGGACGAAGATCTGGCAAGAGACAACAAAAGAAAGAGAGAGTAAGAGAAGAGGGGATTTTTAACCTTAGCGGCCAGGTACTTACACACGAAGAGGTCGGGGTATTAGATAAAGGGTTGAAATATGCGCCCACAAAAAATCTTAATAAATTTGAGACCTATATTGGGATCCAAAAATTTGTGCGAAAGCTGAATATTCAGAAATACATGGCAGGAAATCCTCCGATATCCAAAATAGTAGAGTGTAAGGATATTTTAGCTTACTGTCCTTTATTTTAGCTATAAGAATATGTATCCATCTTAGAATAATATGTATATGTGACATCTATCAAAAGTTAGTTTCAAATCCTTGTAAATAACATGATTTCCCCGAAATGATGCATGAAGGTTTTTCCTTGTTGATAGTTTCTGTATGAAGAAATAATGTATTATTTTTAGGTGTTTTTTAATCATCTGATGTATACGTAATGTCTGTATATTAATGAAAGGGTTGAACTTTTTTTTGTGATGTCGTTTTGATTATATAAGTGATTGTCTACGGAAGTAAAAAGCAGAACATTCCAGACATTTGACTGTTGTGTCATTATTTTCTCACTGGAATGGTCTCCGGGCCTGATTTGGGTTTGAAAGAACACTCTAATCAGGATATGCTAGAGAAGAGGTTCACTTGCTCCTAGAAGAAGATCGTTAGCCCCCTAACAGAGTTTTGGTGGCAGCGGTGGGATGGTCATTGTTCATGAGATGATCATCATCCAAGATCATCATCCAAGTTTCTAAAGTCCGGTGAGTCTGATTTAATTATTATTATTTCTTTCACCGTGACTTTAGTTTAAAAGACCGTTTCCTTATATGGGGTTAACAGAAGGTGTAGTGTTAAAAACATTTATGTAAATGTATGAATCTCGCAGAGATCCATTCGGGTGACGGATAAAAGGAACTCTGAGATAGTTCTAAAAAGAAAGGACTCTGAGTTAGTCCAAAGGGCTCTGAGTTAGTCCAAAGGACTCTGAGTTAGTCCAAAGGACTCTGAGTTAGTCCAAGGGGTTCTGAGAAACCCCAAGTAATATAATACAGTACTGTAAGAAGTTTTATAAAGATATCTGATAGAGTGTCCCGGAAAAACCCAAACCTCTTTGCTTACCTTATCTATCGCTAATCGCTTAGATTTTTTATATATATAAAGTAAGATAAGATAATCTGTACGTGTATTGTGTGGATTTTGTCGGACGCTGCGAGGTGAGGTGGCGTTCACCACTGTATTGTTATGGGTCAATCATCAGGGAAGAAAATTCCCCTTCCAGATGTAGGAGAGACATGTAAATGTTATGTAGCCAGAATATGTGGAACTGATTATGTGTATATTAACCCTTGGGTAGATAATCTGGCGGGATGGACTGAAGGCATGAGGAGTAGTGATCCGTTTCCCCGACAGGGTCAGAATGACATTTTTCATATGGACATGGTCAAGGGACTTTGTTTAGGAGATAGGGAAGCTTTCCCATATTATACGGGAGACCCCCAATGGGATAAGGAATATATGAGGAAAGGTGGGGAAAATTGGTTATTGTATGCCCCCTACTGGTATGAGAGAGCGGATAAGAAAATAAGAAAGAGAAGTCCAAATCCAAGGGACAAGGAAGCTCCGGGGTTACATGCTTGTGAGAAGAGACTTAAATTAGGTTTCCTGTCCTTAGTTCCATGTGCATCAGCTCTCCCAGTAGTTCCCTCAGTTGATCCCCCAGTTGTTCCGTCACCTCCACCTTATATACTGCAGCCAAATAAGGGAGCACCAAAACATATATACCCCTCGTTCTCAAAAGAGGACATTGAGTTTTTGGCTGCAATTGCAGCAGTTCGTTCATTTGAGAATAGAGTGTCACCTGCAGAGGCATCTGTTTCCTCTGTATCCGTTCCACAGCAAGGTGCAGTGGTGGGTCAGGCACTGCCTGTGGTCTTACCAGAGTCACAGGTTGCTGTCCTATCAGATCAGCCACTGCCTGTAGTTTCACAAATGCAACAGCCGAGGGGTGCTGCCTCCTCCACAATGGATGAGGAGTTACCTGAAAAGACATCTGCGGGGGAACATAAAATAAAGATGCCCCGTGGACCTTTTAGGGAGGACCCGGCTCAGACCAGGAGTACAACTCAGAAATTAAAACAAGCTGCAGAGAGTGAGATCGCACAACACGCAGTTTCAAAACAAACAGCTGACAGAAAAAAAGAGGAAGTAGCTACGCAGCTAGCAATGCAAAGCTTTCCTTTTCTGACTGTCGGTGACATAATGGTGATAAAATGTATCGATATTGAAGATATCAATCGTATTGTCAAACATTGCCCCAAACCTTCCACATCAGCTTTGGGGGCAATAGCTTATTTAAAGAAAGCTTGTAAGGGTAGAAATTATACACAGGAAGATATAAGGATTATTATAGATAGTTTGGTGGAAACTACCTCCCCTTGGGATTGGACTAAAGTGCCCACCATAGATGTCCTAGAGGCACCCACTACCAAAGCAGAGGCTTATTCACTAAACACTGTTGAAGGAAGGAACCTTATGTGGGAAGAGCTAGAGAAGGAAATGAAGAGAGTTTTCATAAACAAGTCATCACTCCCTACTGCAGTAGCTTGCAAACAGAAATCATCAGAGTCAGTTTTGGAATTTTGGAAAAGATTTCAGGAGGTCTGGACACAAGATGCCAGACTCAATACTCAGGATGGAATGCACAGTCTTTTAATACAGACTTATCTTAGCAACCTGGCCCCTAAATATGCCCTTGTTGTGAGACAGCAGATTTCAGATTGGGCGACAAGCAGTATGACTGACTTTCAAAAAAAATTGACTGAAAAAGACGCAGCGGGGTGTTTTGACATTCCCAAGCAGACACCAGCACCAATACATTACCAGGATAATTTCCCAGGAAAACAAAGGGGAAAATTTTATAAGAAAAGGGGACAGGATAGAGGGGGTTATAGAGGTGGATATAGGGGAAGAGGACAGCCACAAAGAGGGGACTTCCAGCAGAGACAACCTAAACCAGGGTGTTTTAATTGTCGGGACCCCGGACATTGGAAAGCTCAATGCCCCTGGTATGACCGAGAGTGTACAAATTCAGGGCCACCGGCTGCACCTACTCCCCCTCAGGCACCACCCTCAGTACAGCAGCAGCATGGTGTTAAGTACCCCATTTCTTGGAAACAACAGCAGTCACAATGAAGCTGCCTGGAATGTAGTATCCTGGCATTTCCACTTGTCTCTCATTCTTATCATGAACAGCCTATAATTTCATTGCTTGTAGATGGGCATGAGGTACCATTTGTGCCTGATTCAGGAGCGACATGCAGTACCATTAGCAAGGATTTTTATAGGGGAGAGATTGTGGATGCTGAGCCTTCAATGGGAATAAATGGGATACTCACCAAAACTTTTAAAACACCCCCGCTTTCACTAAGCACCCGTAGTGGTGCTGATTGTAATCTACAACATTGCTTTAGAATTATTCCTGGTTGTTGTCCCGTGAGTCTCTTGGGTAGGGACTTGCTGGGAAAATTGGGCATTACAATGAAAATTACTGCAAAGGGAGGATTATATGTAAAATCTGACAGGGTTCACCTTTTTACATCGCTCTCACACCCAGAAGAGGAAGATGTCAAATTGAGTGAGGAGGGAGTATGGGCAGTGAATCCTCTTGATGTAGGGTTCATTTCCTGTACGCTCTATAAAGCCACTTTGAAACCAGGAGCTTTACCTGTGTATCATAAACAGTACCCCATATCCAGAGAAAAAGAAGAGGGTATAGAGCCCATTGTGGAAGATTTCTTGAAGAAAGGTATTTTGAGAGAAATCATATTTCCTTATAACACTCCTATCAATCCTGTTAAAAAGCCGGATGGCAGTTACAGGTTTGTACAGGACCTTAGAGCCATAAACAACTTAGTGGTACCAATTGCCCCAATAGTGCCTGATGTGCCATCATTGCTCACCTCCATACCATCCGATGCTGAGTATTTTTCTGTAATTGACCTCTCAAATGCGTTTTTTTCAATTCCTGTGGACGAGGAAACACAGCCACTCTTTGCCTTCCGATTTAAAAATCGGACGCTGACCTGGTGCAGATTGCCCCAGGGCTATATAGACTCACCTGTTGTCTATTCTATTGTCCTCCAAACCACTCTTAGAGCTTGGACACCTGAACACGGTTCAGTCTTGCTGCAGTATGCGGATGATCTGCTACTCTGCAGCTTGACAAGGGAGGCCGCCCTGGAGGATGGGAGAAATCTTTTGAAATGTCTTTTTGAAAGTGGTCATAAAGTGTCAAAGAAAAAGTTGCAATGGTGTCAGAAAACAGTTGAATATCTAGGGTTTGTTCTCACAAAAGGAGAAAGAAGAGTCAGTCATAAAAGAGTTACGGCTCTGATGGGTCTGCCCCGCCCACTCAACAGGAAGGACATGCTCACCTTCCTAGGTATGATTGGTTACTGCCGCCAATGGATACCTGACTGCTCTTACAATGACAATCTCCTGAGACAGGCCACAGGTTCAGATATGCCAGACTGTGTTAAATGGACAGATGAAATGTGTAATGCTTTTGTGTATTTGAAAAATGCTATGGTAACAGCTCCAGGACTCGGCCTTCCTAAATATAATGTGATGTTTTATTTGTATGCCAGGGAAAATTGTACAACGATGGCAGGTGTCCTCGCTCAGGAGCATGGAGGCAAGCTTCGCCCTGTTGCTTTTTTTTCAAAGGTGGTACCAGTACCAGTTCAGGGCATGCCCGCATGTTTCAGAGCTTTAGCGTCTTGTGCTATGTTGGTTGACATGGCTGCAACTTTCACTTTGGGCCATGATACTACTTTGTATACTACTCATAATGTGTCCACATTACTGAGAAATATACATACGCAACATATGTCCGCCCGAAGGTTGAGCGGCTATGAGGTGATACTGTTGTCAAATCCAAAATTGCATATTAAATATGCTTCCCCTAATGCAGGCCCAGCTCCAATTTTAAATGCACTGCTAGGATTAAAAGGAGAGCAGGATGAAGTGGTGCCACAACATGATTGCACCAACCTCATCCACCAAGACACATCTCCCAGACCTGACTTGTCCCCTACTGCTTTGCCAAATGTGCAAAATGTGTATGTGGATGGATCTTGTTCTAGGCCAAATGATTACACATATCATGCAGGATATGCGGTTGTGCAACTTCCAGATGTTATACTTGAGGCCAAACCTATCCCATATCAATCAGCCCAAGCTGCGGAATTGATTGCTCTCACCAGGGCATGCCAAATGTTTGAGGGTCAAGATGTAAACATTTACACTGACTCCAAATATGGGTATGGGGTGGTATATGATTTTGGCGTCATATGGAGTAGGCGTGGCTTTATTGCAGCTGATGGAAAAAGCATCTCTCATTCCTCTCTGGTAGAGTCATTGTTAAAAGCTATTCAGTTGCCCAGAACTCTTGCCATAATACATTGCAGAACACATACAGGCCAACAAACAGAAGTAGCTCGAGGAAATGCTCTAGCTTATTCAGCAGCCAGAAAAGCAGCTATCTCTCAACCAGCTCAAATCCAAATGCCAATGTTACAGCCTGAACTATCTTGTTTTGACCATGTACTGTCTGACCTACAAGATTATGCCTCAGAGGCCGACATGAGAGATTGGGAAAAAGTAGGTGCACAAATAGATCCAAAAACAGGACTTTTGTGCAAAGAGGGGAAGGTATGTATTCCAATGGCAAGTGCATCACTTTTTATTGCCCAGTATCATGGAATAGATCACAGAGGCTGGAAGGCAACTTGTGAGTTACTAGGCAAGGATTTTTACATTTCAGATCTCCCTTTGTTGACAAGGGATTACGTGTCCAGGTGCATTACTTGCATTAGGAACAACCCAAATAACCCAAACAAAGCGAAACACGAACATTTGATATATCCCAGTACACCTTTCACCCACCTACAAGTTGATTTCACACACATGCCCAAGTTAGGGAAAAGACAGGAATATTTTTTGGTGGTCTTGGACATGTTTTCGAGATGGGTTGAAATTTTTGTAACTACAAAGGAAGACGCACAAACAGTAGTGAAAATTCTCACACAGGAAATTATTCCTCGATGGGGATGTCCACTTCAGATAAACTCAGACAGAGGTCCTGCATTCACCTCAAAAGTATGTCAGGACTTGGTACATTCACTCCAAATAGAATGGAAGTTTCACATTCCATATCATCCCCAAAGTTCAGGGATAGTGGAAAGGGTAAATAGGACCGTGAAAGATAAAATAAGGAAGGCCACAGGAGGAACCTTTGTCCATTGGAAGAGGGTTCTCCCAGCGGTTTTGGCAGAGATAAGAAGTACTCCCTCCAAAACTACAGGCTACTCTCCTTTTGAAGTGTTGATGGGCCGTCCCTTTCCTACTCCCTGGGCCAGAGCACCTCTTATGATAGAGCAGGGGGATTTGGATCTAGTACAGTCAGAGTATGTGAGGAAACTAATTAAAACTTTGGATACAGTTGAGAGAAATGTTGCTCGCACCTCTCCTTTTTCTTCACAGGAACCTACCCACCCTTTTAAAGTAGGAGACACGGTGGTGGTCCAACAGTTGAATAGAAGCAAGAAACAGGAATATCCTTTTGGACCTCCTACTACGGTGATTGCAGTGACCAGAACAGCTATCCTGGTGGAGAATTGCCAATCCTGGATCCATGCCAGCCGAGTGAAAAAGGTTGCCCAAAGCCCCAAGAGCAGGAAGGAGATCTTAAATACAGGAGGCCCTCAAGCAGAAGTCCAAGCAGATGAAGGAGAAGTTCCTGGAAAAGCAGGTCCGGCCAGAGAAGATGACCTTGCTTATTCCACCACAGACTTCTGGCAAGGCATTCTGCCTCCTGTTCCTGATCACCCTGATAGTGTTCCCGCCCATTTGGATCATCACTAACTGTATCTACCACCCTGAAGATTTGGGTGCGATTAAAAGTATTTGTGGTAACATATACACAGAAGAACATTACAGTGATACAAGTTAGAAATAAGAGAGACATTGAAGATAATTTTGCTGATAAAATGCTTTTGTTAAAATTTAAATATGCTTATGCTTGGAAATCAGGATTTCAAAAATGTTGGATCTGTAGTAAACTGCACCCTAGCACTGTTAGGATACCCCTAATGGCTATACCTTTAAATATTACTCCCCTGTTGAGAGAAGAGATTCTCCTTGACCTTCTGAATGTCAGCAGAAGAACTAATGACACCATTTCCTTTCACATCATCAATAGAAGTCATAATCCTACCTGGTGTTTTAATTTAGGGAATTCTACTAGAAATGCTCATATCTGTAGTCAATCGGTTTTGAACATTTCTAATTGCTATACCCCTAGTGGGAAGTTTTGTTCTTTATATCAAACACACCACGATGAGGTCAGAGTACGGGCTGATTTTGAAAAGATTCTTGCCTCTGAAGATGAAAGTAGTAAATCTGTACAGCATTTGTTTCAGGTTTTAGCAGCAGTTACAGCAGTAGATCAAGAGACTGCTGTGAATACGCCCTTCTCGTTTGGTAACCACACTTATGTTTGTTGTGGAAAGACTTGTTATCCCTGGATTCCACAAGAGGTCCAAGGCTGGTGTTATCTGGCCTCACTGGTGCCCATAATGGGGGTGATAGGTGATAGTGACGGGAGTCATTTGTTTGAAGCTAGTATACACCTAAGGTATCCATTGAAACATCGTAACAAGAGAGAGTTATTCCTTGAGAAGGATATGGCCTGGGCATGGTTCCCTTCCTGGACAGGATGGGGAATAGATTTGATGAAAAGGTTAAATAATTATTCAGGAATTATTGATGAGATGATGGAAAATAATTCTGATGACATTTCTAAACTTAATGTTGAAACTAGGGCTATTAGAAAACAACTAGAATTGCATGACTTAGCCATTGAAAGCATGAGTTCAGCCCTTACAGGATTATGTGAAATGACTGAGGATTATGAATGTTGTACTTGGGTACATAATACCAGTATAGAGGTACCAGATTATTATGATGTGATAGCTCAGCATAGAAAAGAGGTGGCCAAGCTGCAACAAGAGGCTCGCAACATAGCCCAGACCTGGAGTCCTTTTGGAAATGTTGATTTTGGATTTGGAGGGATATTCTCTTGGATAAGGGATATTGCCATAATTTTAATTATTGTCGTGTTCTTTTTCCTTTTCCTTTATCTTGTGTACAAGCTTATTATGTGCCTTATTAATAGAGCCACTCGCATTTCAGATCCCTCATCTCCCAATAAAACTTATCTCAGTATGTATCATCAGAAGCACGCTGAGAATATCGCCATGATAAGGAAGTGAGATCATACATATATATATATATATATATATATACATGTGTGATCAAAGAGGGTATTGTAAGGATATTTTAGCTTACTGTCCTTTATTTTAGCTATAAGAATATGTATCCATCTTAGAATAATATGTATATGTGACATCAAAAGTTAGTTTCAAATCCTTGTAAATAACATGATTTCCCCGAAATGACGCATGAAGGTTTTTCCTTGTTGATAGTTTCTGTATGAAGAAATAATGTATTATTTTTAGGTGTTTTTTAATCATCTGATGTATACGTAATGTCTGTATATTAATGAAAGGGTTGAACTTTTTTTTGTGATGTCGTTTTGATTATATAAGTGATTGTCTACGGAAGTAAAAAGCAGAACATTCCAGACATTTGACTGTTGTGTCATTATTTTCTCACTGGAATGGTCTCCGGGCCTGATTTGGGTTTGAAAGAACACTCTAATCAGGATATGCTAGAGAAGAGGTTCACTTGCTCCTAGAAGAAGATCGTTAGCCCCCTAACAGAGTTTTGGTGGCAGCGGTGGGATGGTCATTGTTCATGAGATGATCATCATCCAAGATCATTATCCAAGTTTCTAAAGTCCGGTGAGTCTGATTTAATTATTATTATTTCTTTCACCGTGACTTTAGTTTAAAAGACCGTTTCCTTATATGGGGTTAACAGAAGGTGTAGTGTTAAAAACATTTATGTAAATGTATGAATCTCGCAGAGATCCGTTCGGGTGACAGATAAAAGGAACTCTGAGATAGTTCTAAAAAGAAAGGACTCTGAGTTAGTCCAAAGGGCTCTGAGTTAGTCCAAAGGACTCTGAGTTAGTCCAAGGGGTTCTGAGAAACCCCAAGTAATATAATACAGTACTGTAAGAAGTTTTATAAAGATATCTGATAGAGTGTCCCGGAAAAACCCAAACCTCTTTGCCTACCTTATCTATCGCTAATCGCTTAGATTTTTTATATATATATATAAAGTAAGATAAGATAATCTGTACGTGTATTGTGTGGATTTTGTCGGACGCTGCGAGGTGAGGTGGCGTTCACCACTGTATTGTTATGGGTCAATCATCAGGGAAGAAAATTCCCCTTCCAGATGTAGGAGAGACATGTAAATGTTATGTAGCCAGAATATGTGGAACTGATTATGTGTATATTAACCCTTGGGTAGATAATCTGGCGGGATGGACTGAAGGCATGAGGAGTAGTGACCCGTTTCCCCGACAGGGTCAGAATGACATTTTTCATATGGACATGGTCAAGGGACTTTGTTTAGGAGATAGGGAAGCTTTCCCATATTATACGGGAGACCCCCAATGGGATAAGGAATATATGAGGAAAGGTGGGGAAAATTGGTTATTGTATGCCCCCTACTGGTATGAGAGAGCGGATAAGAAAATAAGAAAGAGAAGTCCAAATCCAAGGGACAAGGAAGCTCCGGGGTTACATGCTTGTGAGAAGAGACTTAAATTAGGTTTCCCGTCCTTAGTTCCATGTGCATCAGCTCTCCCAGTAGTTCCCTCAGTTGATCCCCCAGTTGTTCCGTCACCTCCACCTTATATACTGCAGCCAAATAAGGGAGCACCAAAACAAATATACCCCTCGTTCTCAAAAGAGGACATTGAGTTTTTGGCTGCAATTGCAGCAGTTCGTCCATTTGAGAATAGTGTGTCACCTGCAGAGGCATCTGTTTCCTCTGTATCCGTTCCACAGCAAGGTGCAGTGGTGGGTCAGGCACTGCCTGTGGTCTTACCAGAGTCACAGGTTGCTGTCCTATCAGATCAGCCACTGCCTGTAGTTTCACAAATGCAACAGCCGAGGGGTGCTGCCTCCTCCACAATGGATGAGGAGTTACCTGAAAAGACATCTGCGGGGGAACATAAAATAAAGATGCCCCGTGGACCTTTTAGGGAGGATCCGGCTCAGACCAGGAGTACAACTCAGAAATTAAAACAAGCTGCAGAGAGTGAGATCGCACAACACGCAGTTTCAAAACAAACAGCTGACAGAAAAAAAGAGGAAGTAGCTACGCAGCTAGCAATGCAAAGCTTTCCTTTTCTGACTGTCGGTGACATAATGGTGATAAAATGTATCGATATTGAAGATATCAATCGTATTGTCAAACATTGCCCCAAACCTTCCACATCAGCTTTGGGGGCAATAGCTTATTTAAAGAAAGCTTGTAAGGGTAGAAATTATACACAGGAAGATATAAGGATTATTATAGATAGTTTGGTGGAAACTACCTCCCCTTGGGATTGGACTAAAGTGCCCACCATAGATGTCCTAGAGGCACCCACTACCAAAGCAGAGGCTTATTCACTAAACACTGTTGAAGGAAGGAACCTTATGTGGGAAGAGCTAGAGAAGGAAATGAAGAGAGTTTTCATAAACAAGTCATCACTCCCTAATGCAGTAGCTTGCAAACAGAAATCATCAGAGTCAGTTTTGGAATTTTGGAAAAGATTTCAGGAGGTCTGGACACAAGATGCCGGACTCAATACTCAGGATGGAATGCACAGTCTTTTAATACAGACTTATCTTAGCAACCTGGCCCCTAAATATGCCCTTGTTGTGAGACAGCAGATTTCAGATTGGGCGACAAGCAGTATGACTGACTTTCAAAAAAAATTGACTGAAAAAGACGCAGCGGGTGTTTTGACATTCCCAAGCAGACACCAGCACCGATACATTACCAGGATAATTTCCCGGGAAATCAAAGGGGAAAATTTTATAAGAAAAGGGGACAGGATAGAGGGGGTTATAGAGGTGGATATAGGGGAAGAGGACAGCCACAAAGAGGGGACTTCCAGCAGAGACAACCTAAACCAGGGTGTTTTAATTGTCGGGACCCCGGACATTGGAAAGCTCAATGCCCCTGGTATGACCGAGAGTGTACAAATTCAGGGCCACCGGCTGCACCTACTCCCCCTCAGGCACCACCCTCAGTACAGCAGCATGGTGTTAAGTACCCCATTTCTTGGAAACAACAGCAGTCACAATGAAGCTGCCCGGAAGGTAGTATCCTGGCATTTCCACTTGTCTCTCATTCTTATCATGAACAGCCTATAATTTCATTGCTTGTAGACGGGCATGAGGTACCATTTGTGCCTGATTCAGGAGCGACATGCAGTACCATTAGCAAGGATTTTTATAGGGGAGAGATTGTGGATGCTGAGCCTTCAATAGGAATAAATGGGATACTCACCAAAACTTTTAAAACACCCCCGCTTTCACTAAGCACCCGTAGTGGTGCTGATTGTAATCTACAACATTGCTTTAGAATTATTCCTGGTTGTTGTCCCGTGAGTCTCTTGGGTAGGGACTTGCTGGGAAAATTGGGCATTACAATGAAAATTACTGCAAAGGGAGGATTATATGTAAAATCTGACAGGGTTCCCCTTTTTACATCGCTCTCACACCCAGAAGAGGAAGATGTCAAATTGAGTGAGGAGGGAGTATGGGCAGTGAATCCTCTTGATGTAGGGTTCATTTCCTGTACGCTCTATAAAGCCACTTTGAAACCAGGAGCTTTACCTGTGTATCATAAACAGTACCCCATATCCAGAGAAAAAGAAGAGGGTATAGAGCCCATTGTGGAAGATTTCTTGAAGAAAGGTATTTTGAGAGAAATCATTTTTCCTTTTAACACTCCTATCAATCCTGTTAAAAAGCCGGATGGCAGTTACAGGTTTGTACAGGACCTTAGAGCCATAAACAACTTAGTGGTACCAATTGCCCCAATAGTGCCTGATGTGCCATCATTGCTCACCTCCATACCATCCGATGCTGAGTATTTTTCTGTAATTGACCTCTCAAATGCGTTTTTTTCAATTCCTGTGGACGAGGAAACACAGCCACTCTTTGCCTTCCGATTTAAAAATCGGACGCTGACCTGGTGCAGATTGCCCCAGGGCTATATAGACTCACCTGTTGTCTATTCTATTGTCCTCCAAACCACTCTTAGAGCTTGGACACCTGAACATGGTTCAGTCTTGCTGCAGTATGCGGATGATCTGCTACTCTGCAGCTTGACAAGGGAGGCCGCCCTGGAGGATGGGAGAAATCTTTTGAAATGTCTTTTTGAAAGTGGTCATAAAGTGTCAAAGAAAAAGTTGCAATGGTGTCAGAAAACAGTTGAATATCTAGGGTTTGTTCTCACAAAAGGAGAAAGAAGAGTCAGTCATAAAAGAGTTACGGCTCTGATGGGTCTGCCCCGCCCACTCAACAGGAAGGACATGCTCACCTTCCTAGGTATGATTGATTACTGCCGCCAATGGATACCTGACTGCTCTTACAATGACAATCTCCTGAGACAGGCCACAGGTTCAGATATGCCAGACTGTGTTAAATGGACAGATGAAATGTGTAATGCTTTTGTGTATTTGAAAAATGCTATGGTAACAGCTCCAGGACTCGGCCTTCCTAAATATAATGTGATGTTTTATTTGTATGCCAGGGAAAATTGTACAACGATGGCAGGTGTCCTCGCTCAGGAGCATGGAGGCAAGCTTCGCCCTGTTGCTTTTTTTTCAAAGGTGGTACCAGTACCAGTTCAGGGCATGCCCGCATGTTTCAGAGCTTTAGCGTCTTGTGCTATGTTGGTTGACATGGCTGCAACTTTCACTTTGGGCCATGATACTACTTTGTATACTACTCATAATGTGTCCACATTACTGAGAAATATACATACGCAACATATGTCCGCCCGAAGGTTGAGCGGCTATGAGGTGATACTGTTGTCAAATCCAAAATTGCATATTAAATATGCTTCCCCTAATGCAGGCCCAGCTCCAATTTTAAATGCACTGCTAGGATTAAAAGGAGAGCAGGATGAAGTGGTGCCACAACATGATTGCACCAACCTCATCCACCAAGACACATCTCCCAGACCTGACTTGTCCCCTACTGCTTTGCCAAATGTGCAAAATGTGTATGTGGATGGATCTTGTTCTAGGCCAAATGATTACACATATCATGCAGGATATGCGGTTGTGCAACTTCCAGATGTTATACTTGAGGCCAAACCTATCCCATATCAATCAGCCCAAGCTGCGGAATTGATTGCTCTCACCAGGGCATGCCAAATGTTTGAGGGTCAAGATGTAAACATTTACACTGACTCCAAATATGGGTATGGGGTGGTATATGATTTTGGCGTCATATGGAGTAGGCGTGGCTTTATTGCAGCTGATGGAAAAAGCATCTCTCATTCCTCTCTGGTAGAGTCATTGTTAAAAGCTATTCAGTTGCCCAGAACTCTTGCCATAATACATTGCAGAACACATACAGGCCAACAAACAGAAGTAGCTCGAGGAAATGCTCTAGCTTATTCAGCAGCCAGAAAAGCAGCTATCTCTCAACCAGCTCAAATCCAAATGCCAATGTTACAGCCTGAACTATCTTGTTTTGACCATGTACTGTCTGACCTACAAGATTATGCCTCAGAGGCCGACATGAGAGATTGGGAAAAAGTAGGTGCACAAATAGATCCAAAAACAGGACTTTTGTGCAAAGAGGGGAAGGTATGTATTCCAATGGCAAGTGCATCACTTTTTATTGCCCAGTATCATGGAATAGATCACAGAGGCTGGAAGGCAACTTGTGAGTTACTAGGCAAGGATTTTTACATTTCAGATCTCCCTTTGTTGACAAGGGATTACGTGTCCAGGTGCATTACTTGCATTAGGAACAACCCAAATAACCCAAACAAAGCGAAACACGAACATTTGATATATCCCAGTACACCTTTCACCCACCTACAAGTTGATTTCACACACATGCCCAAGTTAGGGAAAAGACAGGAATATTTTTTGGTGGTCTTGGACATGTTTTCGAGATGGGTTGAAATTTTTGTAACTACAAAGGAAGACGCACAAACAGTAGTGAAAATTCTCACACAGGAAATTATTCCTCGATGGGGATGTCCACTTCAGATAAACTCAGACAGAGGTCCTGCATTCACCTCAAAAGTATGTCAGGACTTGGTACATTCACTCCAAATAGAATGGAAGTTTCACATTCCATATCATCCCCAAAGTTCAGGGATAGTGGAAAGGGTAAATAGGACCGTGAAAGATAAAATAAGGAAGGCCACAGGAGGAACCTTTGTCCATTGGAAGAGGGTTCTCCCAGCGGTTTTGGCAGAGATAAGAAGTACTCCCTCCAAAACTACAGGCTACTCTCCTTTTGAAGTGTTGATGGGCCGTCCCTTTCCTACTCCCTGGGCCAGAGCACCTCTTATGATAGAGCAGGGGGATTTGGATCTAGTACAGTCAGAGTATGTGAGGAAACTAATTAAAACTTTGGATACAGTTGAGAGAAATGTTGCTCACACCTCTCCTTTTTCTTCACAGGAACCTACCCACCCTTTTAAAGTAGGAGACACGGTGGTGGTCCAACAGTTGAATAGAAGCAAGAAACAGGAATATCCTTTTGGACCTCCTACTACGGTGATTGCAGTGACCAGAACAGCTATCCTGGTGGAGAATTGCCAATCCTGGATCCATGCCAGCCGAGTGAAAAAGGTTGCCCAAAGCCCCAAGAGCAGGAAGGAGATCTTAAATACAGGAGGCCCTCAAACAGAAGTCCAAGCAGATGAAGGAGAAGTTCCTGGAAAAGCAGGTCCGGCCAGAGAAGATGACCTTGCTTATTCCACCACAGACTTCTGGCAAGGCATTCTGCCTCCTGTTCCTGATCACCCTGATAGTGTTCCCGCCCATTTGGATCATCACTAACTGTATCTACCACCCTGAAGATTTGGGTGCGATTAAAAGTATTTGTGGTAACACATATACACAGAAGAACATTACAGTGATACAAGTTAGAAATAAGAGAGACATTGAAGATAATTTTGCTGATAAAATGCTTTTGTTAAAATTTAAATATGCTTATGCTTGGAAATCAGGATTTCAAAAATGTTGGATCTGTAGTAAACTGCACCCTAGCACTGTTAGGATACCCCTAATGGCTATACCTTTAAATATTACTCCCCTGTTGAGAGAAGAGATTCTCCTTGACCTTCTGAATGTCAGCAGAAGAACTAATGACACCATTTCCTTTCACATCATCAATAGAAGTCATAATCCTACCTGGTGTTTTAATTTAGGGAATTCTACTAGAAATGCTCATATCTGTAGTCAATCGGTTTTGAACATTTCTAATTGCTATACCCCTAGTGGGAAGTTTTGTTCTTTATATCAAACACACCACGATGAGGTCAGAGTACGGGCTGATTTTGAAAAGATTCTTGCCTCTGAAGATGAAAGTAGTAAATCTGTACAGCATTTGTTTCAGGTTTTAGCAGCAGTTACAGCAGTAGATCAAGAGACTGCTGTGAATACGCCCTTCTCGTTTGGTAACCACACTTATGTTTGTTGTGGAAAGACTTGTTATCCTTGGATTCCACAAGAGGTCCAAGGCTGGTGTTATCTGGCCTCACTGGTGCCCATAATGGGGGTGATAGGTGATAGTGACGGGAGTCATTTGTTTGAAGCTAGTATTCACCCAAGGTATCCATTGAAACATCGTAACAAGAGAGAGTTATTCCTTGAGAAGGATATGGCCTGGGCATGGTTCCCTTCCTGGACAGGATGGGGAATAGATTTGATGAAAAGGTTAAATAATTATTCAGGAATTATTGATGAGATGATGGAAAAGAATTCTGATGACATTTCTAAACTTAATGTTGAAACTAGGGCTATTAGAAAACAACTAGAATTGCATGACTTAGCCATTGAAAGCATGAGTTCAGCCCTTACAGGATTATGTGAAATGACTGAGGATTATGAATGTTGTACTTGGGTACATAATACCAGTATAGAGGTACCAGATTATTATGATGTGATAGCTCAGCATAGAAAAGAGGTGGCCAAGCTGCAACAAGAGGCTCGCAACATAGCCCAGACCTGGAGTCCTTTTGGAAATGTTGATTTTGGATTTGGAGGGATATTCTCTTGGATAAGGGATATTGCCATAATTTTAATTATTGTCGTGTTCTTTTTCCTTTTCCTTTATCTTGTGTACAAGCTTATTATGTGCCTTATTAATAGAGCCACTCGCATTTCAGATCCCTCATCTCCCAATAAAACTTATCTCAGTATGTATCATCAGAAGCACGCTGAGAATATCGCCATGATAAGGAAGTGAGATCATACATATATATATATATATATATATATATATACATGTGTGATCAAAGAGGGTATTGTAAGGATATTTTAGCTTACTGTCCTTTATTTTAGCTATAAGAATATGTATCCATCTTAGAATAATATGTATATGTGACATCAAAAGTTAGTTTCAAATCCTTGTAAATAACATGATTTCCCCGAAATGACGCATGAAGGTTTTTCCTTGTTGATAGTTTCTGTATGAAGAAATAATGTATTATTTTTAGGTGTTTTTTAATCATCTGATGTATACGTAATGTCTGTATATTAATGAAAGGGTTGAACTTTTTTTTGTGATGTCGTTTTGATTATATAAGTGATTGTCTACGGAAGTAAAAAGCAGAACATTCCAGACATTTGACTGTTGTGTCATTATTTTCTCACTGGAATGGTCTCCGGGCCTGATTTGGGTTTGAAAGAACACTCTAATCAGGATATGCTAGAGAAGAGGTTCACTTGCTCCTAGAAGAAGATCGTTAGCCCCCTAACAGAGTTTTGGTGGCAGCGGTGGGATGGTCATTGTTCATGAGATGATCATCATCCAAGATCATTATCCAAGTTTCTAAAGTCCGGTGAGTCTGATTTAATTATTATTATTTCTTTCACCGTGACTTTAGTTTAAAAGACCGTTTCCTTATATGGGGTTAACAGAAGGTGTAGTGTTAAAAACATTTATGTAAATGTATGAATCTCGCAGAGATCCGTTCGGGTGACAGATAAAAGGAACTCTGAGATAGTTCTAAAAAGAAAGGACTCTGAGTTAGTCCAAAGGGCTCTGAGTTAGTCCAAAGGACTCTGAGTTAGTCCAAGGGGTTCTGAGAAACCCCAAGTAATATAATACAGTACTGTAAGAAGTTTTATAAAGATATCTGATAGAGTGTCCCGGAAAAACCCAAACCTCTTTGCCTACCTTATCTATCGCTAATCGCTTAGATTTTTTATATATATATATAAAGTAAGATAAGATAATCTGTACGTGTATTGTGTGGATTTTGTCGGACGCTGCGAGGTGAGGTGGCGTTCACCACTGTATTGTTATGGGTCAATCATCAGGGAAGAAAATTCCCCTTCCAGATGTAGGAGAGACATGTAAATGTTATGTAGCCAGAATATGTGGAACTGATTATGTGTATATTAACCCTTGGGTAGATAATCTGGCGGGATGGACTGAAGGCATGAGGAGTAGTGACCCGTTTCCCCGACAGGGTCAGAATGACATTTTTCATATGGACATGGTCAAGGGACTTTGTTTAGGAGATAGGGAAGCTTTCCCATATTATACGGGAGACCCCCAATGGGATAAGGAATATATGAGGAAAGGTGGGGAAAATTGGTTATTGTATGCCCCCTACTGGTATGAGAGAGCGGATAAGAAAATAAGAAAGAGAAGTCCAAATCCAAGGGACAAGGAAGCTCCGGGGTTACATGCTTGTGAGAAGAGACTTAAATTAGGTTTCCCGTCCTTAGTTCCATGTGCATCAGCTCTCCCAGTAGTTCCCTCAGTTGATCCCCCAGTTGTTCCGTCACCTCCACCTTATATACTGCAGCCAAATAAGGGAGCACCAAAACAAATATACCCCTCGTTCTCAAAAGAGGACATTGAGTTTTTGGCTGCAATTGCAGCAGTTCGTCCATTTGAGAATAGTGTGTCACCTGCAGAGGCATCTGTTTCCTCTGTATCCGTTCCACAGCAAGGTGCAGTGGTGGGTCAGGCACTGCCTGTGGTCTTACCAGAGTCACAGGTTGCTGTCCTATCAGATCAGCCACTGCCTGTAGTTTCACAAATGCAACAGCCGAGGGGTGCTGCCTCCTCCACAATGGATGAGGAGTTACCTGAAAAGACATCTGCGGGGGAACATAAAATAAAGATGCCCCGTGGACCTTTTAGGGAGGATCCGGCTCAGACCAGGAGTACAACTCAGAAATTAAAACAAGCTGCAGAGAGTGAGATCGCACAACACGCAGTTTCAAAACAAACAGCTGACAGAAAAAAAGAGGAAGTAGCTACGCAGCTAGCAATGCAAAGCTTTCCTTTTCTGACTGTCGGTGACATAATGGTGATAAAATGTATCGATATTGAAGATATCAATCGTATTGTCAAACATTGCCCCAAACCTTCCACATCAGCTTTGGGGGCAATAGCTTATTTAAAGAAAGCTTGTAAGGGTAGAAATTATACACAGGAAGATATAAGGATTATTATAGATAGTTTGGTGGAAACTACCTCCCCTTGGGATTGGACTAAAGTGCCCACCATAGATGTCCTAGAGGCACCCACTACCAAAGCAGAGGCTTATTCACTAAACACTGTTGAAGGAAGGAACCTTATGTGGGAAGAGCTAGAGAAGGAAATGAAGAGAGTTTTCATAAACAAGTCATCACTCCCTAATGCAGTAGCTTGCAAACAGAAATCATCAGAGTCAGTTTTGGAATTTTGGAAAAGATTTCAGGAGGTCTGGACACAAGATGCCGGACTCAATACTCAGGATGGAATGCACAGTCTTTTAATACAGACTTATCTTAGCAACCTGGCCCCTAAATATGCCCTTGTTGTGAGACAGCAGATTTCAGATTGGGCGACAAGCAGTATGACTGACTTTCAAAAAAAATTGACTGAAAAAGACCCAGCGGGTGTTTTGACATTCCCAAGCAGACACCAGCACCGATACATTACCAGGATAATTTCCCGGGAAATCAAAGGGGAAAATTTTATAAGAAAAGGGGACAGGATAGAGGGGGTTATAGAGGTGGATATAGGGGAAGAGGACAGCCACAAAGAGGGGACTTCCAGCAGAGACAACCTAAACCAGGGTGTTTTAATTGTCGGGACCCCGGACATTGGAAAGCTCAATGCCCCTGGTATGACTGAGAGTGTACAAATTCAGGGCCACCGGCTGCACCTACTCCCCCTCAGGCACCATCCTCAGTACAGCAGCATGGTGTTAAGTACCCCATTTCTTGGAAACAACAGCAGTCACAATGAAGCTGCCCGGAAGGTAGTATCCTGGCATTTCCACTTGTCTCTCATTCTTATCATGAACAGCCTATAATTTCATTGCTTGTAGATGGGCATGAGGTACCATTTGTGCCTGATTCAGGAGCGACATGCAGTACCATTAGCAAGGATTTTTATAGGGGAGAGATTGTGGATGCTGAGCCTTCAATAGGAATAAATGGGATACTCACCAAAACTTTTAAAACACCCCCGCTTTCACTAAGCACCCGTAGTGGTGCTGATTGTAATCTACAACATTGCTTTAGAATTATTCCTGGTTGTTGTCCCGTGAGTCTCTTGGGTAGGGACTTGCTGGGAAAATTGGGCATTACAATGAAAATTACTGCAAAGGGAGGATTATATGTAAAATCTGACAGGGTTCACCTTTTTACATCGCTCTCACACCCAGAAGAGGAAGATGTCAAATTGAGTGAGGAGGGAGTATGGGCAGTGAATCCTCTTGATGTAGGGTTCATTTCCTGTACGCTCTATAAAGCCACTTTGAAACCAGGAGCTTTACCTGTGTATCATAAACAGTACCCCATATCCAGAGAAAAAGAAGAGGGTATAGAGCCCATTGTGGAAGATTTCTTGAAGAAAGGTATTTTGAGAGAAATCATTTTTCCTTTTAACACTCCTATCAATCCTGTTAAAAAGCCGGATGGCAGTTACAGGTTTGTACAGGACCTTAGAGCCATAAACAACTTAGTGGTACCAATTGCCCCAATAGTGCCTGATGTGCCATCATTGCTCACCTCCATACCATCCGATGCTGAGTATTTTTCTGTAATTGACCTCTCAAATGCGTTTTTTTCAATTCCTGTGGACGAGGAAACACAGCCACTCTTTGCCTTCCGATTTAAAAATCGGACGCTGACCTGGTGCAGATTGCCCCAGGGATATATAGACTCACCTGTTGTCTATTCTATTGTCCTCCAAACCACTCTTAGAGCTTGGACACCTGAACATGGTTCAGTCTTGCTGCAGTATGCGGATGATCTGCTACTCTGCAGCTTGACAAGGGAGGCCGCCCTGGAGGATGGGAGAAATCTTTTGAAATGTCTTTTTGAAAGTGGTCATAAAGTGTCAAAGAAAAAGTTGCAATGGTGTCAGAAAACAGTTGAATATCTAGGGTTTTTTTCTCACAAAAGGAGAAAGAAGAGTCAGTCATAAAAGAGTTACGGCTCTGATGGGTCTGCCCCGCCCACTCAACAGGAAGGACATGCTCACCTTCCTAGGTATGATTGGTTACTGCCGCCAATGGATACCTGACTGCTCTTACAATGACAATCTCCTGAGACAGGCCACAGGTTCAGATATGCCAGACTGTGTTAAATGGACAGATGAAATGTGTAATGCTTTTGTGTATTTGAAAAATGCTATGGTAACAGCTCCAGGACTCGGCCTTCCTAAATATAATGTGATGTTTTATTTGTATGCCAGGGAAAATTGTACAACGATGGCAGGTGTCCTCGCTCAGGAGCATGGAGGCAAGCTTCGCCCTGTTGCTTTTTTTTCAAAGGTGGTACCAGTACCAGTTCAGGGCATGCCCGCATGTTTCAGAGCTTTAGCGTCTTGTGCTATGTTGGTTGACATGGCTGCAACTTTCACTTTGGGCCATGATACTACTTTGTATACTACTCATAATGTGTCCACATTACTGAGAAATATACATACGCAACATATGTCCGCCCGAAGGTTGAGCGGCTATGAGGTGATACTGTTGTCAAATCCAAAATTGCATATTAAATATGCTTCCCCTAATGCAGGCCCAGCTCCAATTTTAAATGCACTGCTAGGATTAAAAGGAGAGCAGGATGAAGTGGTGCCACAACATGATTGCACCAACCTCATCCACCAAGACACATCTCCCAGACCTGACTTGTCCCCTACTGCTTTGCCAAATGTGCAAAATGTGTATGTGGATGGATCTTGTTCTAGGCCAAATGATTACACATATCATGCAGGATATGCGGTTGTGCAACTTCCAGATGTTATACTTGAGGCCAAACCTATCCCATATCAATCAGCCCAAGCTGCGGAATTGATTGCTCTCACCAGGGCATGCCAAATGTTTGAGGGTCAAGATGTAAACATTTACACTGACTCCAAATATGGGTATGGGGTGGTATATGATTTCGGCGTCATATGGAGTAGGCGTGGCTTTATTGCAGCTGATGGAAAAAGCATCTCTCATTCCTCTCTGGTAGAGTCATTGTTAAAAGCTATTCAGTTGCCCAGAACTCTTGCCATAATACATTGCAGAACACATACAGGCCAACAAACAGAAGTAGCTCGAGGAAATGCTCTAGCTTATTCAGCAGCCAGAAAAGCAGCTATCTCTCAACCAGCTCAAATCCAAATGCCAATGTTACAGCCTGAACTATCTTGTTTTGACCATGTACTGTCTGACCTACAAGATTATGCCTCAGAGGCCGACATGAGAGATTGGGAAAAAGTAGGTGCACAAATAGATCCAAAAACAGGACTTTTGTGCAAAGAGGGGAAGGTATGTATTCCAATGGCAAGTGCATCACTTTTTATTGCCCAGTATCATGGAATAGATCACAGAGGCTGGAAGGCAACTTGTGAGTTACTAGGCAAGGATTTTTACATTTCAGATCTCCCTTTGTTGACAAGGGATTACGTGTCCAGGTGCATTACTTGCATTAGGAACAACCCAAATAACCCAAACAAAGCGAAACACGAACATTTGATATATCCCAGTACACCTTTCACCCACCTACAAGTTGATTTCACACACATGCCCAAGTTAGGGAAAAGACAGGAATATTTTTTGGTGGTCTTGGACATGTTTTCGAGATGGGTTGAAATTTTTGTAACTACAAAGGAAGACGCACAAACAGTAGTGAAAATTCTCACACAGGAAATTATTCCTCGATGGGGATGTCCACTTCAGACAAACTCAGACAGAGGTCCTGCATTCACCTCAAAAGTATGTCAGGACTTGGTACATTCACTCCAAATAGAATGGAAGTTTCACATTCCATATCATCCCCAAAGTTCAGGGATAGTGGAAAGGGTAAATAGGACCGTGAAAGATAAAATAAGGAAGGCCACAGGAGGAACCTTTGTCCATTGGAAGAGGGTTCTCCCAGCGGTTTTGGCAGAGATAAGAAGTACTCCCTCCAAAACTACAGGCTACTCTCCTTTTGAAGTGTTGATGGGCCGTCCCTTTCCTACTCCCTGGGCCAGAGCACCTCTTATGATAGAGCAGGGGGATTTGGATCTAGTACAGTCAGAGTATGTGAGGAAACTAATTAAAACTTTGGATACAGTTGAGAGAAATGTTGCTCGCACCTCTCCTTTTTCTTCACAGGAACCTACCCACCCTTTTAAAGTAGGAGACACGGTGGTGGTCCAACAGTTGAATAGAAGCAAGAAACAGGAATATCCTTTTAGGCCTCCTACTACGGTAATTGCAGTGACCAGAACAGCTATCCTGGTGGAGAATTGCCAATCCTGGATCCATGCCAGCCGAGTGAAAAAGGTTGCCCAAAGCCCCAAGAGCAGGAAGGAGATCTTAAATACAGGAGGCCCTCAAGCAGAAGTCCAAGCAGATGAAGGAGAAGTTCCTGGAAAAGCAGGTCCGGCCAGAGAAGATGACCTTGCTTATTCCACCACAGACTTCTGGCAAGGCATTCTGCCTCCTGTTCCTGATCACCCTGATAGTGTTCCCGCCCATTTGGATCATCACTAACTGTATCTACCACCCTGAAGATTTGGGTGCGATTAAAAGTATTTGTGGTAACACATATACACAGAAGAACATTACAGTGATACAAGTTAGAAATAAGAGAGACATTGAAGATAATTTTGCTGATAAAATGCTTTTGTTAAAATTTAAATATGCTTATGCTTGGAAATCAGGATTTCAAAAATGTTGGATCTGTAGTAAACTGCACCCTAGCACTGTTAGGATACCCCTAATGGCTATACCTTTAAATATTACTCCCCTGTTGAGAGAAGAGATTCTCCTTGACCTTCTGAATGTCAGCAGAAGAACTAATGACACCATTTCCTTTCACATCATCAATAGAAGTCATAATCCTACCTGGTGTTTTAATTTAGGGAATTCTACTAGAAATGCTCATATCTGTAGTCAATCGGTTTTGAACATTTCTAATTGCTATACCCCT
Organism: Lithobates septentrionalis; assembly: GCA_037952835.1. Lineage (NCBI taxonomy): Eukaryota > Metazoa > Chordata > Amphibia > Anura > Ranidae > Lithobates > Lithobates septentrionalis. The sequence goes on along the minus strand of JBBDGP010000806.1, from coordinate 5,556,855 downwards.
AGTGGGAAGTTTTGTTCTTTATATCAAACACACCACGATGAGGTCAGAGTACGGGCTGATTTTGAAAAGATTCTTGCCTCTGAAGATGAAAGTAGTAAATCTGTACAGCATTTGTTTCAGGTTTTAGCAGCAGTTACAGCAGTAGATCAAGAGACTGCTGTGAATACGCCCTTCTCGTTTGGTAACCACACTTATGTTTGTTGTGGAAAGACTTGTTATCCTTGGATTCCACAAGAGGTCCAAGGCTGGTGTTATCTGGCCTCACTGGTGCCCATAATGGGGGTGATAGGTGATAGTGACGGGAGTCATTTGTTTGAAGCTAGTATTCACCCAAGGTATCCATTGAAACATCGTAACAAGAGAGAGTTATTCCTTGAGAAGGATATGGCCTGGGCATGGTTCCCTTCCTGGACAGGATGGGGAATAGATTTGATGAAAAGGTTAAATAATTATTCAGGAATTATTGATGAGATGATGGAAAAGAATTCTGATGACATTTCTAAACTTAATGTTGAAACTAGGGCTATTAGAAAACAACTAGAATTGCATGACTTAGCCATTGAAAGCATGAGTTCAGCCCTTACAGGATTATGTGAAATGACTGAGGATTATGAATGTTGTACTTGGGTACATAATACCAGTATAGAGGTACCAGATTATTATGATGTGATAGCTCAGCATAGAAAAGAGGTGGCCAAGCTGCAACAAGAGGCTCGCAACATAGCCCAGACCTGGAGTCCTTTTGGAAATGTTGATTTTGGATTTGGAGGGATATTCTCTTGGATAAGGGATATTGCCATAATTTTAATTATTGTCGTGTTCTTTTTCCTTTTCCTTTATCTTGTGTACAAGCTTATTATGTGCCTTATTAATAGAGCCACTCGCATTTCAGATCCCTCATCTCCCAATAAAACTTATCTCAGTATGTATCATCAGAAGCACGCTGAGAATATCGCCATGATAAGGAAGTGAGATCATACATATATATATATATACATGTGTGATCAAAGAGGGGATTGTAAGGATATTTTAGCTTACTGTCCTTTAATTTAGCTATAAGAATATGTATCCATCTTAGAATAATATGTATATGTGACATCTATCAAAAGTTAGTTTCAAATCCTTGTAAATAACATGATTTCCCCGAAATGACGCATGAAGGTTTTTCCTTGTTGATAGTTTCTGTATGAAGAAATAATGTATTGTTTTTAGGTGTTTTTTAATCATCTGATGTATACGTAATGTCTGTATATTAATGAAAGGGTTGAACTTTTTTTTGTGATGTCGTTTTGATTATATAAGTGATTGTCTACGGAAGTAAAAAGCAGAACATTCCAGACATTTGACTGTTGTGTCATTATTTTCTCACTGGAATGGTCTCCGGGCCTGATTTGGGTTTGAAAGAACACTCTAATCAGGATATGCTAGAGAAGAGGTTCACTTGCTCCTAGAAGAAGATCGTTAGCCCCCTAACAGTAGAGCCTATAAATGATGGCGTTTTACATAGTTCATGTTTTTAAAAAAAATTGTTTTAGAAGAGATAAAAGACTTGAAGATCAAAAAGAAAGAAGAACCTAATTTTATTAAAAGCATTCGAAAGCTGACAAAGAGGCGGGATATTGTTATCCGACCAGCGGATAAGGGAGGTGGAATCGTGATCCTCTCAAAAGAACAGTACCATAACTCGATGACCCTTATGCTGGATGATACCAATACATATACTAAGCTATTGAAGAACCCTGTATTCGGGTGCCTTAAGGCACTGGAGCAGGTCGTTCACTATGGCAAAAAAGTCCATACTCAATAAAAAAGAAGCAAGATTCCTTATACCAGACTCCTGTCATACGCCAATTATTTATTTATTACCTAAAATCCATAAGAATAGAACAGATCCACCACCCAGGCCGATAGTAAATGGTATTGAGTCACTGACCTCTAGGATGGGCCAGTACATTGATGTTTTCCTACAGCCAGTGGTCCAAAAAACAGAAGCTTATCTGAGAGATAGTAAAGAGATGTTGCAAATTATAGAAAATATTCCAGGAGGAGACAGATCATGGGTTATGGCCACTGCGGATGTGTCATCCCTGTATACGATTATCCCCCACCATCGGGCATGCGAGGCGACAAAATGGGGCCTGAGGAAATTTACCAAGCTTCCGTGCATGCAGAGGAAGTTACTGATCAAATGCCTAGAATTCAGCCTAAAAAACAACTACTTCTGGTACAACAAGTCATACTACCATCAACAGACCGGAGTTGCTATGGGAGCAAGATTCGCCCCGAGCATAGCTGGCCTTTTCATGGCACAATGGGAGGAATATAACGTCTTTAATGAGCGACCAAGTGAGCTAGCGATATACAAAAGATATATCGATGACATCTTCATATTGTGGGATGGAGAAGCAAGTAAGTTGGTATATAGAGGTTAAGTACAGCGCTGCGCTAGAAATGACAAACAGCAGCCAACACACCCGTAGACTCAGGATCAAACTAACAGTAAAAAAATTCAAAAGTGTGGCGCTATGAGCTACGTGAAAAAGTGGTAAATAAATGATTCAAATAAATCTTAAATATTCAGTGACTTCAAAGCAAATATGTCGGTATGAACCAAAAAAATGCTACGTGAATAAATGTAATAGTGAAAAAAATGATAACACTTCAAATACATGTATTAGACCAAGTGTGAAAAAAACACTAAATAATATTGAATGCAAAGTCCAAATAGGTGAACAAACAAAAGCAAAGAGTCTGTGATAACAGTGAAAAAATGATGATGGACAGGTATCTCCTGAGCATGCAGGGGGATTGTTCCGAACCGGCAACCTGGTAGATAAATGGACCGTAGGGAGACCAGAAGTGCACAGAAGATTGAAATCGGTGCCAGGACCATCACCAGAAACCAAGGAGGCTTACCAGACGTTGTGGCCTGAAATGGCGTATGCCATACAGGTCAAAAAGGCTTGATGACCACCAGGTCTAGGTATAATATCTGGTCGGATGTCATCACACAGATGGGGAAAGAAATCAGCACGGCTTCCTCATCAATAGGTACACCATGAGCCAAGCGAATAATTTGTATTACACGTGAGGGATAAAAACACTCACATAGCGTGATAACGTTTGAACTTGGATTTATTTAAAATAAAGAAAAAATAAACTCACATTTTCAGAAGATAGAAATAGCATGTAATCTTGTAGCGGTAGTCATGAGGGGTCCACCCAACATGTTTCAACTAAAAAGTCATCATCTGGGCTGTGGACCCCCTCATCCCACCGCTCTATATATAGATAAATAATGACCCCCACTGGAAGTGTCCGAAACCAGAAGTGCTTCTGATGACCTCTATTTCCGGTTCAGGGGGTGCTAATATGCTAGTGGTTCCCTAGAATCTAAAAAGAAACTATATGTATGGGAATCTGTAATATGTTCATTTGTTAAAAATCCCGATTTACATTGAAAAGGTGTAAAAGCAGCTTAACATAGGTCCTGTTATTAAATCTGGAACCAAGCCTCGCTGTCACTTCCCCATATCCGATAGGTGGGAGCGCAGCAACAGCGCCGCGCTCCACACACTGTGCCAAGCCTCGTTATCATGTCGCGCGATGATGTCACGCGCAGGTCGGGATAACGGCGGCAGTGCACTCCACGCTTGGTCAGCCAAGCCTCACTTTCAAAACGCCTGCAACCACATCACATCTGGTCACAACTCCACAGGAAATGGAGCCCGGCCTAAATGAAAGACCGGAAGGACCGCCAGAGTGTCAACAAAGGCGGACATGTGCAGGGAAACATAATAGTAAGATATATGGGGGCTGGATATGTGAAAATTACTTAAAAAATATATATATAAAATACATAAAAATTATATATAAACACATATAAAGTACATAAAACGATCAGAGAAACATAGATGTGGTATATTGAACACTACATGATTATGTAAATGAATGTTGGTGACTGAACTAAAAATAAATGAAAAAAATGAAAAAAATGCCCATATTGGATTCAGGAAGGAGAGAGATCAGAGATCAATTTATGCCTGATTGATAAAAGAGTTGATGTCCCATTCAACGTTGATACCTTGCGGAAAATGGGACCCCAACTCATATATCCAATATGTCACTAACTGGGAGACACCACTAAGCGTCGACCCCCCCCCCCGCCAGGGAGCCGTATATTTGTCTATGATAAGAAACTGAGTGCCCGCAGGGTTTCTATCATGACATTCCCTGTAATGCCTAGGGACAGTATGTTTAGTGCTGCCTGCTTTAATTAGATTAATATGTTCCGAGACACGTACAGTAAAAGATCTAATAGTACGGCCCACATATTGTTTCCCACAAGGGCAAGTTATCAGGTATACGATTCCAGTAGTTGCACACGTGCTAAATTGTTTAATTGCGTACGTGCGACCAGTTACAGTAGAGGAGAAGTCGTAACTTGTCCTTCTGCCACAGGTGTTATGCTGGCAAACCAAACATTTTTTACAAGGATGAAAGCCTGTCCAATTATGAAAAAAAGATGTTTTTTTTGGTGGATCTATGACGTTAGGAGCCAACTTGCTCCTAAGGGATGGAACACCCCTAAAGACCACCTTGGGAGTCTCAGGTAGCAGTGGTCCTAATATTTTATCTGTTTTAAGGACATCCCAATGGTGTTCGAAAATCCTTTTAATATGCTTATGTTGTATAGAAAAGGACGTCAAAAATGACCATTTGAATTCGTCATTGGGTTGTTTGGGTCTATCCTGCAATAATGTCTGGCCATCCACCTTGCAGGCATTCTCGATCTCTTTGTCTAGATCGGGCAGGTTATAGCCCTTTTCCACAAACCGATCCCTCAGCGTCCTGGCCTGAACCATAAAGGTGTCACGGTCGGTGCAATTCCTGCGTAACCATAAGAATTGGCTCAGAGGGACTGATCTTATCCAGGAACTGTGGTGACAGCTATCAGTTGGTATAAAGCCATTTCTGCCGGTGGATTTAAAATAAGTACTAAATGTAAAACCACCTTCCTTTCTATCAATGACCAAATCTAGAAAATGGACAGAGGTGGTACTGGCCTCAAAAGTCAGGGAAATACCACTATCATTTGTATTCAGAGAAGCCATGAAGTCGACCAGATCATCATGGCTACCCGTCCACAAGAGGAGGATGTCGTCTATGTACCGGGCCCACACCAAAAGGTGTGGGTTCGCCATGGAATAGACAACATCCTCCTCCCACTTGGCCATGAACAAGTTGGCCAAGCTGGGAGCAAACTAAGCTCCCATTGCTACCCCCTTGTGTTGGCGATAGTAGTTACCGTTAAAGCAGAAATAATTGTGTTGCGTAGCAAACTCAATTAACTCCATGATGAAATTAATTTGGGGGGAAGCAAGGGTAGCGTCCCTATTGAGAAAACATTGTACCGCGTTCACACCTAGACGGTGCGGAATGCAGGTGTAGAGGGACGCCACATCCGCAGTGGCCATAATAAGGTCACCAGAGTAGGAAACATTGGATAGTAATCTAATCACGTCCTTTGTGTCTTTTAGATAGGACGGCATTTTAAGTACAGATGGCTGGAGAAAGAAATCTATGTACTTCCCAATCTTAGAAGTGACCGAGTCGATACCACTAATTATGGGTCGACCTGGAGGGTGAAGGGGGTCCTTGTGGACTTTGGGCAAATAATACATAACTGGAATGCGCGGGGCTAGGGGAACTAAAAAATATCTCTCCTTTTTGTTTAAAATACAAGACTCATATCCTTTATTTATTATTTTCCTCAATTCTCTCTTGTACTCATATGTGGGATTGTTCGGTAGTTCAATATAAGTCTCGCGGTCTCCTAAAATGCGATACATTTCGTCAAAGTAATCTGTTTTGTTTAATAAAACAATGCCTCCGCCCTTGTCGGCGGGGCGGATGACCAAGTTCTTGTTATCACAAAGAGTTTTCAAGCCCACTGAGGGCAAAGGGTTGTAAAATTTACGCTTAAGTGGAATCTTCGCTAGATCTCTTATCACCAATTCCTTAAACAAATTGATGGTTGGTGGAAGTTGTGTTGGGGGGCTGAAGAGGGAGGGGTTAGATAGACCAGAATGTACCGTGCCGGACGTTGCTGCCCTGGCTATATTTCTGGTGGGGTTCGAGATGATATATCTTTGAACATTGATTTTTCTAATAAATTCATAAATTCATAAACAAAACAGATTACTTTGACGAAATGTATCGTATTTTAGGAGACCGTGAGTCTCCTAAAATACGATACATTTCGTCAAAGTAATCTTTGGGAAGTACATAGATTTCTTTCTCCAGCCATCTGTACTTAAAATGCCGTCCTATCTAAAAGACACAAAGGACAGGATTAGATTACTATCCAATGTTTCCTACTCTGGTGACCTTATTATGGCCACTGCGGATGTGGCGTCCCTCTACACCTGCATTCCGCACCGTCTAGGTGTGAACGCGGTACAATGTTTTCTCAATAGGGACGCTACCCTTGCTTCCCCCCAAATTAATTTCATCATGGAGTTAATTGAGTTTGCTACGCAACACAATTATTTCTGGTTTAACGGTAACTACTATCGCCAGCACAAGGGGGTAGCAATGGGAGCTAAGTTTACTCCCAGCTTGGCCAACTTGTTCATGGCCAAGTGGGAGGAGGATGTCGTCTATGCCATGGCGAACCCATACCTTTTGGTGTGGGCCCGGTACATAGACGACATCCTCCTCTTGTAGACGGGTAGCCATGATGATCTGGTCGACTTCATGGCTTCTCTGAATACAAATGATAGTGGTATTTCCCTGACTTTTGAGGCCAGTACCACCTCTGTCCATTTTCTAGATTTGGCCATTGATAGAAAGGAAGGTGGTTTTAAATTTAGTACTTATTTTAAATCCACCGACAGAAATGGCTATAAACCAACTGATAGCTGTCACCACAGTTCCTGGATAAGATCAGTCCCTCGGAGCCAATTCTTACGGTTACGCAGGAATTGCACCGACCGTGACACCTTTATGGTTCAGGCCAGGACGCTGAGGGATCGGTTTGTGGAAAAGGGCTATAACCTGCCCGATCTAGACAAAGAGATCGAGAATGCCTGCAAGGTGGATGGCCAGACATTATTGCAGGATAGACCCAAACAACCCAATGACGAACTCAAATGGTCATTTTTGACGTCCTTTTCTATACAACATAAGCATATTAAAAGGATTTTCGAACACCATTGGGATGTCCTTAAAACAGATAAAATATTAGGACCACTGCTACCTGAGACTCCCAAGGTGGTCTTTAGGGGTGTTCCATCCCTTAGGAGCAAGTTGGCTCCTAACGTCATACATCCACCAAAAAAAACATCTTTTTTTTATAATTCGACAGGCTTTCATCCTTGTAAAAAATGTTTGGTTTGCCAGCATAACACCTGTGGCAGAAGGACAAGTTACGACTTCTCCTCTACTGTAACTGGTCGCACGTACGCAATTAAACAATTTAGCACGTGTTCAACTACTGGGATCGTATACCTGATAACTTGCCCTTGTGGGAAACAATATGTGGGCCGTACTATTAGATCTTTTACTGTACGTGTCTCGGAACATATTAATCTAATTAAAGCAGGCAGCACTAAACATACTGTCCCTAGGCATTACAGGGAATGTCATGATAGAAACTCTGCGGGCACTCAGTTTCTTATCATAGACAAATATATGGCTCCCTGGCGGGGGGGGTCGACGCTTAGTGGTGTCTCCCGGTTAGAGACATATTGGATATATGAGTTGGGGTCCCATTTTCCGCAAGGTATCAACGTTGAATGGGACATCAACTCTTTTATCAATCAGGCATAAATATATCTCTGATCTCTCTCCTTCCTGCATCCAATATGGGCATTTTTTTCATTTTTTTCATTTATTTTTAGTTCAGTCACCAACATTCATTTACATAATCATGTAATGTTCAATATACCACATTTATGTTTCTCTGATCGTTTTTATGTACTTTATATGTGTTTTGGGGTTCTAAGCTGTGTCACGGATTGTACTGATGCCCCCTATTGGCAGTGTCCAGTAGGTTCTATGCTTGAGTTTCTATACTTACACCTGGCTAAGTACGCTCCCGTTTTTTACATATTTTTAATATGTTTCTACATTTACTCATTTTGATATTTTTATTCTTAATGTAATTCATTTATATATAATTTTTATGTATTTTATATATATATATATATATATATATATTTTAAGTAATTTTCACATATCCAGCCCCCATATATCTTACTATTATGTTTCCCTGCACATGTCCGCCTTTGTTGACACTCTGGCGGTCCTTCCGGCCTTTCATTTAGGCCGTGCTCCATTTCCTGTGGAGTTGTGACCAGATGTGATGTGGTTGCAGGCGTTTTGAAAGTGAGGCTTGGCTGACCAAGCGTGGAGCGCACTGCCGCCGTTATCCCGACCTGCGCGTGACGTCATCGCGCGACATGATAACGAGGCTTGGCACAGTGTGTGGAGCGCGGCGCTGTTGCTGCGCTCCCACCTATCAGATATGGGGAAGTGACAGCGAGGCTTGGTTCCAGATTTAATAACCGGACCTATGTTAAGCTGCTTTTACACCTTTTCAATGTAAATCGGGATTTTTAACAAATGAACATATTACAGATTCCCATACATATAGTTTCTTTTTAGATTCTAGGGAACCACTAGCATATTAGCACCCCCTGAACCGGAAATAGAGGTCATCAGAAGCACTTCTGGTTTCGGACACTTCCAGTGGGGGTCATTATTTATCTATATATAGAGCGGTGGGATGAGGGGGTCCACAGCCCAGATGATGACTTTTTAGTTGAAACATGTTGGGTGGACCCCTCATGACTACCGCTACAAGATTACATGCTATTTCTATCTTCTGAAAATGTGAGTTTATTTTTTCTTTATTTTAAATAAATCCAAGTTCAAACGTTATCACGCTATGTGAGTGTTTTTATCCCTCACATGTAATACAAATTATTCGCTTGGCTCATGGTGTACCCATTGATGAGGAAGCCGTGCTGATTTCTTTCCCCATCTGTGTGATGACATCCGACCAGATATTATACCTAGACCTGGTGGTCATCAAGCCTTTTTGACCTGTATGGTATACGCCATTTCAGGCCACAACTTCTGGTAAGCCTCCTTGGTTTCTGGTGATGGTCCTGGCACCGATTTCAATCTTCTGTGCACTTCTGGTCTCCCTACGGTCCATTTATCTACCAGGTTGCCGGTTCGGAACGATCCCCCTGCATGCTCAGGAGATACCTGTCCATCATCATTTTTTCACTGTTATCACAGACTCTTTGCTTTTGTTTGTTCACCTATTTGGACTTTGCATTCAATATTATTTAGTGTTTTTTTCACACTTGGTCTAATACATGTATTTGAAGTGTTACCATTTTATTCACTATTACATTTATTCACGTAGCATTTTTTTGGTTCATACTGACATATTTGCTTTGAAGTCACTGAATATTTAAGATTTATTTAAATCATTTATTTACCACTTTTTCACGTAGCTCATAGCGCCACACTTTAGAAGCAAGTAAGTTAACTGAGTTCCTCGAACAACTGAATAATAACGATAGAAATATTGAACTTACCTGGGATGTCAGTCCAAATAGAATAAATTTCTTGGATCTGGAGATTACACTAGAAAACTCCATATTTAGCACTAAGACGCACTTTAAGGGCATCGATAGGAACAGTTACCTCCCAATAGAAAGCTGTCATCACAAAAACTGGATTTTTAATATTCCAAAAGGCCAATTGATGCGGATAAAGAGAAATTGTACCAAAATAGAAACCTATTTTGAACAAGCTGAAAAGATGGGCGAGAGGTTTATTTCAAAAGGCTATGATCGGCAATTCATTAGGACCAAAATCGCTGAAGTCCCAAAGATTGATCGGAATGAACTGATTAAAGAAAAAATTACCCAAAAAAATTCAGTTGAAGGAATACCACTCATCCTAGATTTCAAAGTGCAACACAAGAGAATTGAAAGGATAATCGAACGCCACTGGCATATCCTGCTGGTGGATAGACAGTTACAAGAAATCCTTTCTAGGGACCCTAAGTTTATATATAAAAGGGCACCCACGATTAGGGATTTAGTAGTCAAAAATGTTGTGGATCCACCTAAGAAATTTTTTTCTTTTACCGGTAATGGATTTTTTCCGTGCAAAAGATGTTTTGCCTGCTTGAGGACTAAACGCCCAAATGAAAAAGTGTTTAATTTTACTTCAACTAGCACAGGAGACAGCTACGAGATTAAGGATTTTATTTGTTGTAATACTGAAGGGGCGGTATACGCCCTTGAATGTAGCTGTGGCCTCCAGTATGTAGGTCGTACGAAAAGACCTACGTATTAAGGAACATGTCAAAAATATTCTCAATGGCTATGACAAACACTGTGTGTCTACACTTTTTGACTTGCCACAACAAAGATCCTACCCACCTTAGGTTCTGGGGCATCACACCATATATTAAACATTGGCGGGGGGGTCATAAGGTGAGAACCCTAAGTAGATTGGAATCCAAATGGATCTTCACCCTGGATACATTCTGGCCCCGTGGCCTAAATATCGAATTTGACCTCAACTGTTTCCTGAGTGATTTTTAACTTTGTTCTTTTAGAATTTATCTATCTACTGTCCGTTTTATAAATAATAACCGCCTAGTAATATCTCTTCAATAAGATTTTTACCCTAATCGCCTATTTTAAAATTATTTAATTATATCTCTTTATTGAGACTTTTATTGTGGACTGAAATTGAGCCATCACTTAATCCATTCATATTTACTCTAGAAATATTGTGGGATGGATTTAATGATTTTTACGTATGTCCATATATCCTGCTAACCATATCCCATATTTTACTATATTCATTCACACCTTTGTAGCTTGATTTCTGCCCCTGGTAATAGAAACATGCATACTAGCCATCTTTTATCTCATTTATTTACCTTTATTTTTGTATTATTTGCTACATTTATATTTATTCATACCCCTCGGAGCTAGTTTTTTGCCCTTGGCAATTGAATATATGTTGATTATTTGTCATCTATGAATACTTTTTACGGTGTATATATACAGGCTGAATATTAATGCTTTATGTGAGCCTGCTATCAGTATTGCTGCCTCTCTCTTCCGTTTTTCGTAGATAAATATTTTTAAACATATTTTTTACTTCCTCATTATTTGATATGTTAAGTTATTTTTAGATCTTTTGAGGGTCTGTTTTTTCGTTTTTCCTTATTTATCCCTGATCCAATAGCAATTGCACGCTCACTATCCAATAACCATACTTCCAGTCTCATCCTGTTTTTATCCCCACTCGTTAGGTTTTTTTTTACTTATTTTTTAAATCTAGAGCGTCCCAGGCTGATATATCAGCATTCGTCCTCCGCTGCTGACAGTGTGAGAGGCTTGAACTGTTTTACCCCTGCCCATTGGCCCTGTAGGTCCGTTGATGCTGAGTGCCGGCGCACATTATATATAATGGCTGCGCCGTGCTGTCCCTAGGAAAATGGCCACCGCAATACATAATACTGGACTTCGGGAAAATGGCCGCCCATTGCCGGCCATTACTGGACTATTTAAAGACACTTTTCTAGCCTGTACGCATCCCCTGATGAAGTCACGTGTGGTGTGACGTCACGCATAGGGACGGGACAGGCTGTACATACTGCTAGAGGCTCACGAGCTCACCGCTCGTTGGATCAAATCGCTGTTTATTCGTTACCTTATTCTTTCAATAAAGCTGTTATTTTACCAAAACGATATTACACTATTGGGATCCTTCCTGCTTTGTCATCCTATATACTCCCCTGCACTACACCTGAGGCAATCATACCCAGGTCTAGGACTGTGAGGGATGCGCTGGAGCCCATAGGTGGATACCCTTAAAGGCTTTCTGGTCATATGCTTTTGCCCTATTACCTTAAGGTAAGGGGCAATTACCCACTTGTGTGTGTGTACAAGAAGATGCACATGATGTGATCTATCCTGAGCACCAAAACCGCAACGATTGTATGCTAGGACATTGCTGTCACTATTTTTGATAAATAGAAGGATTTTTTTGGTGGAGCACTTTGAATCATAACTTTTGGGACATTTATGCTGAATTTGTCTGGATGCATTTTTGCACATTGTCACTTTATGTGATGCATGTTTTTTCGATTTGTTTGATATCCATGCTGTATTTATTTGGATACACTGTTGCACATTGTCACTTTATGAGTTGTATATCTTTGCACACAGTGTAAATCACATTTTTTATTTTAACCTGCACTTTATTAAGAGTCTATATTTTTACCATACTGCTAGTGAGTTAAGTTATACGGTGATATGTTTTTATTATGTGGTTATTTATGACTATGCTCTCACGTTTTATAATTTATTATTTATTTATTTTTTTATCAATACTTAACCTTTTTTTTGGCTATTGTCACTTACCACTTATACTGATTTTATATTTTGTTGATGCAAGATTTGATCATAGCCATTCATATTTATATATATACCCTATGGTTTTAGTCTATACATCTATGATTAGCGCAGCACCACCCATCTATATCAATTTACTTCCAAGGTCAGGTGTGTACCCGATTCGGTGCAGGCAGCTTTTCCCATTTTAGCGATCTTCATACCTGATAGCACAGGAATAACCCTATTATTTTAGCTTAATCAGGGGGTTAAAAACTTTACTAGGTAGTATATGGGGGGACCTGATGCTATAAAAAGCTGATGGTGAACCTATATACTTACCTGCCTAACTAGCGTTACCTGTGACACTAATACAGCGATCAGAAAAACGATCGCTTAGTGACACTGGCGACGGGGGGTGATCAAGGGGTTAACCTTAATTAGGGGGGGTTAGGGGGGTACCCTAGACCTAAAGGGGCCTACCACTAACTGACCTACCGCTTATAACAGTCACAAATGACACCAATGCAATAATCAGTAAAAAAAAAAAACTTTGGTGTTGGTGTCACTGTGACAGGGGGTGCAGGGGGTGAAAAGTGTGCCTGCGTGTTCTACTGTAAGTGTAGTGTTGGTGCAAACTTACTTGATGTCTTCTCTGCTCAGAAGGCGGAACGAAAGCTTCACGAGGAGCAATGACATCAGTTCCTCCGCTTCTGTTTACAGTTCAGAAGCCGAGGAAGCTCCTCATTCGCCAGAAGTGATCGTGAGGGGGTGACCATGAATCAGTGGCCTCCTCCTCAGCACGGATCGCTCCTGGAGCTAATCCAACCACCGTAGGCACCAGGGGGGGTCCAATCGGACCCCCAGCCTGCGGGCAGGCAGGGATGTACAGGTAAGCCCTTATGCCTGCCCGTGCCATTGTGCCGACGTACATTGGCGTGTGGCGGTCGGCAACTTGTTAATAAATAAAATATGCACAAAACCACATTACAGTTAAAGCCCATATCCAGGCAAAATACTCCCTTTTTTCCCTAACCCCCAACCAGTTTTGTCTACTAATTCAAGTTCTTGTTTTCTAAAAAAAACCTTCTGTGCTGCACACAGAAGGTTTTTTACCTTCATGCATAGAATGTATGAAGGTAAAAAAACCTGAGGCTTTAGAACCATTTTAAATCTCAGTGTAAAGCAAACCAGATTCCCAGCACCAGAAAACCAGTGGGGGCTTATGCTCATATTCGTACGTGTGTGCATTGCTCACATGCTAACACTTCTAGACAAAGAGGCAATAGATATACTATTCCAGTTCATCGTGCACGCACTCGCACACGTACATGCGCGCCTGTCACCAGGAGCAGTTGCTGAACGGCCTGCAGCTTGTATCTGCATTCCTGTGACCTGATCCATTGAACCTGCTTACCTGTGTATGACCCGGCTTTCTCCTGAACTTTTCCTTTGCTCCTGCATTAACCTTGTTCATCGGATCTCTCTGACCTCAGCCTCTTTACTAGACTTGTCTTTGCCTTCTGATTCTGTACTCCGCTGGCCAGTTGTTACCGACCTTGGTCTACTTCCTGGACTTGCTCTGCCTGCTGACTCGGACTCTTGATGCCCGGCTGCCGCTGGTCGCTGCCTGCACACCGGTTTTGCTGCCATCACCTGCTCTGGTGCCAAGCTGCTTCAGTATTCTGTTTATAGGACTGTGACCCCAGCTTCATCCACCTAAGAGCGGACGTCATCAGACAGCTACTCCATTAATCGTGCCACTCCGTGTCCTCACACTCTCTGTCTCCACCTTCAGGAGTGTTTGGCAGGAGGTGCAAGAGAGGCCTCCACAACATTCCAGACGTCACTAGGTATGTGATACCTGGAATTTATCACAATATCCCTTCCAATGAGCTTCAACTGCCATCTCCTTCTTAGGTATACAACTCCTGTCCAATTTCTCCCACCTATTTGATCTAAATTACAAGCTCTTCTTAGTGCTTCTTAGTGCCCTTAAACAATTCCAAACTAATGAGCTTTCCTAAGCCAGTATAATAGAAGTCTTAAAAATGTTAATATTACCCACACTAGTCTACCTCTTCAGAACTATTTCAGTCAACCTTTCAAATTTTTATCCTTCCTCTGTGTAACTAATGTTCATTAATTTGATATGGGGCGATAAACCCCCTAGATACCCACTCCACATACCAACAAGGCACAGAAACAATAGAGGTTAGGGTATCTCAAAGGTTGTCCTTTACTATAGGGCTTGAATCCTGGACCAAATTATACACTTGTGGAAACCATCATCTGAAAAATTGTGTTCTCATATAGAAGCTTCTCTTTTTAAAGATGGGAATCTTTATTTTATTTTCCTAGCTTTTAAAGTGGTATTAAAGGTTCGGCTTTTTTTTTTTTTTTAATTACAAACATGTTACTTACCTGCTCTGTGCAATGGTTTTCCACAGAGCAGCCCCTATCCTCCTCTTCTCAGGTCCACTGCTGGCACTCCTAGCTGACCATCCTTGACCAGTGCCCTCCATAGCAAGCTGCTTGCTATGGGGGGCACTGGTGCGTGCTCGCTCCTGAACCCTGCTCTATGTGTCCTTAAGATACATAGAGCCGCAGCTTGGTTTGGCCCCGCCCCTCTCTCCTCATTGGCTTACTGGCTGTGATTGACAGCAGTGGGGCTAATGGCTCCCACTGCTGTCTCAACCAATGAGGAGAGAAAGTCCCAGGACAGCTGAGGCTCTTGTGCACATTGCTGGATCGAGAGGGGACTCAGAGGGGGCTGTGGGGGAAGCAGCAAACAGACGGTTTTTTTTACCTTCATGCATAGAATGCATGAAGGTAAAAAACATTCAGCCTTTACAACTACTTTAAGGCAGGCCTGCTACTCCCTAAATACACCATACCAACTGTCCATTCAGCACCTAAGATCTAGTATGAATTCTCAGTGACCCCTTCTACAGGTGCACAGAGCATTTTAACGTCAATAGATGTGCTCTGTCCACTGACCGAGGGCCTCATGCCACTAAGGGGCCCCATCAGGGTTGCCAGCCTCAGTAAAACGAGGAACAGATTGTAAAAATCTGTGTATTTTTACATCTGTCCCTGAAATGTCTGACACCGACATTATTTTGATGTAAAATTTCAGAGGCTATAGCTGCTCCGCCCCTCCACTACCTCCTCAGCCAATGGGAACACAGTGTACAAGCCCCTTCTACACGCGGCTTCTTTGAATACAGAGCAGGATATGCCGACAGCTGGAGGAGAGGAGAGGGAGGCGAGGACACAGCTGCAGTGTGGGATGGACTTCAGGTTCATACAAGGTAAGTTGACTAACTTGGTTGAGTTCAATGTCATTTTATCAGTGCTTTCTCTGGTGAGCAAAAGGAGGAGGTTGTGTTTCCTCTAGCAGAGCTCTGAGGCTGTTAGATTGTTTTTCTGTGTGTGAGAAGTGCACTTTCCTGGGGGAAGGATGTTCTGAACTTCTCCCCCAATCTCTGCTACACCTCCCTACTGATTACCTGCCCACCACTACACAGACACATTATCCTCCTCTCCTGTATTACCACCAAATGTGTCTGTGAGCTTCTGGGGCACTACAAGTCCCAGCATATCAGGAGATGGGGGCAGCAGCAGTGTGTTAGGCTGATTTCTAGATGAAAAGTGCTGGTGTGTGTATACTGTGTGTGTGTGTATATGCTTAATGTGTGTGTGTGTGTGTGTGTGTAGTCTGTGTGTATACTGTCTGTGCGTATACTGTGTCAGTATACTGTGCGTGTGTCTGTGTGTATGTGTGTATACTGTGTCTGTATACTGTGTGTGTGTCTGTGTCTGTATACTGTGTCTGTATACTGTGTGTGCGTCCGTGTTTGTATATTGTGTCTGTATACTGTGTGTGTGTGTCCGTGTCTGTATACTGTGTCTGTATACTGTGTCTGTATACTGTATACTGTGTGTGTGTCTGTGTGTATACTGTGTCAGTATACCATGTGTGTGTCCATGTCTGTATACTGTGTATACTGTGTCTGTATACTGTGCACGTGTCTGTGTGTATACTGTGTGTGTGTGTGTGTGTGTGTCTGTATGTATACTGTGTGTATACTGTGTGTGTATATACTGTATGATCCATGTGTGCCCACTGCAGCTCAACAGAAATCGCTCTAACAATCCCGTGCCCATGAAAAATGCACTTGTTGCCATCTGATTGGTGAACTGCTGAGCTCGGCCTCGGATCCGGCAGCAGGTCTAGGTACACGCCTATGCAGTGACATCATGGCACATGTCAAGCATGACTTTTATTCACATGCCTCAATGCCCAATCTGTGGCCAACCACATCAGTTCAATATGCAGCTGGCTCCACGACTCACTTGCGCAGTTCAGAGCCTGCAACAAGTGGATTTTTTTTTAAAGCCTTTTCCCGCCAGCTGCCTACCACACCAAGCACTAAGGTGCAAAGGTGTGTGTAAAAGGACACCGATAAAAGGTGACACTCTGGGGGCTCTGCCGTAAGGTACTACTCTGGGGGCTCTGCCGTAAGGTACTACTCTGGGGGCTCTGCCACAGGGTGCCACTGTGTCGGCTCTGTCATAAGAGATTCTGATGTAAAGGGCGACTGACTTTGCGGACTGTGATGTATATGTTGGGACGTTGGTGTAAGGGAGGACTCTGATGTGAGCGTGGCACTCATCCCGACTGCTGTACCCTATATGTTGTTTTGTTTGTTACTTACTCCTGACCCACGTACTCTGTACATTATACTGTACATAGACCTGACCAAGGAGTTGTCTCAACAGTTGCTGGTTTTAATTAAAGGGATTGTAAAGTCTTGTTTTTTTATTTATTTTTAAATAACAAGCATTTCATACTTACCTCCTCTGTGCAGTTGGTTTTGCACAGAGCAGCCCAGATCCTCCTATTCTCGGGTCCCTCTTCGCTGCTCCTGGCCCCCCCTCCTATGGAGTGCCCCCACAGCATGCAACTTGCTGGGGGGCCCCAAAATCTCCTATTGTCCGGGGGCCCCATGAGTTGTCAGTCCGCCCCTGGATGTGCTTCATCTCTTCACACCTGACCCTAATCTTCAAGGTTGAAAACTAAAAGGTTTAGCCATGCTCTCTGACTTTTACACATCTCTATTGGAAATTAGTTCAGCTTAGCCCCCTTTGACAATTTTCTCTCCCTTAGGATATGTCACTTTCTCTATAATCACCCACTTCCTCTATACATTAGAATTTCAGCTCCTATCTACAGTATCATTTTCTTGCAGACAATAGTTGCCACCCGAGAGGAATATCTCTGTTCTACAAATAACTGCATGGAAACATGTTTTTTTCAATATCAACCACAATGTTTGAGTGCATTTGCATTATGTTGTAAGCATTACATTTTGTGACAGTCCTATAATTTACTTTCAACACAGCTAACTGATAAAAACAGTGGTGTAACAATAGCTTTAGTAGTCCATGCAGTTGCTATAGAGCCTGAGGTTGGTAGAGGGGGTCCTATTGGGAATGCTGTTGAAGCAAATTAAAAATTATAAAAACTGTGAAAAAAATATATGATCTAAATATATAAACTCATGCTGATGTTTGATAAAAATTGGGTAATAAAGGTGAATGAAGCTGCTATAGACACTTGATCATAGTAACAATATATAAATACAGCACTCACAAACATAGACCCATCATAAGTGATGGGAAGTTGGACGCGACGCAACTTCCAGCATTAATGACGTCACTTCCGGTCTCGTGGAAAGAACGCCAGCAACGTCGTCTGCTGTATTTCCCTATTAATTAAATACCTGTTTTTAACTTACGTCTGTAAGTATGCATTTTTTATGCACAATAAATATCTGTTCTTAGCATACTTCACTATCAGTCCCTCTTTTTTCTTTTGGGTACCTGTTTTTTATGGCTGAGAAACCATTTTAAAGGATTATTTATCATCAAGTCCCATCACTGAATCTGCCATTCTGTGGACATCCTTTGGATATCGTTACAAGCCTGTACTGACCCCCAGACTGAAAAGCTGGGTGACGTAATCTGTTGAGTGGGGACACATGTGGGGGTGTTGGTACGCCTGAAAATTTTTCTGCAACATTTTCTCTGCATTTTTTTGCACATCAGATGTGAATCATTTTCTGCACTTTTTGCACACCAGATGTGAAGCATTTTCTCAGTTTTTTATGGACTTTATGCTTTTGTTTTCACTTATGATGGGTCTATGTTTGTGAGCGCTGTATTTATATATTGTTAATATAAAAATTGTGTTCAGGTCTAGATATCGCATATCCAGTATTGTAGGAGATGCCCTTGGCCCTAAATTCTCCAGTTTAGCGGATCTTACATCAGATGCACAGCACCAGGGCAGTCTGCAATGTCATTGCTAGTGACAGCCCTCTCCTCCTGCATGTTTAGGGATAGATTTATTGTACTCACATTTTATGCAGCGTATACAGCTAGCACACTAAAATTAACCGTGAATGCCTAATATCCTGTACACACGATCGGACATTGATCGGACATTCCGACAACAAAATCAGACGGATGTTGGCTCAAACTTGTCTTGCATAAACACGGTCGCACAAAGTTGTCGGAAAATCCAATTGTTCTGAACGCGGTGACGTAAAACACGTACATCGGGACTATAAACGGGGCAGTAGCCAATAGCTTTCGTCCTTTAATTTATTTTGAGCATGCGTGGCACTTTGTGCGTTGGATTTCTGTACACACGATCGGAATTTAAACGAACGGATTTTGTTTTCGGAAAAATTGACATCCTGCTCTCAAACTTTGTGGGTCGGAAATTCCGATGGAAAAAGTCTGATGGAGCTCACACACGATCAGAATTTCCGACAACACAATCCGATCGCACTTTTTCCGTTGGAAAATCCGACCGTGTATACAGGGCATATCACCTCTGATAAAAAATTGCCAAGACAGATGATCTTTGTAGCTCTGCAAAAAAAAGCCACAATTAAATGGAAAGTGCTCTTTAAAACAAAGAGCACTTATCCTTTTTTGCTCACTTTTCATAATGTAACCTTACCGTTACCTAGTAGAGGTTTTGGCAAATCTGGTTAAAAATATTAGGAAGCCTGAAGTAGTGAATTCTATTGAAATCTATGATTCTGGTCATTTTACAGGCTAATAGGGAAACAGTTAAAAACAAAAAAGGGTTAACCCTGCGCTTGCTCAACCGATCAGCAGCTAACACAACAAAGTGGAATATTTGTTCAAAATAACAGGTGTATACAAGAGTATAGCGCTATTAAATTAAGTGGGCAAACAAGTACATTATTACATGCTCAAGATGTAAGAGAAAAAAGAAAGTCTTTTCTCATGAAGCACAAAATATAGTCTCTGGTGGTCTTCAAGTACTGCTTAAGTGTAATAATTATTCATAGTCCAATACTTGGATAAAGACAGTCACGTTCACCACGTGAATAACTGATATGGAAAAGTTAATGTGATGGACCCTCCACAGAGAAGAAATGTAGGCTTACCAGAGGGTGTGGACTCATAAGAACGTACGCTAAATGAGTCAGAAGGGCTTGTATTACCAACCGGTAATGGAGAAGGACCTTTCAAGTGAATGGCAATAGAACTCCAAAGGCGTCCACAACTATGGGGGAACCTCTTCCAATGGGTGGTTGCCTGTCTCAGGAAAATGGCCCATATAGAATAAAAAGGGGCCACATAGCATAATTCCGCATAAAAAACAAATTTATTGAGTAAAAGTAAAACACTTACATTTTCGTAGTAAAAAAGCGCTTATTGTAAAATTATGGCAGGCAGTAGAGTCTCCCAAAAGTCTCTCTCGGGAGACTCTACTGCCTGCCATATGTGGCCCCTTTGGTGAACTTGGCAGGTGTGTCTCTAGCTTGATGTATGAGGTCTTACATAACCATCGTTTTTTGTACACAGTTGAACCAGTCTGCTATAGTTGGCGGATCAGGGGAGCGCCATTTGGTTGGTACGCACATTTTAGCCGCGTGATCAAATGCATGGCTAGAGAACGAAAGTAGGTATGTGTTGGGATCAAAGAGTGGTGGAGTACGAATTGTGCAGGTGTGAATTCTAATGAATAGGTGGTTATGTAGTTGATAAGCCTGTGAATTTCTTTCCAGAATGGTTGTATCTTAGCACAGTTCCACCAAATATGTAGAAGCAAGCCCGTCTCCTTTTTGCATCTCCAGCAGATCTGGGAGACCGCTGGGTTAAATTGGTGAAGTTTAAGAGGTGTCCTGTACCACCTGGAAAGAATTTTGAAAGCATTTTCCTGCACTTGCACATTCATCGTTCCCTTATGGACTTGTGTATATATGTTTTTCCTTTCTAGGTCTATGAGGTTTATGGAGAGTTCTTGTTCCTATTTTTGGTTGGACCAGTGGGTTCTGGGTGTTTGGTCAGAGAACAATAATGTATAGGTGTGCAAGATCAGATGTCTTTGAGGTTCTTCACTTAAACATAGGGTTTCAAATTTAGTGGCATGTCTAGACCAGGCAGGTCGTGGTTTAGGCTTGTTAAAGAAATGTCTCAATTGAACATAGGTCCAAAAGGGGAAGGAGACTATTTTCATTTTAGATGCTAATTCAGATTGGTATGGAAGGCGATCCTTTTCAAAGAAGTGTTCCGCTCGGACAGTTGGATGGGGCCAGTGGTCAGCCAGAAAGGATAAGTGCATTTCCGGCTTAAAGTCCGGGTTTAATCGGAGAGGTGTCATTGGGCCATTAAGTGAAGATATTTTGTGTTTGGTGCAATTGTCACGAAAAGAAATTAGTGTTGGATTAATAAGTGGATGGTGTTTATATTCAGGGGGAGTGTAACGAGGGGCTACCCATGGGAGCTGCGCCAGTGGAAGGGTCGACAGGTATTGTTCCAGCTGGACCCAGTCTTTATGGTTAGAGTGTATATTCCAGTCTATAATCCTCGTGAGGTGGCATGCTTGTTGGTATTTGCTTATGTCGGGTAAGCCTATGCCCCCCTTAAGTTTGGGAGTGGTCAGTCATAGAAATCCTATTCTCGGGCGTATTTTGCCCCAGACAAAGTCTGTGCAAGCTTTTCGGTAAGTGGAAAAGAATGCTTGTGGAAGTTTAATTGGTATTGTTTGCAAAATGTAAAGGATCCTAGGTAAGATATTCATTTTAATGATCGCGGCCCTGCCGAACCAGGAAAAGAGCCCGGTAGACCATTTCTTTAGGTCCCCTATTATTTTTTGCAGCATTGGAGCGTGAATTAAGGTATATAAATTCGTCAGGGAGGTCGGTAGTTGTTTACCTAGATATGTAATTGCGCGGCTGTTCCATGTAAACGGGAAATTAGTTTTGCATTGTTTACAAGTGTCAGGGGAAAGTGTGATGTTAAGGGCCGTCGATTTCAAGAAGTTGATTTGGAGGTTAGTTAAGGTTTTAAAGGTGTTGAAATCTTTAAGTAGGTTGGGGAGTGTCACAAACGGTTCCGTGAGAAAGAGGAGGATGTCGTCCGCAAAAGCTGCTAGTTTATATGTGCAATGTTTTATTTCTACGCCCTTAATATCTGGATTGTCCCTTATACGTCTTAGTAGTGGTTCAAGGGAAAGAATAAAGATTAAAGGGGAGAGGGGACAACCCTGGCGGGTTCCATTCGACATGGAGAAGGCATCCGACAGGTGGCCGTTCACCCGAACTCTCGCTGTGGGATTAGAGTAAAGTGCTAGTATGAAGTTTAACATTTTAAAGGGGAGGCCTATAGCCCTTAGGGTTTCTGTCATGTAGTCCCAAGCCACTCTGTCGAATGCCTTCTCCGCGTCTAGCGAAAGTAGGAATCCCTTGTTGTGCGTGGACGTGAGCCAGTGGTGGATATTGATGGTTTTGAGAGTTATATCTCTCGCTTCTCTCCCTGGCACAAAGCCAACTTGATCAAGCCCAATAAGTTGTGGTAGTAGAGGGAGAAGCCTGTTCGCAAGTGTTTTTGCATACCATTTAAGATCTACGTTAAGTAGCGATATGGGCCTGTAGTTGTTAACTAAGGAAGGATCTTTGTTTGGTTTCGGGATCACAGCTATGTGTGCAGTTAGAAGGTCTCGCGGGGGATCAGTTGGAGTTGCGAAAGAGTTAAAGGCTGACATAAAGAATGGCGTGAGTATCTTCGCATATGTTTTATAGTAGCCTACGGTCATACCATCGGGCCCGGGGCTTTTTCCCGTATTCATTTGTTTTAATGCTAGGTCAACTTCCTCTCTATTCAAAGGGGAGTCTAGGTTCTGTGCGGTGGACTCTGAGATCGGGGTGAGGCTGTATTTTTGTAAAAAGTCGACTATCATTTGTTTCCTTGCGGTTCCGTCTACGGGTGAGTCCGATGGTGGCAGGTTATTCAGCTTAGTGTAATACTTGACAAATTGTTGAGCTATATCTGGTGTCGTATTTAATTTGTTTCCGATTTCGTCAGTAAGGGAATGTATCGTTGTGACAGCCTTTTTTGCTTGTAAAGCTCTTGCCAGCATTTTACTAGCTTTATTGCCATGTTCATAGAATGTTTTCTTAGAGAGGATGTATTTTCGTTGTATTTGTTTACCTAAGAGATCTAACAGCTCAGTTCTGGCTTGTATAAGACTGTTCATGGTGGTTAGAGCTTGAGTGTGTTTGTGTGCTGCTTCGAGGGTTTGAATCCGTTCGGTAAGTACAGTATATTTTTTCCGTCGCTCTCGGTTTCGTTTGGTTGCAGCCGCAATGAGGGTGCCTCTTATCACGCACTTATGTGCTTCCCAATTATTAAGTCAGGAAGTATTTATCAGGCTTGTTTTCGAGAAAAAATTGTTGGAGTCGGTCTTCAGCTTCTGCAGCGATAGTTGGGTCTGTTAGTAAGGATGGGTCAAGCTTCCAAGTTTGTGAGCAAGGGAGTGTTAGTGGGAGCCTGAGTGTCACGGAAATGGGGTGGTGATCCGAGATAAGCATGGGATCAATGGTAGTTTTGTGGAGCATGGGCAAATCTGTTTGTGTCAGAAATAAATAGTCGATCCTTGAGTATCGATTATGTGGTGTCGAGAAATAGGTATAATCTTTACCGTTTGGATGTAGGGTGCGCCAGGTGTCATGGAGAAGTAGATGTCTGAGGTAGGATTTAATCTTTCTGAGGGCTGCATACGGTAGTGAGGAAGTGCCGGTGGAGGTATCTTGAAAAGGATTAAGTGGGGCATTAAAATCTCCTCCCAGTATGAGGATGCCTTCCTGAAAAGTGGTTAACGTGTCAGAAATTGTTTGGAAGAATGGAACTTGACGGACGTTTGGGGCATATATGTTCGCTAAGGTGATTTTCCTACTTAGGAGTGAGCCTTTTAGAAAGAGGTATCTGCCCTCTTCATCTCTGAGCAAGTCAGTGAGTTGAAAGGGGCATCGTTTTGCTATAAGTATCGAAACCCCTTTCGATTTGGATTCTGGGTTGGTTGCGTGAAACACTGTTGGGTATTGGTGGTTGTGTAGTTTTGGCGTAGTATTAGATCGGAAATGTGTTTCCTGGAGAAATATAATGTCAGCTTTACTCCGGTGCATGGTTAGCAGGAGTTGGGAGCGTTTTTCCGGTGAGTTAAGGCCCCTTGCATTAAGTGAGACAATTTTGAGCAAGGGCCTGGTTGTAGGAGGTGGTGTTGAGGACATTCCGAAAGATTGTTAGCTGAATTATCAGGAATCAAGGAGCTGTGGCAAGTGGAGAGGTATGGGGTTTCTGAAGTATTGAGGTGTTTGTTGAAGGTTGGGAGGTAGTGTGTAGGGGTTAGAGGGAAAGGGTACGGCAGCAATTGAGATCCCTGTCACCTATCCAGGTGAGCGGGAATCGCAGTTTTAGATGTGCCGGTGAGAGTCAGTGGCACTAATCGTAATTGAGGGGAATGATATCCCTGTTTGCTAATCGTAACCACTCTGTGGGGGTCGGTTTGTCTATTGAGATGAGCTGGCAGCTAAGGAAGGAGGTAATAATGATGGTCATCACACCGTCAGCCTTATCGTGCTTAGGTGATAGCATGTAGGGGATATATTGTTGTCGGTGAAGGGAAACTTTGTGCCGATCTCGGGGAGTTGTGCGTTGTAGGATGTATGCTTCGGTAATCGGTATGGGAGAGGTCAATTGGGGGTGAACATGTATATGGAATAGAGATTAGACATTTAGAATTTTCTCCGCCTGAGTCTCTAACATGGGTGAATCAAAGTGATTCAAAGTGACAAAACTGTAACTAACTTCTATTGTAACATCTAACGTTTGAAATTAATTAACAGGTCCTCCAAGTATTTGTGTCTTTTTGGAGAAAAACAGTTGTATAATTTGAGTTTAATCATCAATAGGACAAAAACTGTTCATACATAGGATCATATACTAAACAGCACGTAGTACCAAGCCAGGAAGGGTTGGGTCATGGGGGTCCAGGAGAGGTCGGAGCTGACTGAACTAGAGTATGATAGACACGGTAGCGTGCGCAGTCAGATAAGGGCATTAAATATACAGTGCATTCGTCATTATCAACAACAGTATTAAAGTTTAGATCCTCCCCTAGTGAGAGGTGTATGGCCACCTTATGCGGGGTTGTGAAGTATTGTGTGCCGGATATCATTTTGTTAGGCCTATAATTAGTGGTAATGAGCCGGCTGCAGTAGTAAAGGGCGGTGTTGGGCTCGCTTAAGGTAATGTTGTTGGTGAATAAACTACTGACCTTCGTAAATGAGATTTAGATATAGACAACTTGTGTCAGGAGTAAGGCTCTCTTATCCTGACACGTTATGTGGTATATACTTTTAAGACCTTTCAAGACAAATGTGTCTGTGAACCTGTTAATAGGAAGAAAAAGAACAAATTACCCAATATAATGTTCACTTCAAGGAGGGTCTTGGTCAACATCTGCGTCGTGGAGACATGTAGTGTGCGGGAGGAGTGTCGTATGTCTCGTATGAATCCATGTCCTTCCGTAACTTGGATAGGTGAGTTATTTGTTTCCCTTTTGGGATCTCTGGTGTTCTTGAGCCGTAAATTACCGATGTTTATCGGGAGTTCACGATCGATAGTGCTGACAGTTACTTGCATTGTCAGGGCAGCCTATTTCTCCTATGATGCTGGGTTAAAGACTGGACGGTGAACGATATCACTCGACTCCGGTATGGATGAGATGAGCCAGAGCAGTGGCACAAGCCCTTCGTTAGTGCGGGTTGTGTGTTCTTCATGTGGATCCGTTGAAGGAACAAGAGAATATGAAAACACTGCGCTCTAATAGCAAAAATAAAATATATGTGAGCCAGCAGCTGCATACATTGTGACAAACAATAACTGGTAAATGGGAAAAAATGCAGCGCTAAGAAATAATAGGAAGTTAGGGTGTAGTGAAACAATTAAGTAAGAGATGCTGTACTGAACAGTAAAGCATATGTGCAAAAACCATAAGTGAAATGAAATGAACAAACACAGTATAAAGTGTCCACATATGGTAAATGGATGATTCCAAACTCAAATTATTAAGAGGAACTGGTATGGACCAAAAAATGATGTGAAACTAGAAAATAAAGTCAATGGTGCACGGTGTGGATCTGTGCCTGAGTCAACAACGGGGTACAGAACTTCCGTAGCTGTAAACCAACATCTCGATATGGGGCATCAGAATGAAAACATCAGGAAGTAAGATAAGATGGGTACTCTTACCAGATGACGTGGACTCCACTGTCATATGACATGGAGTCAATGGTGCATGGAGCCAAACCTAGGCTGGAAAACGATATCCGGAACGGTGGAACCTCTGTCTCACTTCTGGACTTCTCTGGTGGGGTGAAGAAACATCAGGAAGGGCCGCCAACTGGATATCAGCCAATAGACCTCAAGGATGTGTTCCAAGGAGAAGCCGGGGACAGATTTGATCCAGACCCCGTGATGGAAGTAGGGCTACTGGAAGGCAGTTTCTTGAATCGGGATAATATGCAAATAAAAAATAAAAAGCTTCTGCATAGTGCAGGTAAACCAGGGATTTTTATTTCTAAAAATACCATACAAAAAATGGATAAAAGTGATCACAATTAAAATAAAATCTAAGCAGCGTAAGGAAGGGGAGATCACCCGACGCGTTTCGACCAAGGGGGTCTTTAACAGGGGCATGAGCTTCTCCCTTCACGCTGCTCCTATATATAAATATCTAATCCAATAAGATAACCCCTATAGCCAATCACAGTGGAGCTACAAAGGTCAAGTAATCAGGAACTGGATCCTGTTGATCGCTAGACCAATCAGAATCATGAATAAAACAGCCGGTGAGTGTAGGACCCAATAGCGCAGTCTAATAGTGAGACTGATGCCTGGAGACCTCCCCACCGCATGGCAAACAATAGTAGACATCACTTCCTGGTAATGCATCACTTCCTGGTCAAACAATAGTGGACATCACTTCCTGGTAATGCATCACTTCCTGGTCATGTGATGTGGTGTGAAGGGGCGGTGTCCCGGCTCCCTGACCCAATCAACAACCACCAAAAGGTGCACAGGATGGGAGAAGGTAGTCACGGAAACCGAATCTCCTCAGCTCAAGTCCCGATCACATGATCGGATCTGGTGCTGTCACATGGCTAAAAACATCAATGTGAAAATCAACAATAATAATGGCAAACACTAGATGGCAGCACTAAAGTGAAATAGTGCTAGCAATGAAAGAAAATTATAAAAATATTAACATGGCTGTTAGGTAATCTATTACAAATAATCAATATATTGAATTGAATAAATAATAAATGTAATTTCCCAATATAAGATTGGAAAATTAGAAAATAAAAAACATGGAACAAATTGGTATTGTAAGGAAAAGAAATAAATGAAAAAAGACACTAATAATAACGCAATAATGAATCAGCAAAAAAAAAAAAAAAGGGGAGGGGGGGGGCAAATGGAACACCCATACCTTAAAGGGACATACAAAAATGAACAAGCAGAAATGGAAAAATCGTACATGAAAAATACATGACTACTAGGATGTATTGATAAACGAGTTGAGGTCCCACTCGACGTTCATCCCAAGCGGAAAGAAGGACCTCAACTCGTAAATCCAGTAGGTTTCGAGGCGTGATACGCCACGTAATCACGATTCACCCCTCCAGTGTGGGACAAATCTGTCTATGACCTGGAAGAGGGTGCCTGAAGGGTCTCTATTATGATGTTGCAAATAGTGTCTCGGTACCGTATGTTTGCTCTTTCCCCCTTTAATGCCGGTGATATGCTCATTCACACAATGGAGAAGGTCCTGATGGTACGTCCGACATATTGTTTATGACAAAGACATGTTATCAAATAAACAATATATTGAGATGCACATGTGGCAAACTCCTTCATGTGATATACACGAGACGTTACTGTGGATGTAAAGGTCAGTAGCTTTTGTCTGCCTGCACTATTGTGGTGGCATACGTTGCACTTACGGCAAGGGTAAAAACCCTTGCAGTCTTGGAAGAAGGATATCTTTTTGGGTGGATCGATGACATTAGGGGCAATCTGCCCCTGAATGGATCGTGCACCTGTAAAAATCACTGGTGCTCGTTCGGGAAGAACGGGACCCAATAGTCTATCATTCAAAAGCACCCCCCAATGTTTCTTAAGGATGTTTTTGACCTGTTTAGACTGTATAGAATGCGTGGTGGTGAAAGCCCACTTAAAACTAGAGTCTGAGGTATTTTTGGGACGCTCCGTCAATGTGGCCGTTCTCTCCACAGCCAAGACGGCATTAATCTCCTCATCCAAATGGTCTAGTCCATAACCCTTTTCAAGAAATCTTTTCTTGAGCAACTGTGATTGGACTAAAAAATCGGATGTTTTGCTACAGTTGCGGCGTAGCCTAAGGAATTGGCCACGTGGGATTGCTTTAAGCCATTGTTCTTGATGGCAACTCTCGACCGGAATGTACCCATTCCGGTCGGTGGGTTTGAAATAGGTTTTGAATTCCAAGTGGTCCTCCATGGCCATAATCTCTAAATCAAGGAAATGAACATGAGAGGAGCTGGCCTCATAGCTTAGGGAGATACCCCTATCATTGGAGTTTAAGATGGTCATATAGTCATCCAGGGAATGGCGATCTCCATCCCATAGGAGGAGGATGTCGTCTATGTACCTGGCCCAGAGGACTAACTCCAGCCTCCGGTCAACATAGACGACATCCTCCTCCCATTGTGCCATAAAAAGATTGGCGAGGCTGGGTGCGAATTTAGCGCCCATAGCCACGCCTCTCTTCTGTAGGAAGAACTGGTTCTGAAACCAGAAGTAATTGTGCCGAGTGGCAAAACGCAACAGTTGCATAATAAAGTTACGCTGTAGGAGGGGAAGTTGGGAATCCCTAGACAAAAAACTCTCGACCGCTTCAAAACCAAGCCGATGGGGTATGCACGTATAAAGTGCCGCCACATCGGCTGTGGCAAGGAGCATCCCTTTTTTGAAAGGCGTGGATTCTAAAAGTTTGATGGTGTCCCTCGTATCCTTTAAATACGAAGCGGTAGATCTAACCAGTGGTTGTAAATAGTGGTCCACGTATTTACCAATTCGAGCTGTGACCGAGTCAATCCCGCTGACTATGGGTCGGCCAGGGGGATTGACTGGGTCCTTATGGACCTTGGGAAGATAATAAATTGTAGGGATACGAGGAGCAAGGGGGACCAAAAACCTTTTTTCTTTTTTGTTCAGAATCCCTAAAGAAAAACCCTCATTAACAAGATGTAATAACTCTTTTTTATAAATGGTGGTCGGGTCATTAGGAATGACACTATATGTGTCAGTATCACTCAACAGTCTATACATTTCCTTAAGATAATTGGCTTTATCCAAAACTACAATACCACCCCCCTTGTCTGCGGGGCGGATAATGAGATTTTTCCTTTCGCACAACATTTCAAGTCCCTTTTTAACCTCAGATTTTATATAAACTCTTTTTTTATTACGAGACAATTTTTCAAGGTCTTCCAGCACAAGATTTTTAAACACCTGTACTGAGGGGGCCAAAGACCCAGGGGGATTTAATAAGGAGGCATTGCTCAATCCCGAGTGCAAGACAGTCCTTGATTCGGACGTGGTGGCCGAAATTCGAGGAGTAATACTCTCCGTCTGGGAAGGTAGGATGGTTTGAGCCAAAAAATGTCTCTGGACACTGAGTTTTCGTGTGTACTTAAGAACATCAATGAAGGTGGAGAACCTATTAAGGGGTCTGGGAGGAACGAACTTCAGACCTTTGTCAAGGACTGTTTGTTCTGCCTTGGTCAGAGTACAGGAACTAAGATTAAAAATGCCTGTATTCCCTAGGTCCTTTTCCTTTTGGCCTTGGACCCTCCACCCCCCTCTGGTCCCTCTTTTCCTTCTGAATTTCTCGGGTGCCCTTCCACAGACCTGTGAAAACCCAAAGGTTGGGTGGGACCCGAGTAATTAGAATTGGAGTAGTAGGGTGTTCTATTATAAGAATCCACATCCCCATCGTGTCCCTGCAGAGGGTTATATCTGCAAGCTCGTATGACCTCGCTACATAGGAGGTCCAACAAGTTTGGTAAGGGTACATCCATTACTACTCTCCTGCAACTATCGGTGGCTTGGAAGTGTTCCTACACCTTTCACCTTTCCACCCTGATGCGACACACCAAAGGAATGGCTTATCTTCTTCACATACTTTTTTCTTGCAATTCCGTTTTTCATGAACTGAATGTGGCGTTTTCCAAGCGATTTGGATTTCAATTGCATCTTTGAACTCTCACTCTTTTTTTCATATTTTTCTTTACGGAGATTTGTTATAACTTGTAATCTGTTATTTTGCTGCACTGTGGTTTATTTAAATATATACTACAGCTTCTGGTATTTTTCCAAAGAGCTTTTTAGTTGCAGATTTAAATTTCACTATATATGATATATTTATGCTAGCGCACAATTTAAGTTTTATATAGTTTCCAATTCTAGCCAAGACATCCCTCCAGGTTATCATCACTTTTTAGATGTCTTCGATAAGAAAAAAGCCGACACTTTGCCACCTCATCGTTCTTACGATTGTCCAATCGAGTTGCTGCCTGGTGCAGAGATCCCCTTTGGTCGAATATTTCCACTTTCAGAGACTGGGCTGAGACTTTACGTCAATATATTGACGAGAACTTAGAAAAAGAATTCATCCGCCCGTCATCATCCCCAGCTGGTGCCGGAATATTCTTTGTGGAAAAGAAAGACCATTCCCTCAGGCCTTGTGTGGACTACAGGGAACTTAACAAAATCAGGGTCAAAAATCGTTATTCTCTCCCCCTGGTTCCTGAGCTTTTTCAGAGATTCCGTTCTGCCCAAGTCTTTACTAAGTTGGACTTACGAGGCGCCTACAACCTTGTGCGCATCAGAAAGGGGGATGAGTGGAAGACCGCTTTCAGAACTCGTTTTGGGCATTTTGAATACCGTGTTATGCCTTTTGGACTATGTAATGCCCCAGCGACCTTTCAACATTTTGTAAATAACATTTTTAGAGAATTCCTGGATCATTTCCCGATCGTATATTTGGATGACATCCTCATCTTCTCTGACACTCTGGAGTTACATAGAACCCACGTCCGGAAGGTACTATCTACATTGAGAGAACACAAGTTCTACGCAAAAGCAGAAAAGTGTCAATTTGAACAGGCATCCATACAGTTCCTGGGCTTAATTATTTCTACATCTGGGATAGCTATGGACCCTCAGAAAGTATCCACTATTCTGGAGTGGTCAGCCCCTACCAACAAGAATGGTATCCAAAGATTTGTGGGGTTTGCTAACTTTTATTGGAGATTTGTTAAAGACTTTTCTGGTATTATTGCCTCCATTACCCAGCTCACTCGCCAGCATACCCGTTTCCAGTGGTCCCAGGAAGCCCAAGAAGCTTTTGATAAACTAAAGGCTCTATTCACCTCGGCCCCCATTCTGCAACATCCAGATCCAGCCCTGCCCTATGTTTTGGAGGTCGATGCATCGGAAGTCTCCATAGGGGCTATCCTGTCACAACGCCAAGGCCCCAAAGCTTTACTATATCCTGTAGCCTTTTTCTCCCGAAAACTAAGCCAACCAGAAAGGAATTATGTTGTGGGGGATCGGGAATTACTGGCAATAAAAGCTGCTCTCGAAGAATGGCGATACTTACTGGAAGGCGCAGCTCATCCCATCATGATATTCACCGACCATAAAAACCTTGAATACCTCAGATCCGCCAAACGACTAAGACCACAGCAGGCCAGATGGGCCTTGTTCTTTTTTTGGAGGTTTATCTTTCGCCTTACTTACTGTCCGGGGTCCAAGAATGGGAAAGCGGATGCCCTCTCACGCATGTTTCCAGAAACTCCAGAGACTGTGGCCCCTAGTACCATCTTGTCCCCTCAGAATTTCCTTTTAGTTCAACCTGATCTAAGATCAGCCCTTGAACAAACCTCTGCTCAATGCCTCGAATCCGAAGGATCTGCATTCAGAAGGCAGGAAGGACTCCTGTGGCACGGGGACAAGATCTTTGTTCCCATGGGAACCAGGCTTCAGGTCCTCAAGACCTTTCACGAACACCAACTTGCCGGCCATTTCGGGATTCATAAGACTACTGAGCTGATTCAGCGATCCTACTGGTGGCCTAACCTGAGGCAAGATTGTAAGGATTTCATAGGCTCCTGCACAACCTGTGCCAGAAGTAAGGGAAGCTGCACCCAAGCCTGGGGTTTGCTAAGACCACTACCTATCCCGGACCGCCCCTGGAAAATGTTGTCCATGGATTTTATTGTGGAGCTGCCCTCATCTGAAGGCTTTACCACTATCCTGGTGGTGGTCGATCGTTTATCAAAGATGGCCCACTTCCTGCCTCTACTAGGCACACCTTCTGCCATTGATACAGCACATGTCTTTATTAAAGAGATCGTAAGATTGCATGGCTTGCCAGACAGTATTCTATCCGACAGAGGAGTACAATTTACTTCAAGGTTCTGGAGTGCTCTCTGTAAAGCTTTGAACATTGAAATCTGTTTGTCTTCTGCCTATCACCCACAGAGTAATGGCCAGATGGAGAGGATGAATCAGACGCTAGAGCAGTACCTCCGCTGTTTTTCTACCTTCTCTCAAGATAACTGGGTAACCTTGCTGCCATGTGCCGAATTTGCCTATAATAATTCGGTACACGCCTCCACCAATCAGTCTCCATTCTGGGCGAACTATGGATTCCACCCATCCTTCTTGCCTTATGTCACTCCAGAAGCAGCGGTACCTGCTGTACAGGACAGATTAACTTTCATTCAAGAAAATTTACAGGTTCTTCAAGAAAACATGAAAAAAAACACAGGAGGACTATAAAAAGCATTATGACAGGAAGAGGAAAGGTAATCCAGTTCTGAAAGTAGGGGACAAAGTTTGGCTCTCCACATTGAATCTCAAATTGTCTTGCCCCTCCCGGAAGCTGGGCCCAAGATTCATCGGCCCCTTTGCGATTAAGGCCCCTTTCACACGATCGGACCGTTCAGGTCCGCCTGTCAGTTTTGACGGCGGACCTGAACGGGCGCTCCATGTTAGTCTATGGAGCGTCGGATGTCAGCGGAGACATGTCCGCTGACATCCGACCCGGTCCGTTCCGCTAAAAGCAGATGGATGGCTCTACGTCCAGGTCCGTCGCTGGTGGATCGGATCGGGGGAGATCTGACGAAAACGGACACGCTGTCCGTTTTCGTCCGATCCCTCCATAGGCGGCAGCGGCGCCTGACAAGCCCCTCCCCGCTCAGTGAGCAGAGAGGGACCTGTCATCTGCCGGCTCAGCGGAGATCAACGGACTGATCTCCCGCTGAGCCGGCGGACCGAGGCGGGCTCCGTATAAGCGGAGCCCGCCTCGTGTGAAAGGGGCCTTAGAGAGATTAATCCTGTGGCTTTTAAATTGTCTCTGCCAAGCTCTTACAAGATTCACCCAGTCTTCCACGTCTCGCTGCTCAAGCCAATCAGTACTGGCCCCTTCTCTGGAAGAGAAGATCCTCCACCACCTCCAATCACAGTGGGTGAAGAAACGGAGTTTGAGGTGGAAATCATCCTGGATTGTCGAAAGAGAGGTAGACAAATTCAATATTTAGTGAAGTGGAAGGGTTACCCATCAGAGGAGAGCTCTTGGGAACCCGCAAGTATTGTTCATGCCCCTAGACTGCTACGTAAATTCTTCAGAAGATATCTGGAGAAGCAAGCCCGCCTGGGCATCCGGAGGCTGCCCCTTGGGGGTAGCACTGTCAGGGACTAACCCGCAGGAGAACTAACATCTATGGCCAGCAGAATCCTGTATCAATGAACACAAATTCTCCAGCGCTAATGCGCATGCGCACGCGCGCACGGGCAAGAGCTGTTAGGACAGTGTACTCTTTAGTGTGCACATGTGCGCCAACGTGCGCGCTAATGCGAACACGTGCATGCCAGAGAACACGCACTATGTGAGAGACTCCAGGCGCCAAGCATACTATTTAAAGCATTTTGCAGCAGTCACCAACTGCTGCATGATCTTCAGCTTCCTGTGTATTCCTGAGTTCCTGTTCCTGTTGTCTTGGATTATCTGCTAACGACCTGGCTTGTCTTGACCTATCTGATCTGCACTTACCCCGGCTTGACCCTTGGCTCGTTCCTGTTACACCGCTCTGATCTGCTGCACCTTGTATGACCCCTGGCTTGTTTTATGAACTTTGCTACTGTCTGATCTGCTGCACCGTGTATGACCCCTGGCTTGATTTATGGACTTTGCTACTGTTTGCTGTCCTGTGTATGAACCCCAGCCTGGCTCCTGACACTGCTTCTGGTACTTCCTGCTTTACGATCTCATCTGGTACTTCCGAGGTACCCCTGCCTAGCAGTCTACCCTGCTCGTCAGCTGCCCACCAGTGGACTTTTCTGCTTCATCTCAGCTTGCCGCAGCCGGCAACCCCTGCCGCTTTGAGTATAGCTCCCCCTGTACCACCTCCAGGGGGCGCTCTGCACTTAGTCGCAAGGGAAGCCCTCCCAGCACTTCAGCCTCCGATCAGGTACGTGATACTAACTGAGAGTGGTAATGTTACCAAACATGTTTTACTTAAATGGGGTTGGGCAGAGAGGGGATATAGAAGCAAGCCAAGTTCTCTTGTTTTTTATGACATTTAATGACCTCCAGTTGACCAACTGTGGCCACCTGGTTTATGTGAGGGAATAGGACTCTCTTCAACCCCTCAACCCTTGAGTGATTGTGGCAATGTCTTAGGATATGTGAGGGGGTGTTTCTGCCGGGAAGGAGTTAAGGAGAGGTGGACTTTTGCAAGTGTATCTATTGGAACACAGATCACTGGCCTCTTTCTTATGCCGCATACACACGGGTGGACTTTTCGACCGGACTGGTCCGACGGACTTTTGACGGACTTCCGATGGACTTTTTAACGAACGGACTTGCCTACACACTATCACAACAAAGTCTGACGGATTCGTACGTGATGACGTACGACCGGACTAAAATAAGGAAGTTAATAGCCGGTAGCCAATAGCTGCCCTAGCGTGGGTTTTTGTCCATCGGACTAGCATACAGACGAGCGGATTTTTCAACCAGACTCGAGTCCGTCGGATAAATTTGAAACATGTTTCAAATCTAAAGTTCGTCAGGTTTGACCGAAAAAGTCCGCTGCAGGTCTGATGGAGCCCACACACGGTCGGATTGTCCGCCGGATTCGGTCCGTCGGGCCAGTCCGGTCGAAAAGTCCGCCCGTGTGTACACGGCATTAGCCTCATGGCCTCAACAAAGCATGGTCACGTAAGGTCTATCTGTGTAACGTATCCATATTATCTTTTTCTATTTTCTTTTCTCAAACTTTTTCTGTCCTAGGATTTGCCTTAATACACTGATAGCATTTGTATGTCCATTGTAACAATATACCCTTTTTGTATTAATTATCTTCGTCCACTGGCAACACTGTATTTGTAACATCACTACGTTATATTTGGTAATATCTGATTATTCTAACGTTTCTTTTCTGTACAATAGTAAGTTTAAATAAATTTGATTGTTATTCTTTTTGCACAGTTATTATTCGCTTTTAATTCTATATGTAATAGCTGCAACCGCATTGGTTGATTCTTATATAGAAAAAAGGTTTTAATCACTTATTTTATGTATCATTAATAATTTACGTAAGGTACGAATATTGCCATAACACAATTGACTGCATTTGATGGGGTACAAGTGGCTGTATATGATGGGCACAAGTGGTTGCATATGATGGGCACAAGTGGCTCCATTTGATGGGGCACAAGTGGCTGCATATGATGGGGCACAAGTGGCTGCATATGATGGGCACAAGTGACTGCATTTGATGGGGCACAAGTGACTGCATTTGATGGGGCACAAGTGGCTGCATATGATGGGCACAAGTGGCTGCATTTGATGGGCACAAGTGGCTGCATTTGATGGGGCACAAGTGGCTGCATATGATGGGCACAAGTGGCTGCATATGATGGGCACAGTGGCTGTATTTGATGGGGCACAGTGGCTGCATTTGATGGCACAATGGCTGCAATTGATGGCATAATGTCTGCAATTGATAGACACAGTGGCTGCATTTGATGGGCACAGTGAGGCTGCAATTGATGGGCACATAGAAAAGTCAAAATGCAGCGCTAAATTAAAAATAATAAAATGATTATAATAGTCTGTTGAAACTATTTTTGAAGAGTAGAAGTGACGTGAAGCCTCCACCAAAACTTCAGTGTGCACAAAGGAAGCACACCACACCCACGTGCAGCCAATCTGCTTACCAGAAAACAATGAAAAGCATGCAATGTAATCATATGATGCCAAGGCTCAACTGTAGCTCTGAATGACACACTCCATCACAGACAGCCAGAAAATGGAAAAGCCAGATGGTCACATGACATCAGGACATCAAGGTTCACATGGGACGATGAATGGATTATGTAGTCACCAGCGAGTTAACCCAGTAGAAAAAGAGCAATAATAGTGAAGCCCGTATGGGTAAAAAAAGGCATTTATTGTAGTCTACTTACAAATATGCAGTATACATCATCACAAACAGAAAATGGTCCGCGGTTCACAGCGTGCTTGCATCAGCCAGCCTGACATGTTTCATCCTATGTGGATATCATATGCAGTATACATCATCACAAACAGAAAATGGTCCGCGGTTCACAGTGTGCTTGCATCAGCCAGCCTGACATGTTTCATCCTATGTGGATATCATCAGAGGCGCCTCTGATGATATCCACATAGGATGAAACATGTCAGGCTGGCTGATGCAAGCACGCTGTGAACCGCGGACCATTTTCTGTTTGTGATGATGTATACTGCATATTTGTAAGTAGACTACAATAAATGCCTTTTTTTACCCATACGGGCTTCACTATTATTGCTCTTTTTCTACTGGGTTATCTCGCTGGTAACTACATAATCCATTTATCTTCCCATGTGAACCTTGATGTCCTGATGTCATGTGACCATCTGGCTTTTCCATTTTCTGGCTGTCTGTGATGGAGTGAGTCATTCGGAGCTACAGTTGAGCCTTGGCATCATATGATTACATCGCATGCTTTTCATTGTTTTCTGGTAAGCAGATTGGCTGCACGTGGGTGTGGTGTGCTTCCTTTGTGCACACTGAAGTTTTGGTGGAGGCTTCACGTCACTTCTACTCTTCAAAAATAGTTTCAACGGACTATTATAATCATTTTATTATTTTTAATTAAGCGCTGCATTTTGACTTTTCTATATGCGTTTGAGGAATCAACAAACTATGCTGGCTGCTAACCTCTCTCTTTTTAGTTAGCGCAGATATTTGTTCACACTTGTTTCACCAATTGATGGGCACAGTGGCTGCATTTAATGGGCACAGTGAGGCTACAAATTATGTTTTTTTTTTCCAGTATTTTTCAGTTTGTTTGCGCCCCTCCCAAAAATTTTGAGCACCAGCCGCCACTGGAGCTGATCAGTGTATTCTGATGATGGGGAAGTCTCCCTGCTGTCAGAATACAAAGACTCAAGGGGAAACATTGGCAGCATCCATGCAAATCAACACTGTACTTGCAGCCTGCAATTAAACTGTATCCACAATTCAGTTAAAATGACTTTAAATATCCACAGACTTAAAATGCAGCTAACCTCAATTTAATGTGTAGAAGGGAAACATTTAAAAAATAAAGACACAAGAAATGTGACAATAAAACATATCTTGTATTGTACTAAATTCTTTGTGTGTGAGTGGTGGGGTCAGCGTTATGAATGGGGATTGGTTAACACTTTGTGTTCTTGCCAAGGTCTCAGGATAGGTCATCATCTCAGTGTGATGAATTCAATGTATTTTGTGACAATCATAATTTATGCCCCTTGTTTTCAAAAATCCCTGAAGTGACTTCCACAAGGAGCAGAGTAATTTCACCCACTCCTGCTGGTACACAGCACTTTGGATGTTTGTTTAGAGGTAATTCAAACATGACCACACAAAAAGGTTGGCTGGGTTGACATGAAGGATCTTATTTTCATAAAAAGCAACTAATTTGTCTTTTATGTTTTTATTGCAAACAGAAAACATGCGGGTGGGACACATGGGGGCATAGTTTATGCATAAAGATAATAAAACAGGCAGAGAAAATGCAAAGGGCACAATTAACAATGTTTAAAAAAAAAAAAAAGAAAAGCAAAATAATGAGAGAATAGCCACCTAACTGTTCTGCAGAGAAGGCTTGAGATATATAAGGGAATTATGTGACCAGAATATTTGTTGAGTTTTATCAACACTATATTCTTCTTTTATATTTTATATCAGCAACACATTAATCAATGCTAATGTGTACTA
This sequence comes from Lithobates septentrionalis, assembly GCA_037952835.1. Lineage (NCBI taxonomy): Eukaryota > Metazoa > Chordata > Amphibia > Anura > Ranidae > Lithobates > Lithobates septentrionalis. The sequence goes on along the minus strand of JBBDGP010000806.1, from coordinate 5,518,637 downwards.
GCAAGGTAATAAACTTGGATACCATTCTGTATTATTGTATCAATTAGAGAGGAGCTAAAGGTTTTTAAAGGAATTTTATAATAGCAGTAGTGGTCCCTGGATCAACTGATGCACACCCTCTTCATTGAGCTTTTTGACAAAAATAAAATTAAAAAATTGTCACAACAATCAAAATGTCTACTGGATTCATAAAGACTAGATACCTCTAGTCTATTGTTTAAATATGTATGTTCCCTCTTGAGTTTGATAAAACTTTTACGCTCTTTTCGACGGGTAGCTTATCAGATGACCATGGTGTAAATCAGAGTTTCTCAATCAGGATTCCATTACAGGTTGCTAGGGGTTCCTTGAGCAATGACGAATGTCTGCCTCTCAGGCCCCTTTCACACTGGGGCGGTGCAGGCGGCGGCGGTAAAACAGCGCTATTTTTAGTGCCGCTTTACTGTCGTTTTAGCGGTGATATTCGGCCGCTAGCGGGGTGGTTTTAACCCCCTCTAGCGGCCGGAAAAGGGTTAAAATCGCCCGCAAAGGGTCGTCCAAAAAATCTTAAAAACCTGCAAAATTAGGGGGTCGTCTTATACGCCGGTCGCCTTATACACCAGGAAATACGGTAGATACAGTAATTTTTAGCTGGGGTCCCCTGAGATTGGAAAGTTATTTCAAGGATTCCACTGTGTTGAAATGGTTAGGAAAGATTGGTGTAGACTAAACTTTGGTTCATACCTATGCATTTTTTAGTGAGTTTTGCAGTTTGCAGAAACACACTACAGTCCATTTAGCATGGTTTTCTATGGTACACATTAACATCCACAACCGGTGGGTTTTTTAAAGGGTCAGGGACTTTTTTTCCCCACAGCAGGTTGCATTTTGTGTGTAATAGACTTCAATGGACCCGCATGAAAAACACAAGTGTTGCATTTTTACATGCATTTTGCATTTTTCTTTTCTTCTCCATAACACACTGTGTATAGCTGGCTGTTAAGGAGCGGGCAGAGAAGCTGGCCACCACTTCCTTAACAACCGATGAGTCATTAGCTGTCAGAGAGCTTCCTCACTGCCACCTGAATGTAAAAATAAGAATTGCCGGAAATAAAAAAAATCAGTAGAAAAATGGCATGGGGTGCCCCCCGCAATCCATACTAGGCCCTTATCCAAGCATGAAGCCTGGCAGGTCAGGAAAGCGAAGGGAAGAGGTTGCGCCCACCCCCCCTGAACCATACCAGGCCACATGCCCTCAACCTGGGGGGGGTGCTTTGGGGCAGGGGGCTCTGCTTCCCCCTGGCCAAAGTACCTTGTCCCTATGTTGATGGAGACAAGGGCCTCTTCCCCACAACCCTGGTATGCAGAGGTTTTTTTTTCGGGTTCCTCAAGCGTCGTGATTAATCTACACCGGGGCGCATCATTTTTTAATTTTTTTTAATAAAGACTTGTCAAAAGTTTGTTAAGTGTTTTTTACTTACTTTTTACACTTTTTAGGTGAATCTGTAGTAGTACTATGTACCCCATACTCATTCACATAGGGGGGGCAGGATCTGAGGGCCTCCTTGTTAAAGGGGGCTTCCAGATTCTGAATAAGCCCCCCCGCCCACAGCCCCCTACAACCCCCGGCCAGGGTTGTGGGGAAGAGTCCCTTGTCTTCATCAACATAGGGTTTTACTGTCTGTTCATTCATAAACATTCCGTTTATGAATGAACAGAAGCCTCTGTCTCTTCTTCAGTGCAGCTGAGGCTAAAGAGAAAGGGACTGGGGAATCTTTGTCCTCCGTCCCTTTCTCTGTCTCAAACGGGAGATGTCAGAGGTCTGTTTAGACCCCTGATATCTCACTAAAGCCCCCCAACTATAAAAAAAAACAAAAAACAAAGCATTACAATATAAAAAAAAATACTATAAAAAAAATAATAAAAAATAATAAAAAGAAAGACCTACTGACACCATCCACTGCCCTACTGACACCATTTTGCACATGCTACCCACCGCCGTATACTCTGTACTTCTCACCTGCATATACTACTCACCGCCATACACTCCGCACTTCTCTGCTGCACATACTACCCACCCCCATGCACTCTGCACTCCTCTCTTGCACATACTACCCGCTGCCAAACACTCCATATTCATCTTCTACACATAATACCCTCCACCATATGCTCTACACTCCTCTCCCTGCACATATTACCTACTGCCTTGCACTCTGCACTCCTCTCCTGCACATAATACCCATGGCTATACACTCCACACCCCTCTCCTGCACATACTACCCACCGATGTACACTTCGCACTGTACATTCCCTATTTAACATTACTACATTCTGCATCATGTAAGTCATCTCAGACCACACACCTTTTAAGCTACGACCCAATATTTAGCACAATTTAAACCGCGCCCAATATTCAGCTGCAACACATGCAGCCCCTGCTCATGGCTCAGCAACTTTGGCTGACTTTCTGGCGAACTGGGGCCACTTACCAGCACTCCTGTACCAACAGGTAACCTGCCTAGCAGCAACCCTTTTGAACTGCATCTTACCCAAGCTGTGCCCTTCTCCAGCTTTCAGCACCTGGCGTGCTACTACACAGTGGTGGAAGGCTGGCTTACCCTTCATTTTGCTGCCTTCTCATCCTTCACCATACTCCCTCGAATTGGGAATCTGCCACCTGCCTAGCGCTCCCAGACAAGTGCACAATATCGGCTGCTCTCTTACCCTGCAGCTGTTATAAGACTCCTACACCTCACTGCTCCGGACTGCTGCACAGTAAACAAAACAGTGCAGCTTTCACTGTGTTCCCAAGTAAAGCCCATATCAACAGCTACCTCTATTATCTCTGCAGCCTGTAATCAGAACCTTCTCTGTACAGTCCTGGAATGTTACCAGGACTGCATTGCTTCACTGTTTCATTGCTTCACTGGGAGAAAAGCTGGAGGACCTTGAAAATAGAAATCACGCTGCAGTTCATTGGCATCCTGGAGTCATATAAAGTGACTGCCCTGATACACTACCTTACAGTTGACCTGATGACCTCCTCAATTTGCCTTTTAACCCTTCTTTCACACGGCTGAGATTTCTGCCTGCTGGACTGCCACTGTACCTGTCAAACATCTGTTCTTCTGTCAGGCAATCTGAGCCCACTGTCTTTGTCTTTTTTCCACAACAGCCACCACACCTGCCTGCCCTGTACCTTGCATTCTTCACTGCAAATTGCTGTGCCACCCAACCTAAGATCTTTTTAGCCTACAAGGCTACAAAACTACTTTGGGCACCCTTTCTAGCAATGAAAGCTGTACCCATGCTTGCCAGCCACAGCTTGGTATCCTTTGTGCAGAGTCACGTGGTACCGCAATTTGCCAAGCCTAAGCAAAAGTGTCAAAGTCAGGAAGCCACCACTGAACTCTCTCCCTTCTCCCACCAGTCTCCTTTGAGCCCCCGTGTGGATCTTATGGAAGATTCCTCACAAGATAACACAATTTCTTCTTCCACCGGAAATCCTAACACCATGGTGACGGAAGTCACCAAGATTTTTCTACCTTACTTTGACAAAAAGTTTGTATCTCTACAAAAATCAATTGAAACAGCTTTGGAAACGATTGCCTTTAACACTGATATAATTAAAGAACTAGAACAGTATGTAAGCGACCTA